>CM031595.1:108678925-108693925 GCA_018398815.1 Conus ventricosus | reverse complement strand
AAATGTTGTTGTTTTTGTTTGTTTGTTTGTTTTTTTGGGGGGAGGGGGGGGGGAGCTATTACCATAATAACCGTGCTTTGATATTTTTCCCTTTAAATTCCACCAATTAAGAGAACTGTTATTTTGGAAGTGTGTGTTGGCACTAGCAATGATGAAGATTGATCTCATTCCTTTTCAATTAGTCATAGGCGTCTTTCATTGTGTAAATGTCTTTTCAAAACTACAGTCCGGTCGGGGACACCGGCCATCAAGCCAGTATGACATCAAACTCACCTCTACAGCTTCAACTGACCACTGATTGGCAGATTAACACCATGCCCTGTAGGCGCGTGCCATGATATGGTAGTGTCTGTATCCTCCCTGATGTTGATGCCGTCAGTATGCTGTAGGCACACGTATTGTTTTGTAATGACCAGGTAGTCTCTTTTCTAGTCATTCGTCTGCATAGCTTTCGACATTCTGGAAAACATTTTTATGATAGTTGTTTTTTTGACTGATTCCTCTGTTACTATTCTCTTACTTTTCTATATTTATTTCACGTTACTATCATCGCGCTACTTGTCTGCGCGGATATTGATGCTTCGTAAACTAGCTATTGAGTGTCGTCCTCTACTGAGATTAACACCAACAGCAGTGTTTAGTTCAAACTGTACCAGCTCCCTAATCCTTTGTTTTGCAGAGATGAAAATGTTTCATTTTTGATCTCACGTGTAAAGTCAATGTCTTGCTACTCACTTCACCCACAGGCTGCCATGGACCCAGCTAGCTCTCTCCTTATTCGAGATGGGAAGTGATCTAACCACGTCACTGTCTCACACGTCACAGATAAGAATCGGCTCGCTTTGTTACTGAAGTGTGTTGTTATTTATGCTGTGAGCTAGGTTCTCCTCTGTCAGTCTCTGCTCTCCATGTTATGTTTTGCATCGGTTGCATCTCTTGTATAGGTGCTGTACTATTTCTTAGGCTCTCTCTTTTTATGATTTTAACAGTATTTCCGATGACGACGTTGTGTGAATACAATTGTTTATCTAATGTGCAGTCATCCATTTGAAATATTTTGGTGCTGTCATTGGTAGTATTGAACATTTACTTATTCATACCCTCGCTTGGCAATTTCAAGTGTAGGCTCCTCTCAGTACTATTCATTTGTAGCTTCACTTGACTGCTTTAAGTGTGGGCTCTCTGTCGTTTGTCATTTTCTTTACATTATTAGTCCTCCACTAAGACTGATAAGATTTAATTGCCACTGGGGGAATACTATTGAACAGCTGGTGTTTTGAATAACAACAAGGCGAATTTGACCACAGGGTTACACAATGAAAAAAATACATGAAAAGACAGGGTGGAAAAGGTAATCCAAGGGAGAGATTAACCAAAATGGTTCGGGCTTTAAACCCAATTTCAATGGTAAAGAACTATGAGAACATAGCAATTTAAAAGATGGAAAGGTGAACATAAAGCCATAAAGTGGCGTGCGTCTGACTCACATAGTCAACACAAAACTATACACTCGGAGAGTGACTATGATATCAGCTCATCAGTAACAACTATCTGTTCTTTTTTTCCCTCTTTCATAACCATGCTAAAAAATACTGTTCCGGTACCAGTTTGCTCGTGTGTTAGTTACAATCATTTGTTTTGTGTCTTTCAGGCACTATCTTCTCTTTATTTAGTGTCCTTACGCAAATAAAAAAAAATATGCATGAAGCAGATTGGGTTCCAACTATATATCCCTGGCCTGTCATCTTCACCATTTTTCTCTGCACCTTTACCCTAGCTCCATCTCCATCCAAACCATCCCTGACCTTAAAACCCTTTCCACTTCGGTCTGTCACAGACTTAAAACTGATAAGAAGACTATCATTGAGTAAGGGAGGGAGTCTGAACCAGCTGGTGAACTGGATCATGAACTGGTTAGATTGTCAGTTGTATAATTACTCACTCAGGGAAAGCAATCTTTTTTGAGTTGATGACTGTAGTCTGGTATATTAAACGCGTCTTCTGTGTGTGTGTTTTGTGTGTGTGTGTGTGTGTGTGTGTGTGTGTGTGTGTGTGTGTGTGTGCGATCTTTGTTGCATCTTATACAAATCCACAATTTTCTTCCGATATTCTCTGCATTTTGCATGGTGACTAAATAGCGTTATGAAAATACCAAAATCAAATTATTGTGATGCTGGACAGTTGCATTACTCGTATATTTAATGCGACAAAAAATTGCGACTTTAAAAAAAGAAAAAAAGCGAAATGACGTTAGGATTCGAAGCGTGTCAAAGGGAAAGAGGAGGGAGGGAACTGGGGGGAGGGGGGGGGGCAGGGACGGGTGAAAGAAGACGTGGAATGATGATGGGAGTAGGGAGAGGGGGGATACTAAGAGGGGAGATGGGAAAGGAGGGAGGAGGGACATGCGGTGGTGGATAGGGAGGGACCAGTGGAGGAGGGAGGATGTGGGAATCGGGAAATTGGAGGTGGCAAGGGAAAGAAGAGGTGGGGGTTCGATGGAGAAGACAAAGGGAGGAAAAGGAGACAGGGGGAAGGAGAGAGGAGGGGGAAGCAGGATGGGGAATAGGAAAGGAGAGGAGGAGATATGGAGAATGAAGGGGAGAAGGTGGGAATGGGGGTGGGGAAGGGTGCAGCGGGGAGAGGCATAGGGAGGACAGGGTAGGGGAAGAGGATATACAGGAAAATTTTTGTGATAGCATAAATTGGTTCAATCAAATCCCGCATAAGAATCTGAAGATAGGTCAGTTTAAAAAAAACAAGTGAATGAGAAGAATACTTTTGTAAACCCAGAAGAATCAGTCGAACAGTATTTGCAAACCATCCCAGAGGAATCAGTTGAAGAGTATTTGCAAACAAACTATCAGAGATGACCAAGGGTTGCCTCTGTATGCTTTGTTTTTCTCCTTTATGCATTATTAGAAATAAAAAAGACCCATGTTTTGCATGGTCAGTGCTAACACTCAACTTTTGGTTACTTCTGTATGAAAAAGAATATTAATAGGTGACTTCCATGACAAATTATGCCACCCTTGGAACGCCTAGACACCATTATTTGTAGAAATGACAACAGTGCTACTGATATTTCAATGCTTTAGACTGAAAATCATTTAAAAAGAATTCGTGGTAGATTCGAACAAAAATTGATCAAATTTGAACTCTGACTTTTACACACAGACACACAGACACAGACACACAGACACATACACACATGCACAAACACACATGCACGCACCCGGCACCCGCATGCACACACGCATGCACACACGCACGCACGCACACACACATACACATACAAACACACACACACTCTTGCACACTCACTCTCTCTCTCTCTCTCTCTCTCTCTCTCTCTCTCTCTCTCTCTCTCTCTCTCTCTCCTCACACACACACACACACACACACACACACACACACACACACACACACACACACACACACACACACACACAACAAGGAAACAAGACTTAAAATGAAAAAAAATAAAATATAAAAAAACAGGAAAATACAGAGGTATCAGCAGCAGTGGAAAGGTAAAAAAAAAAAGAGGCAGCAGCAATGGCAGCAACAACATCAGCAACAACAGCAGCAACAACCATATTACAACATCCGGAGAATCTGTAAAGCCGTGGAAGAAGTTCGTGTGTAAAGTATCATCTTTGCTCTCCTTTTCCTGCTGTAAATTAGGCGGATGCTGTCGAACTGAAGAAGCGGACGTCTAAGTGAGGACGTCTGATGTGCCGGCGGCCAAGCCGTTTAAGACAGCTCTGGATGCAAATGAGGCTAATTGCCGACTGTGGCCCTCCGGGGCACACGGCCCCTGTAATCTCCGTCAGCGATCTGAATCTGGCTCCCTCACTACAGATAATCAATTTTAAGACTGTGTGTGTGTGTGTGTGTGTGTGTGTGTGTGTGTGCGTGCGTGCGTGCGTGCGTGCGTGCGTGCGTGCGTGCGTGTGTGTGTGTGTGTTGTGTGTGTGTGTGTGTGTGTGTGTGTGTGTGTGTATGTGTGTGTGTGTACACTGTACACATACACATACACACACACACACACACACACACACACACACACACACACACACACACACACACACACACACATATGCACGCGCGCATGCACGCAGGCGCGCGCACACACACACACACACACACACACACACACACACACACACACACACACACACACACACACACACACACACACACACACACACACCAAAATTCTTGCTCAAGGGGCTGAATGGAAAATGTACTCATGCTTATCCATTACTCTCTTAAAATAAAATTCGTTCGTTCGATAGTTCTCTCTCTCTCTCTCTCTCTCTCTCTCTCTCTCTCTCTCTCTCTCTCTCTCTCTCTCTCCCCTTTGCTTACTCGCTTGCTTGCTCGCTTATTCCCTGCACTTTACAATTTATTTGTTACTGAGTCAGGCTAGGAAGCAGTACATCTCTATTGTTAACAAAGGCCACAGGTCAAAATATTATTCTATAAACAGCTGTATGTGGAGATTATATCACTGAGCTATGGTTACGCAAAAACTTCTGCATCAATGTTATTGCCTTGATAAAAATTATGCTACTTTGACAGATATAATAATAGTAATGGTGATGATAGCAATAAATATATTTATAGCAATAATATTTATTTGTGCTAATTTATATTATTGTCATAATGATAATAATGATAATAATGGTAATAATAGAAATAATAATTCTGATAAGGATGATGATAATGATGATGATGATAACAATAACTATGATAATAATGATAATAGGTAATTTTTATCATTACTGCCACTACTACTACTACTACTACAACGACTACTACTACTACTACGACTATGACTACTACTACTATGACTACTACTACTACTACTACTGCTGCTGCTGCTGCTGCTGCTGCTGCTGCTTCTGCTGCTGCTGTTGCTGCTGCTGTATAACCGGAAGTAAAATGCATGGAGGATGTAAAAGCCTAAGCTGAGAGTGTGGAAGATTTTGTCCCTTTTCTGTCTTGATAGATGGACTTCTTGCAAAAAGACAGACCACATGCGAAACAGATAGACTTCATGCAAAACAGATAGACTTCATGCAAAACGCTTTGGTAATTGGCAATAGGCGTGTTTTCCTTAAATCCAAAGCGTTCTAGGACGCGTGAGTTTTCATCTTGTTTCAGAACTGATCATCCTATGATCAGATCGTCTGTTTTAATTTAAAAACACGCGGGACGAATTATGGAAATATCACACGTTACTGACACGTGTCAATCAGATCAGGTTTCATTTTAATTCCTGGCATCAGTAGTAAGGGTGGTAGAGGACACAAAATGAAATGATTAAATGATTAATCAAATGATTTGTCGTGTTGTACAAGAACGTTGTTTGTTTTTGTTTTTAAACTACGGAAAACTAAACATACGAAAAACAACAAATCCGAAAGTTGGTAAGTAAGAAACTACTTTTTTAAGCTGACAAAAAAGAAAACGGGAGACGGCTAGAAAGAAAGTCAGAAAGAAGCTACATGGGTACAAAAGGAGAAGGTCAAAGCAGTCTTAAAGGCTAACAGGAACATGCCCGAATGTAGCCTTAGATGCTGACGTCAAACAGATTACTTGTGATAAGAAACAAGGAAATCAACAAATGTCAACTGCCTGTTCTTTAAGTCCAAGTGGCTGGAGCGTCGACTCGTTTTGTTTGTTTGTTTGGCTTCCGCTGTAGAAGCAAGCTGCCTTTGGTGTCTCTTTGGTCTCACAGTTTACGCAATATTCAGGGCCGGTCTGAAGAAAATGTTCAGGATAACGACACTGCTGGAGCTTGGAATCAACAAGGAACGTGTCGCAAGAAAAACGAACAGATTCTGTGCGCAGTCGAATACAGCACCATAAAATTCTCAATTACGGTTTGCGCAACAGCCATGTTAACCTCCTCTCTCTCTCCCTCTCTCTCTCTCTCTCTCTGAATACACTAATTATCAGAGCTGGTTCACGAGTAAGAACTGGAAAGGTGGTGAGACTGAAGGAGAACCGGTAGCAGGGCTAAAGATGGGGAGGGGGGGGGGGTACAGGTTGTTACTCAACAGGTTGTTACTCAACAGGTTGTTACTCAACAGGTTGTTACTCAACTGCAACACACAGTAGTGTTCATCAAAGCTTGGCTTGAGTGATACCTTCTCTAAGTCTGAAAGCCAGTTCAGCTCGTCCAAGGGAGGAGAGGGGAAGGGAGGGGGGAGGAGAATGTGTGTGTGTGTGTGTGTGTGTGTGTGTGTGTGTGTGGTGTGTGTGTGTGTGTGTGTGTGTGTGTGTGTGTTGTGTTCTAAACTTTCTGTTCTTCCTTCTTCTTGTTCTTGGCACTCATTCGCTTCGTGAATTTCGTTCAGTCCCCAAAGAAGGTGAAGCAACAAACAAAACGTGAAAGCTCATGCTTGTAAACACAAACTTTTTAAAAAAATGATTAAGAGATGAACAAAAGGACAAAGAACAGAAAGAACAACCCAAAAAAGTCTGTTTCAAAGACTGGCCGTGCGTGTCAAGGATTCAGACAATGAAATTAGCGCCAGTGGACCGTCGTCACTGCTGTTGTTCGCAGCAATAACACCGTGTTTTAAGCGAGCGACATGGCTCCTTGTGTGATGTAACAGACCCACACACAGAGAAGTCGTTTTGCCGCTTGACCGGTCAAGCAGTTATATTTATTAACAGCTGATTTTATTTATTTTTTTTTGCGTTCCGATTTCCGTAACTCATTCTGACGCTAAGATTCAGGTTTAGATTTTAATTCCAAGACCCCCGTGTCTGAGACACCTGTCTGAGACATGATCAAGTCGAAACATTTGCCAGTCTGTCTTTCTGTACTTCTTTTCGACACGTGTATCAAATTCATCAACTCTTAAGATGGGGGAAAACAATCGTTTTTCTGGAGTCTGTTTTGGTTTGATTAGTAACGCCCATATCTAGGAAAATAATTTGAAAGAGTGAGATCAAAAGTGACGGGTACGAAAGTTGATAAACTGGTCTGCTATGCATTGATTATCTGAATAAGGGTGAACGTGTTTGCAAACAATGCAAACGTCTCTCTCTCTCTCTCTCTCTCTCTCTCTCTCTCTCTCTCTCTCTCTCTCTCTCTCTCTCTCTCTCTCTCATATTTCACTAACACAGTCTCCCAAATCCCCCGAAGTCGGAGTGTGGCTGCCCATGTGGCGGGGTAATCAAAAACGGTCACACACGTAATGTTCTCATCCCCAGCTGATGCATTTGTGCCATAGTGTTCAAATGCTTCGGCTGTTCGGATGATCCCTGGAGTCTTTTAGCCAGGGTACGACAACAACAACAACAACAACAACTCCTGATTTACCACCCTCAACCAGGTGATGTAAACCTTTCATTATAAACCAAAGCTAGGTTACATAAAACACCACCAGGAACTGATGCACACAGCACCCCCCCCTCTCTCTCTCTCTCTCTCTCCTCTCTCTCTCTCTCTCTCTCTCTCTCTCTCTCTCTCTCTCTCTCTCTCTCTCTCTCTCTCTCTCTCTCTCTCTGACTGCCTCTCTCTCTCTCTCTCTCTCTCTCTCTCTCTCTCTCTCTCTCTCTCTCTCTGGTAGTGTATATAAACATTTCTCTATGTATTTACTCTGTGTGTGTGTGTGTGTGTGTGTGTGTGTGTGTGTGTGTGTGTGTGTGTGTGTGTGTGTGTGTGTGTGTGTGTGTGTGTGTGTGTGTGTGTGTGTGTGTGTGTGTGTGTGTGCCTAGTGCGTCGGGGTATGTGAACTTCATTGTCCATACTCCTCTACATGTTCTCCATTCTTTTTTTCCATCTTATTGATTTTTTTCCCGCATTCCTTCATTTTCCACTCCTTCGCTGTCCGCTTCCTCATTCTGTTTTCTATTCCTGTAGCTTGTTGATTTTTGTTTTTGTTCTCTCAGACCTCTCCTTTTCAACACCTTTATTTCGTTTTGTTTGTTTCCTTTATGTTTTCTTTAAAAGCTGTTTGAATTAGGCCGGCGAGTTGTTACAACTTGATTAATTCCTTGTAACTTTCTTGCTTCTTTGATGAGACAAGGGCATTATGCCCAAGCTGTGGTGCTGGGAATAAAACATGTGAAAGAAAAAAAAACAGAGGGGTGGGAAAGAAAGGAAGGGGTTGAAAGATGGAACTGAGTGAGGGGGAGAAGGGCGCTATAAATCTTCAATACTTGTCAAAGCTATGCGGAGATCAGAAAATAACGGCTTCGTGAGTTTAGGCTATTCTCAGATGAGAAAACGATGGGGATGGACAAACAATGAACATGACATTGTTCTTGCTAGAAAGTGAAAGAAAGAAAGTAAAGAAGACAGAACTGGAGTATGTACGCCCTTTTCAACATTAAACATAGAAACAGTGAACGTGTGTCATGGCACTAACTGAGCCAACTGACAGTATCTGGAAACCAGCACCAAATACACGCTGAAGTTCATCAAGAATAACGAAAAAGTAGGGTACCTCATGCTCCCATGATGAAACAAATACACGCCCATAACTCCAAAGGAATGCTGCCTACGACACCGTTTCGTCTAACAGAAATGAAACACAGAGCACACAGAACAAACAACGAGACATCCCTAAAAAGAAAAAAAAAGATGTTCGAAGCCTGCCCATACACCAAGTACCTGACACATCTACACAGCAACAACCACTGGAGAAAGGAACAAACACAAATTAACAATGATTCAAGACTGGCGCAGCCTTTTCGATCTTGAATATAGTCAAACAAAGATACGGACGAACAATAACAAATACAGGTAACTCAGTTTGATTGGTATGAAAGGAAATCTTACATGGGGCGGAAAACAATAAACAGTTATTTGCGTCACGACTTTCTTACCAAGTGTGCATGAGTCACAAGGGATTTTTGAAGGCATAGTACATGATCAGACATTATTATTTAATCAAAATTTTAAACAAACACATTGAAGTTATATCGCAGGCCAAAAGCACGTATACATATAAGCGTATTAACACACACAAGCACACACGCATAAACAGATAAACCATGCACCATTTCTGTCTGTCTGTCTCTGTCTGACTGTCTGTCTGTCTGACTGTCTGTCTGTCTGTCTTCTCTCTCTCTCTCCTCTCTCTCTCTCTCTCTCTCTCTCTCTCTCTCTCTCTCTCTCTCTCTCTCCTCTCTCTCTCTCTCTCTCTCTTTCTCACGCACGCACGCAAATCATACATACATACATACATACATAGACGCATATGGGACTCATTAGAAAGTGACATTGAAGAACTAACAACAAAAGGCAATATCCTCCTGTGTGGTGACTTTAATGCAAGGACAGGCAATCAAGCCGACTTCATTAGCCTGGACAATGAAAAGAATTATTATGATTTACCTGCTGACTACCATTTTGATAACGTCATAAAAAGACAGTCGATGGACCTCTTAACTAATAAGAACGGACGTCGTTTATGTAACATGTGTATTGAAAATCAAATGTGTGTTTTGAATGGAAGAGTGCTTGGAGATCTTGCAGGATTGTATACTTGTCATAATCCACAGGGAAGCAGCGTAGTAGATTATTTCCTTTGCTCACAATTTTTGCTTAGACATGTGTTAAACATGAAAGTAACTGACTTGCCACGACATTCTGACCACTGCCCACTAGAGTTATTGATCCAACTGCCCATAGAAAATGAATATACATTACACAAAAGACAAGCCTCTCTCACAACCCACGACGAACAGCAGTTACGTAAAGACCTACTTCATAGGAATTTTACAAAAAAACAGAAGACTATCTAGTATTTCAGTGGAATGAAAAGTCTGCCGAAAAAGTAGTAGCAACCTCCAAAATGCCCACCATACGCACCATGATCCAAAAAATCAAGACCGACATTGTGACACAACTTGCAACAAATGAACATTACATCAACATAAATACGACTATTGAACAGATAACGAATATATTTTCAACCACGGCAAAGATGGCGCTTAGACAAAGACGGATAGAAAAAAAAAACTAGACAGAGAAAGAAGAAGTGGTTTGACAGAGACTGTCATTCCCAAAGAAGAGAGATACGATCACTACTGAACGCGGTCAACAGAAACCCCCAAAATAAACAACTAAGGCAAAAATACTTTTCACAATGTAAAATATATAAACGACTTTTAAAGAAAACCAAGAAAATATATCGGAACAAACTCCTTAATTCCCTAAACGAAGCCCTAGAAACTGATCCCAATTCAATATGGAAAACCGTTCGGGAACTGCAAACATACGATCATGAAATTTATGGTCAAGAAAATTGTCTCAGCGCGAACAAATGGTTTGAACATCTAAAAACACTAATAGGTGAGAAACAGAAGATCGCAGATAAACGAAAACAAACAGTTGATGACATGTTAGTAGCATTTAAGAGGTCAAATAATCGTCCTTCTGGGAATTCAGAGTTAGATTATGAAATATTAGAAACGGAGGTAAGGAACGCGGTCAGAAAGCTGAAAAATAAAAAATCCCCAGGCAAAGATGGAATCAGAAACGAAATGCTTAAAGCAATGTTACCTGAAATCGCTCCTCTTCTGAAAGACGCGTTTAACTTAATCTTAAAAACAGAAAAATATCCGGACCTCTGGAAAACAGAATCACAGTCCCAGTCTATAAGTCAGGCGGCCAGTCCAACCCCAACAATTACAGAGGCATAACTTTGAATAGTTCGCTGGGAAAAGTGTTTTGCAACATAATAAATGAAAGGATAATGAATTATCTTGAGGCAAACCACCTTTTGGCAAAGGAGCAAGCAGGGTTCAGAAAGGGATCACGGACCACTGATCAAATATTCATATTGTCAAAACTAGTTGATAAGGTACTAAAAGACAGAAGTAAAAGGCTTTACTGCTGTTTTGTTGACTTCAGCAAAGCATTTGATCATATATGGCACGAAGCCCTACTGATGAAAATGATGCAAGCGGGAATAACAGGTAAATGCTACCAAATCATACAGGACATGTACAACGGGCTACGGTTTGTACAAGAAGCCAATCTGGTTTCACTCAGGAAATATTAATACAAAAAGGTGTCCTCCAAGGTAATACCCTTAGCCCAACCTTATTTAACATATTCATAAATGACATTGTCGGATATCTCAGAGACCATGATTCCCCAAGAATTTCCGATCTAAAACAAGTCGAAATTCCGTGTCTTTTGTATGCAGATGATTTAGCTATCCTCTCGACTTCAAAACAGGGACTTCAGCGTAAATTAAACCAGTTACACAACTACTGTTTAGACTGGGGAATGAAAATCAACACAGAGAAAACAAAGGTCGTTGTATTCACCAAATCAGATCCAAAGGTACCACTATTCTTCAATTGCGGTGAAAACATAATTGAAACAGTAGATCAATATAAATATCTTGGAGTCATTTTCCATAAAAACGGACATTTTACAGAAGCCCAAGAACACTTAGCAAGACAGGGGAATAAAGCCGCACATACCTTGAAGAGACCGTTTTATGGTCAAAATGTAAATATGAGAACAGTTACAACCCTATTTGACTCGTTAGTCTCTCCCATCTTCACATATGGGTCGGAGGTGTGGTTCCCATCCTCTTACCAATACAAAGATGAAATATGTCAAGAAAAGAAAATGCAGCATTTGTTCAAAACCTGTCTTGCAAACAAATTCCCACATGAAACTGCACACATTAAATTCTGCAGGCAATTATTAAGAGTTCATAGAAAAGCAATGGCATTACCGGTTTTGGGCGAACTGGGGAGATTCCCGATTACTTTAAAGTGATAACCCAGACTATCGCATTCTGGATACACATATTAGAGTCAGACCAAGACTCTTACCAACAACAGATTTATCAGTCAATGATCTCTCAAGGCACCGAAGAAAGCAAATGGACGAAGTTTATACGACAAACCTTGTCAACGATAGGATTACAGCATGTCTGGGAAAATCAGGGTACATTTAGTGTGACTCGCCTGAAGTTTCTGATCAATGCGAAGCTGGAAACGTTTTATATTGAGTTTTGGAAGAAACAAAAGAATGAAAGCACATCCAAGCTCAAATTTTATGCCACAGTTACTACCGAATACAAACAGGCGGCTTATTTGGAGCAACACACTGACACAGATTGCAGACGAGCACTAACTAGATTACGAATAAGTGCCCATGACCTCCAAATTGAGAGGGGCCGTTATACCAACACTGACAGAGAAAACAGATTATGCACGACATGCCACGTCGTTGAGGACGAACTACATTTTCTCGATGACTGCAAATTATTTGACCAACAACGTTATGACCTGATGACGAGGATAATAAAAACTGATTTTCCACCACAGACTAACAGGACAAAACACTCGGAGCTTATGTTATTGGACTGCTTCCAACCTGTACTTGCCCAGTATATCCTGTTGTGTTTTTCTCTTCGGAGACAGAAAATTTAATAAGACTCTAATACACACTGTGCTTTTCTTTCTGCTACTAATGATGTTTGTGCAAGATGTGACAACGCTAGGATTAGTTCAGTTTAGTTGAATGTCTGAACTTGATCATCTGGCCCCACAAAACCTCTGGTTTTCATATGGCAATAAAATATGTTCTTGTTCTTGTTCTTGTTCTTGTTCTACATACATACACTACATACATACATACATACATACATACATACATACATACATCATACATACATACATACATACATACATACATACATACTACATACGTACAATCAACCAGTGAGAAAGTTTGGATGTTTTTAAAATGGTTTCAATAGTAAAAAAAATATGCCGGAATCTATGCACAACAAATTGTCTGTGCGGAAATAGCGGACTAACGAAAAAACGGGTGTGATGTTCTACGCATTAAAAAGGAGACAACGCTTAAGGTATCAATATTACTTGCCTTTACGCCGTGGAGTTTCATTTTTCTAACGTAACAGTTTTGACAGTATCACTTTTCAGTGACAATTATATTATGCACAAAAAATACCCCCTCCCTCCCTCCAAACTCCAATGACAACAAATTTATAACCCATCTGAAAGTTTCCCTTATCAAAGTTTCACTCCTATAAATATTTCGCGCGTTTAAAAGTTTACTTATCCACAACATCTACTTATCCGAATGTGTTACTTATCGAAAGTTTCACCTACCCAGAAGTATTGCTTATCAGACCGCTTTACTTTTCTGGAAAGTGTCCCTAACCTGAATTATCACTTATTCATAAACTTCATTTTTCCAAAAGTTTTACTTGTCCGAATTTTATTAATTTTTCTTATCAAGTGCCGTTCATATTAGGAAAACGTTTTCGCTTATCCGAATGCTTCGTTTGCCCCAAAGTTTGTTTGACATCTCCGAAAATTTCACAGATCCAAAAGTTTGATTTACCCTAGAAATTCACTCATCAGAAAGTGTCACTTTCACAAAAGTTTCATTAGTCCGAATTTCACGTAAGCGGCGCCGACTGTCTTAAGCACATATCATGCGTAAACTCAAACACATTCGAGCTATACATTAATTGTTACTCTACATTTGCACTACACCCACCATCCCGTATATATCTCTACCTCTTTCACCCGCCACCAAAATGATCATTGTCCTTGTCGTCATCAACATCATCACCATAATTATCGTCATCATCTTCATCTTCATCTTCATCTTCTTCTTCTTCTTCTTCTTCTTCTTCTTCTTCTTCTTCTTCATGCATGATGGGAGACAATATACGGCGTCAGGCAGAGAGCAATGAAATTAAAAGAGATGAGAAAAGAGAAAGAGAAGGCAGAAAAAGAGGAAAAAGAGGAAGAAGAAAATAAAGAGCAGGGTGCTGGTGAATCAGAGGAATTATAGAAGTGTATGATGATGGGCCGGGCTGTGGATGGAGTCAGGGGTGAAGGAGCAGGGGATGGGGTGGGTAGGGAGTAGAGGAGGTGAGGAGAGAAGAGGAGAGGGACAAGAGGAATGGGGGAGGGGGAAGGGAGAAAGCCCATTGCTACTCGTGCTTTCGTGATTCCTTAATAAGCCTGGTCTATGATCAATATTTGGATGGAAAATAAAATCCCAGGAACTGCGAAGAAATCTATACTTACCCCACCCCCCCACCCCCATTCTCTCTCTCTCTCTCTCTCTCTCTCTCTCTCTCTCTCTCTCTCTCTCTCTCTCTCTCTCTCTCTCTCTCTCTCTCTCTCTCTCTCTCTCTCTCTCACACCCGCCCCGTCTTTCTCTCGCTCTTTGTCTAACACACACATACACACACACACACACACACACACACACACACACACACACACACACACACACACACACACACACACCACCACACACACACACACACACACACACACACATCACTCCATCCCACCCCACCCCACACCACACCATACCATACCACACTACAACAGCACACAACAAGAGACAGACAGGGGAAGATAGAGAGACGAGGGGGGGGGGGGGGGGCGGGCACAGGCAGTCGGACAGACAGACATAGAAGGACAGACAGACAGGGAGACATAGAAAGAGCTGGAGGAAGAAAGAGAGAAAGAAACAGAGACGGAGATGAAGAAAAAGAGTATCAGAATGGGGAGGGAGGAGAAAGAGAGAGAGAGAGAGAGAGAGAGAGAGAGAGAGAGAGAGAGAGAGAGAGAGAGAGAGAAGAGAGAGAGAGAGAGAGAGAGAGGAGAAGAGAGAGAGAGAGAGAGGCGGTATAATATGGAGTCGCTAAACATCCAAACTCCAGTATTCTTTATCGTTTTTTGATTGTTTGCTCATTTGTTTGTTTCAGGTGATTTCTAATTCTGAAAATTTTAATACGAATGCAAAAAAAAAAACAACAGCCAAAAATAATTGTGTACATAAAGTATACTTCCTGGACAAGCTGAAAATCTTGTAGCTTTTGGGAAGAAAAACAATTAACGTCTTGTAAAGGAGAAATAGCGAACACACACACACACACACACACACACACACCACACACACACACACACACACACACACACACACACACACACACACACACACACACA
>CM031595.1:108666191-108671325 GCA_018398815.1 Conus ventricosus | reverse complement strand
TTTCATTTGACTGATAAAAAACTTACCCCTCCAACGATTTTTTTTGGATCACAGTCTCTATCCACCTTGGTTGTCCATTCACAAAACGGTAAAGGGGGACTTTTAGAATAAACTTAAGGATGCTCAGATTTCATCAAATATACAGAACATCTATATTGGACTTTAAAAATTTCCCTTTGTCAAAATCAACTGACCCAGGCCCTCTGAAGAGCGAGGTAATCGAAAAAAAGGAAAAACAAAACAAATGGGGACAAACAGGAACTTTGGAGGATTCTTTTTTCACTTCTCAGATCCAAGCCCAATCACCATCCTTTTAGACAGCAAAAAGAATGAGGTATGACAAGCACAAATCAAGCAGAAGCCAAGTCCAGAATCTCCGCCCCTCTCTCCCATCTCCCTCAGGCGCCTCTGGCATCCAAAGGAAAACCCCCCCCAAGTTTGGGAACATGCATTCCCATAACATTCCTCTGTGTGTGGGTGTGTGTGTTGTGTGGTGTGTGTGGTGTGTGTGTGGTGTGTGTGTGGTGTGTGTGGTGTGTGTGTGTGTGTGTGTGTGTGTGAGTGTGTGTGGGGTGTGTGGTGTGTGTGTGTGAAAGCAAGTCCCCCTGGGAGAGCTGTTACACAACAGCATCTCGTTGGTTGTGACAGTGATTGACTTATTTAACGTCTAGTGCCAGCAGGGTCTGGCGCTACAAGAAAGTCCACGTTCGTTAAGTACTACTCTCGAGAGGTTGTACTCATTTGATCAATAGCTGTTAGGGAAAAAAAGTCTTTTCAAATCTGGGAGAAGTCATTAAGTATGGTGATCTTAGGGAAAAAAGTCTTTTTCAAGTCTGGAGAAGTCATTAAGTATGGTGGTCTTTCAGACCTTGTGTAAAGTGATTTATAAAGGTGAAAGTTGTCCCTTAAGTATGATGATTTTACAGACCTGGTGTAAAAGACAGTTGTCCACTAACCGCTGTCTTCTTAAGGACCTGATAGAAAGTCAGACCATCCACCACATCTCCTCTCTCTCTCTCTCTCTCTCTCTCTCTCTCTCTCTCTCTCTCTCTCTTTTCTCTCTCCTCTCTCTCTCTCACACACACACACACACACACACACACACACACACACCACACACACACACACACACACACACAACACACACACACACACACACAGCACGCACGCACGCACGCACGCACGCACGCACGCACGCACGCACACACAACACACACACACACACACACACACACACACACACACCACACACACAAACTGCAAACAGGGTTATTGCTTTATGTCATTTTTCAATGTCGACCATCATTCCCTGAACCCCCTCTCTTCCTCTGCCTCCCTCCCTCTGTCGGTCTAGCTATCCTTTGTGGCAAACCAGCTCCACAAAGACGTATACCAATGACGACAGAGCATGTTGACTTCACTGTAGCACTGGTCGCCAAGCCGCTCCTCTCCTTCCTACCTCCACCCTCATCCCCTCCCACTTCCCTGATCGGGGCGCTTCTCCTAAACATTTCAACTCCAGGCAGCTTCTTCCCCAGCCACTGTCACCACTACAAAGAGAATGACATCCCTCTTTTATCGCCCCCCCCCCCCCCCCCCTCACTTACTCCAGCTTCTACGGGCTCGAACGGTATTCGGCAGACATGCTCTCGCTCTTGTGTCTTACGTGAATTCTGGGGACTGGCCAGATGTGCGTGTCTACCCATGTCTCACGGGTGTGGACATTGTAGTTTCGTGCATTGCCGTAATGCTGATCTCATCCTTGATCTCAATTGTGTTACCTCACACGTCAGGTGTTGGGAGGTGCTTCTTCCAGAACACACACACACACACACACACACACACCACACACACGCGCGCACATACATACATACACACACGCACACACACACGTACACACACACACACACACAATACACATCACCACCACACACACACACACATTTATATATATAATATATATTATATATAATATATATAATATATATATATATATATATATATATACACCCAAAAAGGACTGACATCACCCCCAACCCCCTTCCTTTCTAATGACATTATTGGCTGTCTTGTCAATCAGAAAGCATCAGACATGGATTGTCGCTTGCCACAAACAGGGGACATCAAGCTCTCACTTCACTGTCCATACAGTCTGCAAGACATCCAATTGGTGGGGGAAAACACTGGTGTATGAAAGGGGAACGTTCATCTTTCCCACTCGAGATCTGTTCAAGTTTCACTGATCAGCCTAGAGGAAATATAAGTTGAAACAAGGTTCTAAGTCCTGAGACTATGCATTGCTTGTGTTTGTGCCGTTTGTTTTGACAACAAATCTTTATGCCAGTACTTGGTAGCACCTGTTGAAATGATGAGTGAATATTCTATTTGTAACAATTTAATTTTTTGCCACACTTGGTACAAACAGTTAAGGTGATTAATGAATATTATACTTTAACCGTATAACTGTTGCCTGCACTTTGTACTATCGTTCTGATGATTACTGAATCTGTTTGTGACAGATAACTTTATACCTGCAAACTGATACTGTGTTGTGACAGGATAACTTTATACCATGCAATGGGTGAAAACTGTTAAGGTGATTTATGAATACTATTGATTGTTCTATGATAGGTAATAGGTGACTCTAATCAACATGTGCATCCCAGTACCTAATTACTTCAGCTGAGTTTGTGACTAAACTGAAGAGTTGTTTTCCCTTCAATTATCTAGCAGTTTCTTACTGTCTCACGATCACTTATTAAAGTCCCGCTAAAACCATGAATGCTGAACTAATAAAGTCGAGATCGAAAATTAAAGCAGATACTAGATGTTAGTCAACCCTTTGCCAGTTGAGATCTCACACGTTTACCGAGAGCCAAGGGCAAGTGTGAGAACTTGTCAAGTCGGACTACCCGATACTTGCCTACAAACCAGGTTCTGTAATGTCCACAGACTGAGACGCTGGTACCAGACCAGCACAGGATCAAGATTCTGTGCTACCGTGTGGCCAAACAGAAATCAACGCTGATTGGCCTGCCTACAAATAGACTGTCCAGTCACCAGCGGCTGGAGAGAGGTCAACAATCCTCTCCAACACCAGATAACTTTTGATCTACCAAGTGGACACCAACTCAAGGTATCAAAACATTCTCTTCCTTTATGATGAGGTAAAGTGGGGGGGGGAGGGGGGGGGGGAAGTCAGCCCAAACAAAGACTGATTCGACTAATTCTATAAGTTGTACATTTCGCTCTCGTAAACACAAGTGAAATTGGTGTGTGAAATTGAAATTGCACTGAACTTGAGTCCGTTATTTGTTGTTCAGACATTATTTCATGTTCGAATTTCTTACTAATTCTGCCTGTTAATTGGAGCACAAGCACTTTGAAGTGCATGGCCTAAGGTGTATTATCACTGAACCAACTTTTGAGTGTTTTTGCAGTTTGGAAAAAAAACCCATTTCTTTAATGACTAGTACCGGAACGTGACCAAATTTTGTCACTAGTAAAAGAGGGTAGAGGTATTATTGCCACTTCAGAATTTGTAATGGGTAAGGAAATCATTGTTTAGGTTCCGTTGAGGTCACCTGTACAGACGGTATATATTGTCAATTCGTGTGTTTTTTATGGAGAGGTGGGGTGGGATGCCTTTTTTAGAATTGGGGGGTGGGGGAGAGGAGTGATGTAAGGAAGGGGGAGGATGGTAAGAGTGGTGTGTTGTTGTTTACATATGTGTATGTGTTTGTTTGATGAAGAGAGAATGTGGAGGAGGTGAGAGAGAAGGAGGAGAGAGAGTGGAGAGGGTGGTGTGTGGTGTGTGTTGTGGTGTGTGTGTGTGTGTGTGTTGTGTGGTGTGTGGTGTGTGTGTGTGTGTGTGTGTGGTGTGTGTTGTTGTGTGTGTCCCTAGTGTTCTCTGTGTGTTGTGTGGATGGCGGTGTGCTTGCGTGTCTATCCACACGCACATGTCATTTGTATGCATATGCATTGCATAATTTGTGTGTTGTGATGTGTGCGCATGAGCCAGCACGTATCTGTGCATGCGCCTGCGTCAATGCCGGCATTACCAAGAAATAAAACATGAAAAGGCTGTGAGAGAAATGGAGTTTCACAAGCCATTTGCATGCAGTCTTCTGTGACAAGAGGTTAAGATCAATAGAACTCGTGTCACATCACGAGAAACATTTTTCATTTGTTTCCACCTCTCCTTCTTCCTTCCTTCCTAATTTCCTTCGTTCCCTCCTTTCAACCTTCACTTTTTTTGTACCTTCCATTGACCTCCTTCCTTTCTGCCTTCTTTGTTCCATCCCTCCTACCGCTCTCTCGACCTCGTTTTCTTCCTTCCTACCTTCTTTTCTTCTTAAGTCCTTTTCTTCTTTTCTACCTTTTTTTTTTTGTACTTCCTACCTACATTCCTTTCCACTTCTATTCCTTCCTTCGAACTTTCAAACCTCTCATTCTTCCTTTCTTTTTTTTCTTCCATTTTTTTTTTTTCAAACTTACTGCCTTCCTAGTTTAATTGTCTGCCGTACTTCTTCTGTCCTCTCCTTTCTCTCTTTACTTTTATCCTTCTCGACATTCTTCTATTCCTTTCCCTTCAGTCATATATAGATGATTGATTGTTTTCCTCGCATTTCAGCTCTGCCTCAGTACTAATGCTCGTTAGTCATGGCTAGGACTGGCTGCTGCAATGCTGCTGTGGTCGGTCTCCTCGCAGCTGGTACCACACTCTCCAAAGAATTCAGAACAACGCAGTCAGACTCATTCTCAAGAAGTCGGTTTGGTTACAAGTCACCTGCAATCACCACCCGCTGGACATACTGAACTTGTGATGTACTCTTCTCCATCACACTCCTTTGACCCTGTTGTTTTTTGCTGTTGTTGTTGTTATTGTTGTTGTTGTGTTGGTGGTGGTGGTGGTGGTGGTGGTGATTTTGTTTGTTTCTGTTTTGCTTTTGTTAAAGCTTAACTGCTAGAACAAGCGACCAATACCATCTGCCTCTGTGATGAAGTATTCTTTAATCTTTCGTTATGCTTCCCTCTGGTTCCTGACAGGATGTTTCAAAAACAACTTGTTGGAGGAAAGAGAGAAGTGTGAGAGTAACTGTGATCAACAACACCCCAAAGGTAACACAATTAA
>CM031595.1:108618691-108663691 GCA_018398815.1 Conus ventricosus | reverse complement strand
AAATAAAACATGAATAGCCTGTGGGAGAAATTGGGCTGACAAGCCATTTCTATGCAGTCCTTTGTGATGGGAGGTTTTAAGGTCAATACAACTCTTGCCACGTCATGAAAACTATTTTCCATTTGCTTCGACTTCTCTGTCTTTCTTCAGTCCTCCTAACTTCCTTCTTTCTCTCCTTATCAACCTGGTATACTCCTCCATCCTAATTTGTTCCTTCAGTCTTGTTTTCTTTCTTCCTTCCTCTCTCAACTATTTTTTCTTCCTTCCTGCCATCCATTCTTCATTCCTACATTGTTACATTCTTCCAGCCTTCCTTCAAATCTGTTATCTTCCTTCGTACTTTCAGTCCTGTCATTCTCCCGTTCTACCTTTGTTTTATTCTTTTCTTTTTTTTTTCTTTCCTTCCTCAATTTCCTGCTTCCTATCGTACCTCCCTCTTTTGTCTACCTGCCTTACCTTTGCTTTCTTACCAACCTTTTTTAAACTTCATTCTTTCTACTGTTTCATTCCGTGTCAATTCAGCCATTGATTATTCATCACTTACTTTTCAACTCTACTAGTTTCACTTCCCAAGTATTGTGCTCGTTTGACATAGCTATTATCAGATACCACAATGCTGCTTTGGCCGGTCTCCTAGCAGCCGGTACCACACGCTTCCAGAGAATTCAGAACAATGCCGCCAGACAAGTCTCATAAAGTCGAACTGATCGCATGTCACAAACCATCCCCGCCCTCGGAAATTTTGAGCAAGTCATTCCTTTTTTTCTGTCACCATCTTTGACTCTGTTTTAACCTCTCTGCAAAACGTGCCCACCATGGGATGTTCATGAATCAAAGTGTGGGAGGGGCAGAGAGACGGAGACTATGACAGTAATTATGGCTGACAAACAGCCCAAAGCAAAGAAATTCAAGAGGATTTCATGTGACGAATTGAATGCTAACAAAGAAACGATGGAGTGTTCTATTTTTCAGCGTGTGCACATCGGTCATTGCTTTGCTGTGATAAAATTGGGTACATGCAGGCGCGCAGGCGAAGCGTATGTGTTACGTGTGGTCTGAGCGTGTGTATGTGTGTGTGTGTGTGTGTGTGTGTGTGGTGTGTGTGTGTGGTGTGTGTGTGTGGGTGTGTTGTGTTGTGTTGTGTGTGTGTGTGTGTGTGTGTGTGTGTGTGTGTGTGTGTGTGTGTGTGCGCGCGCCTCTGTCTGTGTGTTTGTGAATATGGTGCGCAACATGCCCATTTACGTATTTGCATAAAGATCCTCTCCACTCCCGCTTTTCCTCCTCCTCTCCCTATTTCGCCCACAGCAGAAATATGACTTTGGCAGGCAGAAATTTGGAATATCGAGAAACAATCAAACCAACGGTTTAGGATGAACATGAAGACGATTGAACGCAAAAAAAAGGAAAGGGGGAGGGAGAGGGAGACTAACGCCGACGCCAAATAATATTGTCCTCTGTAAAGTGCTTCCATTCCGGCCCCCAGGCCAAAGCAGAGCCCATTTTGTTTCCTGCCTACGAAATGGATGAGGTTGCGATGGGCAGCCAGGAAGCAAAAGAAACAGGTCCAATATCCTCCTGTCTGAATTCGCCCACCCTGAATGCCTCAGCTCACAATTATTGGAGAGCAACCATGTTGGAAAAAAAACCCAGCTAAATTGTGGATCCTGTACGTTCTTCATACATAGTGTGTGTGTGTGTGTGTTGTGTGGTGTGGTGTGTGTGTGTGTGTGTGTGTGGGTGGGTGTGTGTGGCGTGTGCGTGGTGTGGGTGTGTGGTGTGGGTGGTGGTTGGCCAGTAGTGCGCAGGCCCTACACGCACATTATGGGGGGGTGGGGGGGGAGGCGCATGTTGTTTAATGTATGAATGCATTTGTTGTATGCGGTCCTTGTGATCTTTTCTTCGAGAAGATCAGAAAAAAAAGAGATAAAGAAGCCTGGCGGTTGTGCTTTGTATAAGAGCCTTAGTTGCAATGGAAATTTTATTTACAGACAAACACAAACAGCATGAAAAGAAATCGAACATTCAAAACAAAAGCAAAATGGAACCAATTGATGAGGTAAGCTCTAAGAGAGAGAGAGAACCGAACGAACGTACGAAATGTTGTTTTAATGAGGGAAAAATATAAGCACAGTCAGTGGCTTTTTTTTCATCCTGGAGCCCTCAACAATAAAACATGTAGAAATCATTGCATCGAACTGCATATAAACTCATAAACAACAATGAATACATGGCAATTTAGAATAAGAGAATGCACAATATAACTAAGGAAGAGAGTGTGGGAGAGAGGGAGGGATGGGAGAGCGACCCAAAGAAGAGAGAGAGAGAGGTGGGGACTTGGAGACACAGAATAAAGAGACGGAGACTCCGGTCCACAAGGAGAACAGAAGAAAAGGAAGAAGAAGAAGAAGAAGAATAAGAAGAAGAAGAAGAAGAAAGAAGAAGATGAAGAAGATGAAGAAGAAGAGATGAATGATGAAAAAGAAGACTAAGGAGAAGAGAGGAGGAGAGGAGGAGGGCGGAGGAGAGGAGGAGGGAGGAGGAGGAGAGAGGAGGAGGAAGGAGGAGGAGAAGCATATAAAAAATTGCTACATGACAAACTACAATAAGAAGAGTGGTAAAACATCAAGTCATGGATGAGGGGGAAAAAAAAACGCGAAAGACACGCAGACATGCCCAACTCAGCAGCAAGCAACAAATTCCATACACGCCCCCCCCCCCGCCCCCCCCCCCCCAACTCAAGAACGACAAGAGAGAAGAGAGGGGAATCAACATAGGATACAAAAATATGAGAGAGAGTGAGTGAGAGAGAAAGAGAGGAGAGAGAGAGAGAGAGAGAGAGAGAGAGAAAGAGAGAAGAAAGGGAGGGAGACAGAGACAGCCAGATCGTCAAGAAGAGAGAGAGAGAGATAGAGAGAGAGAAGAGAGAGAGAGAGGAGAGAGAGAGAGAGAGAGAGAGAGGGAGAGAGAGTAGAGAGAGAAAGAGAGACCAAAATTTGCCACATCACAAATACAAAAGACAATGAAAAAAGGGTAGTATCAAAATCAAGTCATGCAATAAAGAAGAAATGAGCTGAAAACACCAAAATAACCCATCACACGCAACCCCCCCCCCCCCCCCACGCCCCAACATCAAAATAACAAGAGAAAAAGAAGAAGGAGTCAACATGGATAAAAAAACGCCACTCATGGACTTTTTGTTTCTCTTAGTTCAGTTAATAATAACGAGTGATACCTTTCTTTTGAACATGTTGAGACTGATAGTAACGTCGATTTTATTAATAATGGCATTCCACAAACACCTCCCTGAGAATTCAGACTAGTTTTAAAAAGATCAATTCTGGGACGCGGTGGTACTAATCCTAGACGAATGGTTATTACTCTTGTTGGAAACATATTAGTAAGGGAGTTGTGGTGCTCTTTCCGGACAGTATTTTGAACATGAAGACAGCCTTGTTATACTCTAATTTCAGTTTTAATGGCAAAATATGCCCCCCCTCAATACCTTATAATCCGAACGCTCACGTCGGACGGCTTAAAAGAAACCAATTTCAACGCACGTCGATGTAACTTACTAGAGGTTTCATGATATTTATTGCTTGCGGAATCCCAACCGTTGAAATCATAATTTATGCAAGAATCTATGTAAGCACAGAAGAACATTTTCGTCTGTGTAGATTCAAGAATTTTTTTCACTTTTAGAGAGTTGATAGATCGTTGAGAAAAATGTTTACATATCCTTGTAATATGATCTGCCATGACAAAGTATATCAATACTACGCAAGAACTGTATGGCTATTAGTTTTTCAATCGTTTTGTCATTTAATAAAGAACAGATTAAAGTACAGGAAGATTTTGGACGTTTTTTTGTCGAGTTGGTTATAAGATGAATACGTTTTCTGTTGGAAGTGACACAAGTGATTATGCCAGACCAGTCGGCTAAGGGTTTAATAGTTTCCTGAAGAAGCTGTTGAGACCTCGCGACATTGGTGCTACTGATGTGTAAGTTGTGTCGTCAGCAAATAACTCGCATTCTGGCAGTAAGAACTAAAGGTAAGTCGTTAATGTAAATTGAAAATAATAAAGGACCTAGGACAGAACCTGTGGAACACCGTAATTCATCAGCATGCAAAGATGTTTTTTCCACTAAACGTTATCTGATTGTTTGCTACCAGAGAGGAAAAGATGACAGGAGTTCTAATGAAGCAGTAGACAAACGATAGATCTTAAGGTTTTTAGAAGAGTGCATGGTCAAGTACATCAAGCTTGTATGAAATCAACAAAGAAGCACCAGGGATTGTTGGCCATATGTTGATATAGTATCAACTATTTGTCTACTAGGATGTCAGTCCAGTATGGCATGAGAAGTTTGCTCTGAAACCTGATTGTTAGGATGGAAAAGATGTAAAAATTGAAATGATGGAGAAATAGAATTGGTAATGTATGTTCTAAGGGTTTAGACAAGACAGGGACTAGAGAAATAGCCCGGTAATTAAAAGGCTCTGAAAAGGGTCTCCTGATTTATATAAAGGGAATAATTTTTTGCAACGTGTAAATGCCTTGGAATTTTATAGTTTTTGAGATGCACAAGTTGTAGTGTACGTAAGGGTTTCAGAATAACTGGTGCTGAGATTTTAAGAATTTTACATCAATACCATCCAGTCCTCGTGAACATGTTTGCTTTAAATGAGTTGATGCATTGTATACTTCATGCACGCCAATAACGGTACGTTTAAAATCCTAGAAATGTCTTTTGAGTTACCGATTCACGTACAGGCTCGAAGTCGTTATAGGCAGATTTATCTTTCGTTACAGTTGCACTACTACCTATCCACAGAAATAATTTTTACGTATGTCTGGCGACATATTGCTGACGATATGTTTTAAGGAGTGATTTATTATTGGTTTAATTGATTTATGGCTTTCAAAATCGACTTACTGTCAGGTTTTGACGACACAAGATTTGAAAGTAGTTCATTTAGACCACGTTTTAAATAGGAACAAATTCCTTTTGTTTATAAAGTCTTCCTTATTCGGGTCCCGTTTGAAAAGTAAATCTCGTAAGTCCATGGCCGTTTTTACATTATCTGTGAGCCAGGGCACTTTAGGGTTACTTCTAACCACGGTCTTGTTTTCAAAGGTCATGTTTTTGTCGTAAACATTAATAAATTTGGATACCAAACTTCGAATGCTTTCGCAGGATCAGTAAACTGATACACTCGTGTATGTGTGAAGTCCATTAAACGCAGATAAAAAAATTGATTGGAAGCAAAACGGAAAAACTTCTGTATTCAATTAAAGTGTGACAATTTTTGGAACTTTAACGCCGTTTTCATCCATGTTATGCATATGGAAGATGGTCACTACAGCATAAGGCGGTGAACAAATTTCCTCTATATGCATGCTTTCAAATGTAATATATTGGTCGAGAAGTGTTTTTGAAGAGGCAGTTATTCTTGTAGCTGCGGGGCGAAGTAATTGCGAAGGTGAAAAGTTTTCACGCTATTGTATCCAGGACTGTTTGCTTCAAAAGATCAAGGTGAAATCTCCCAGTAATGTTTGAATTCATGGTTAGTGGAATATAAATCCTCTAGCAGAAGAGTAAAGTTATCACCCAAACGGCACTCTCTGCAGGATTTCGTACACAAATCCAACGGAAAGAGTTTAGAGCGTTGAAAATTTAATTTGGATCCATAATGATTCTATGGCAAAGATTTGGCAGGAGAGGCCTTTTAAAGTTAACACTTTGATGATGTAGATAACTAAAAACCTGTATCCCCATATTCGTGTAGGTCTTTACGCATGATATTGTAATCCTGGTACATATAGGTTTCAGAGTCGCTTATGTATATGTTGACAATCCTAGACTCTGCGAAACCAAATACATGGAAATGTTTGCCAGAGTTTATCTAAAATATGGGATACATCAGTCAATTTATTTTATGATAATGATTAATATTCAGAAAACCAACTCTAAGCCCATCTTTAGATGGCCCAATACCTGAGGGTATTAGGCATTTTAGTAGAGCCACAATGAATTCAGAAGCAGTGTCAGATTCCCAATCGTATCTATAGTAACGAATACATAATGAAGAAATAGACCCACTTTTAAAACGTTAAATTATCTAATAGCAAGAGGCTACGCAAACACAAAATAAGTGGCAGTATAGGGTAGTGACAAATGAAGTAGGAATTCAAAATACACAAACAGTCACCAAATTTGTCATAACACAAACAAGTCACAAATCCGTCACAGAGAGTTCGCGAACTTAGGAAATGTAATGATGATATTACAGGAATATCATAGGAGAGAGAGAGAGAGAGAGAGAGAAGAGAGAGAGAGAGAGAGAGAGAGAGAGAGAGAGAGAGAGAAGAGAAGAGAGAGAGAGAAAGATACGCTTTGATTAATCGATTTTGTACAAAATCAAAAGCCTATAATGTAATACAATGCAGTCGCGAATGGAACAGCCTCAAACGCATACATATTTGGGGCTGCAAGACCCAATATCAAACCATGAATCAAACAGATTAGGCATACTAAAACGTTGGTCCGAGAGCCGGAAAAACATAGTCATTCCAAAGCGACTTATCCACACATGCACACACAGACGCGCACGCGCGCGCGGCTTTAGGCCACTCGCAAAGACGCTCATTCAACCATGCAGACGCGCGCAACGCACAGATGCACCCCCCACCCCACCCCCCTTTACACACAACATACACACACATGCACCGGCTCGTGGCACTTCATGCACGCACGCACGCACGCACGCACGCAGCGCATACACACACACACACACACACAACGCACACAACACACAAACCACACACACAAACACTCACTCACACACACACCACACACTACACACACACACACACACACACACACACACAACACAGCGCACACGCACACACATGCAATGTACACATGCGCGCAACCTACTTTGAAACGACATGTTTCGCAGATGTTTGCACGTGGAATGTAGCACCAAACATAATAACGAAATAGGGGGTCAATATAAAAATGACAAGAACGTCAAAGAAGTCATTGTGGGGCGGATAATGAACGCACAGACGTGGTGGGGATGAAACAACAGATGCGAAGCGGGCCCCGAAGTAGTGCTCTCCGCATAGGGGTGAAAGAGTGCGCTGAGTATGATCTATCAGGGGGAGGGGCAAGACATAGATATTGATTATCAGGAGGGACGTTAAGGATTTTCTATGAACAACCGCTATGAGGTGGTGCGTTAGCCGACGAATATGCTTATCAGGAGGACGTTAGGATTTCTATGAACAGCGCTTATGCAGTGCGTGGAGACGAAAGTGAGTATCAGGAGGACGTTGGAATTTCTATGAACAAGCGCTAAGAGGTGCGTTAGAGTCGAGATTGAGTAGCAGAGGACGTTAGGATTTCTATGAACAAGCGCTATAGGTGCGTTAGAAAACGATATTGATTCTCAGGAGGGACGGTAGGATTCTATGAACACGCTATGTGGTGCGTTAGACGATATGATTATCAGGAGGGTACGTTAGATTTCTATGAACAGCGCTATGAGGTGGCTTAGACAGATTGATTATCAGAGGACGTTTAGGATTTCTATGAACAGCGCCTATGATGTGCGTTAGACAAGAGTGATTATCAGGGAGGGACGGTGGATTTCTATGAACAGCGCTATGAGGTGCGTTAGACGATAGTGATTAGCACGGAGGACTTAGGATTTCTATGAACAGCGCTATGAGGTGCGTTAGACAATATTGATTTATCAGAGGGACGTTAGGATTTCTATGAACAATGCGCTATGAGATGCGTTAGACGAGATTGATTATCAGGAGTACGTTAGGATTTCATTAACAAGCGCTATGAGGGCGTTAGACGAGGATGGGAAGGTATGAGAGGATTTTTGGAGGCGGATAAATCAGAACGCCTTCTGTAGGGGACGCTCTGGGGGGTAAAGTGGGGAAATGATCGAATGAGAACGGAAATTGGAGGAAAGGCATCTGATTCTGAATTGATAGTAAGTCGGGGTTCACGACAGGGTTCAGCTGTATTTCTTTGCTGCGTATAGCCTGCAGAACGTTTCCGATTAGGGAAGGGAGCAATGGAATAGTATTGTCGAACTAGGACGATTGTCCATAACAGGCGTTTTTCAAATTTTGTGCGAGTCTGGCAGTGCCTCTCGCACTGGGATGGATTGGTGTCACTGTATAATGTTGGATCTGAATAAAAACAGGGAAAATGATCAATGAAACGTTACTTCTCTGTGGCGATTGCAGCATCTCTAAGGTTTGCTATTTGACGAATTTATGCAGTATTGAAAAAGGGTTCCCTTTAGCTGGCAGGATTAGAGCTGAAAGGTAATGTGAGCATTGGGAAACGTTTTTACAAACATGTAAGGATGAGTTGAGACCATATCAAGGATACGACACCGACGGGCAAGAGTGTACACACCAACAAGGATAAAGAGGTCATTTAAGGATGTGGATGTTGGTGCGAAAGGGAGCCCATGCGTGGAGATCTTTTTTGACATACCAGGAACACATACTTAAAAAGTCGTTCTTGTCCTTGGGCTAAACGTTTTTGATCCATGAAAGCGAATAGGTGGAGTCTCCTACAGTAAAACGTCGCTCTGTGGGAACAGACATATGACCTAAAGTTTCCATGGGAGAAGGCGGGAAGGGGCTTTGAACTGGCCATGGGATATCTTCCTCACTTACCAGCTTGTTGTACTGAGATTTGAAATCAGACACTGGCCTCCAGTGTCAAGTTAGAAAGAACAAATAAGTGGAAGTCGGACAAGAGTAATTGTAAATTTTGTATCATCTGTGTTGTGACAGGAGGGTAAAGACGAGAGGGGAATGTGAACTCTCTTTGTTGTCACAGTCAGCAGTATATCCTAGTACTGGATCAGCCTGGACTGTTGGATTGTACACGTCAGAGTCTGATTCAGGACCTAGTGAAGATCATTATCAGGGTGCTGTGATTTCTTTGATGGACTGTTCAGCACGTCACTGACTTGGGGACAATGTGTCGGCACTGGCACTGGGAAGATTTCAGTCTGGTACTGGACACCGTTAGTCCTCTGAACAACAC
The DNA here is from genome assembly GCA_018398815.1 of Conus ventricosus. Taxonomy (NCBI): domain Eukaryota; kingdom Metazoa; phylum Mollusca; class Gastropoda; order Neogastropoda; family Conidae; genus Conus; species Conus ventricosus. The sequence goes on along the minus strand of CM031595.1, from coordinate 108,654,603 downwards.
CAAGGTGTGTCGGTTTGTGATGGCATTTTGCTTCGAGGAAGACTGAGAACAGACAGTAGTCTTCTGTTGTCTGAATGCTGTGGTTGCACAGACATTCTGTTTTGTTCTGATTTTTCGTTATTTCGTGTTGGAAAGAACCTAGTTGTGATTTTATAGCAGTGGGTTCTTTGATCAATTGTCTGTTAACAGAATCCAAATTATTTAACAGAATTAGATCGTCATTTTGAACATATGAATTCAATTATCGATAAAGTTTAATACGCAGAGTTGATTTTTAGTGCGGTTTTCACAGTTATCATCACAGAAGTAAATGCATCATCAGCAAAAAAGGAATATAACAAAGAGTTGACAGAACTGTTCCAGTTGATTAATTCGTCGTTCGTGGGGGAAGAGGCTGGAGGAAACGGCCGTGGGCTGAGCGGTGTGAGAATGGCTGTACGGAAGACGAGTCCGCTTTGCAACCGGTGAAGTCTTTTTCTTTTTAAGTATCACTTTTCATACTGACATTAGTATGGGCAGCAGGTGGTGTAGGGGAAACAAAATAATGCCGTCTTGGTCCCATGGTTATTCATTTGTAGATTCCACAAGTACTGTGATTTTTGGAGGAGACATACTGCAATCAGCAGTAAGTTCGGTGAAGCCGACATTTGAGTCAGGCAAACTGATGAAGTAAGTAAAGACAAACATTGTCGTCATTCCCACTACAAATTCTCACCGGTTGTCTGTAGTAACACACCGAGAACAGTTTAACAATGTTTCGGTCGCACATTAAACTACTAAAGAGAGAGAGAGAGAGAAGAGAGAGAGAGAGAGAGAGAGAGAGAGAGTGAGAGAGAGAGAGGGGACAGAAAAGAGGAAATTACAAGCTAAGAATTCCCGTGCAACGGTGAGGACATGTGACGTGTGATCAACTCGAATTCTTGCAGAACAGTCTGGGCTGCAGTGTTCTGCATTCTCTGAATGCGTGTGGACCGACTGCTAGAGACGGCCAAAGCATGCGTGGCGGTAGCTAATCCTACATGACAAATGAGCACGGTACTTGGGCAGTGGCACGCATCAGTGAGGTAAGAGCAAAGAAAGAAATAATAACAAATCAATGGCTGAATGGACCCGAAATAAAGGAAGAGAGAGAGAGAGAGAGAGAGAGAGAGAAGAGAGAGAGAGAGAGAGAGGAGTGAGCGAGAGCGAGAGCGAGAGAGAGAGATAGAAGAGAGAGAGTTGAGGAAAAAACGTTCATGAAGGAAACTTCAGCAGATGAAGAGCTTGTTTCCCTCACTCTTAACGGTTGAATTTGTCATAAAAACTCTCCTGCCAATTGCTATGTTGAAGCAGCCTGGGCTAAAGACAGAGTATACTCGTGATCGTATTGATCACGGATTCATCTGAAAACTCTGAGACGACCTCAGGGAACGACCATGCTCCCAGTCCGACTCATAGCCCAATCAAAAAATGCGTTCGAACATATTTTTTGTTTTGTTTTGTTTTCATTTTCCTGAACGGATATGGCGAAAACTAAGTTGTGATGCTTTTTCCCCTTAGCTGCATCTTTCTTCCGTGCTGACTTTGTGGCATTAACTACCACGTCACTCCCCAGGCTCCTCCACACTCGACTACATCCAGTTTGCAAAGTGGGTCTTCCTTGTAGTCTCCTTTTTTCACTAGAAGTGAGAGCCTTCAGGGGAAGAGGCCGGGTGCGAGACGAGCTGTACGCTCTCTCTCCGTCTCTCTCTCCACTCTCTCTCTCTCTCTCTCTCTCTCTCTCTCTCGCTCTCTCTCTCGCTCTCTTCTTTATTTTTTGGTCCTCCCTTCTCTCCTTCGCGCACTTCTGGACAGCGTTTACAGACATATTTTCGTCTTTCCGTTTTTAAGGATGGTTCCCCGAAAAGATGGCCCGGCCTCTCTTTCGTCCTTTTTAAAAATAATCTTTTCTCTTTTTCGTTAGACCCCTTGGTATCCTTTTGTTAAACACAGTGTGAGAGTGTTCCACTGCACCAAACACAGGTACAAAAATAAACTCCCTGAACGCGCTGTAACCAGCGCCAAAAACATTAAAATTCAAGCAGAGTAATGTCCATTGATAGCATACATCATACAGACCCGCAGGCGCTGAGATTGTAGGGAAGAAAATAAAGGACCCCCACCCCGTCTATACAAAAACAAAAAAAAAAAAACAAGCCAAAAAATAAAGGGAAAAAATAGAAATAGAAAAAGAAACCAAAAACATCAAACAAAAAGAAACTATAAGGAAAAAGTAAAGACAAAAAAATAGTAAAGCGGGTGGTGGAGGGAAAAAAAGTGACGAGGCACGACCTATACAATGCTGGGGTACCTTTTTCGCATTTTCCCCCAAGTTTGCCATAATCCTAAGTAAGCCACCAGATCAGCGGTTTTGAAGGAAATTGTCACACTTCGTGTTAGTCAACTGAACATGAACCACTGGCCAGGACCGCGATTAATCCAAATGGGAATGAAACCAAAATCAGCACACCATACAATCAAAAGGAACACTTACTCTCATCCCTCGTGTCCTTTCTGAAAGCTTCCTATACGGAAAGTAGCCGTGAAATGGCGTAATGACTTGCGCATATGAACTAAATATCTTATACTCATAATTTAAAACATCCGAGAAAATGCGTCGAAAGTGCCTTCACAGCCACACACGAACTGAACAGTAATGTCCAAAATGTCGAGACATGAAACGGAGAGTCGGAAACGAAAAATCAGTTCCCCTGCTACTCCTTCAGCATAAATCGAGCAGAACATGATTCCATTACTTCTTTCATCTTTCCCCATTTCCTCAAATAAACGAACTCCAAGGACCCGGCCAAAGTGTTTCGAACCCGGAAAGCCCTGTAACATCCGGGTTCGTCTGTGTGCTGAAGGACAGTCCTCCAGAGATAAATCAACAACCTGGGATGTCGTTTGAGTTGCTCACTGACCTTTCACCGTCAGGATTAGACATCATTTTAATAGAAAGTGAAATCTCGTATAGCAGCCAAAAAAGTGAAACGTATTGCCATTTTCCAATCACAATTACTGTACGAAGAAGAAAAAAACCCAACGCTATACCATGTCCTTGTACAAACCCAAAAAAAAGAAGCTATCATGCCAATAAAAATCTAAATAAAGTAATGAAAGGAAAAGAAAAGAAATAGATTTTGTGACTTGTTTACAAATGTTTTAATTCTAAGTATAGTAATTCACGGAACGAATGCATCAATGGAGTCACAACAGAAGAACAATGGAAATTAAATTAGAACACGAAATGAACAATGGAGATAGTAATAGACATGAAAACTGGAATTAATCGATAGAAATAACAGAATGAACATGGCTGTATTACACTTGAAAAGGCGACATCTATCGTTCTGAAATCTGAGACCTTACTCTTCCCAGAATCTCAACCCCTCACTATACAAAAATAACGAGGTGGGCAACCAACACTAAAGCACAAGTCGGTACATTGTGATTCCCATCCCATTCATCCCGCCCCACTCCGACTGCTTTGCAATGCCCGTAGAGCCTGCCAAAATATTAGGATTTCGCAGGGCCTCTAACACGCTGGTCTGATATTGTCAGACCAATCGCCAGTCCGAGAGCTGTTACGTGATTCAGATCAGTCTGAAGATTTGCCATGGCTGAAGAGAGTTCAATTGACTGAGGCTCCAGAATCTAGCTTGTGCAGTGAGATCCATAATAATCTAGTGGACAACTAACATTGTAGTGTATTGTACTTGTACAAGTTCATTGTAACAGACAGATGTCTCTAGGTGAGAATCACACATACACACACACACACACACAACACCCACCCACACACACACACACACCCACACACACACTCACATTCCAGTCGAGTTTAATCTCCAATTCATTTACGTCAAAAATTCTCTTTCGCACCAACTGAGTCCCCATTCGCGGAACCCAAGATGAGTATCTTCAGTAAAGCGGTAGTGAGATCCTAAATTCATCAAATATAACAACAGCAACAACAGAAAGCATATGAAATGTAACTCCTGTTTATACTGACTGAACTGCACGCCATGGCAAACGACAGGAATAACAATAAAACAAGCGAATGGCAACAATCAAGGAGTCTAACGGTTCCTTCTTTGCGTTTCCAGAATCCCCGACCCAATCACCGTTCTTTCATACACCGAAACGAATGAGTATGACAGCACAAATCAAGCAACGAATATTTCAGAATGCCCGCCCTTCTCCACCAGCTCCTCAGACTGCCTTCCAGCCACGCAGAGACTCTGCCCCCCCCCCCCCCCCCCCCTTCCTCACCCCGTTCCAAGCCTTCCTCCTAAATATTTAGGAACCTCCATTTACGTAACATGCCTGTCCGGGGCCTTTTTTGTTTGAAAGGAAAATCCCCCAGGACAGCTGTTACACAACAGCATTTTGGAGTTAGTTGTGACAAGCTGAGTCGTTTATCAAGATCGGGGCAATGTTGGAAAGTCCATGTTCGGTAAGATACGACCCGGATGAGGGGGCACTCCCTTGGATATAGTTGTCGGCCGAAAATTCTCGTTCAAGTCCGTAAGTGCAAGGATCCACAGGGCTAACAGGCTAGTGAAAAGTGCACAGACAAAATCAGTTGCGTCCCAAGACGAAAAAATGAACAAAGTTACAACCAAACAACGACCTACTGGACTTCTTCAGGCAAGAAAAATAAACATTCAAAGATAAGGGGAAACGAAGGGACGAGCGGTCACTTTCCTGTTTCGCATTGGTAGCTTTTATGCAAACACCTAGGTCGAGCAAATTAGAGTGACGTGGATGTAATTTCGGCTGTTCTTGAAGGAAAGACCCAACCCCAAAACAAATAGGTCGAAAACTCGTTGTAATTTGTTTGGTATTTAGTTATTCTTTCGTTTAAAGCTACAGGCGATTCTGTCTGCTTTTGTTTTAGATTTCCGGCCTGCTGTCATACCACTTGAAACCTGGTGAAAATGGATTGGTTGGTGACAACTGTCTCCCAAACGCAGTGTTTCAGCAGGACTGTTGGTCCAGTGATGTTCTGTGAACAGTGCCAATGTTTTTGCAGATCAGTTTGAAAGTGATTTTTGTGGACAACGGTCAGCCAAATGCAGCGTTTAAGAAGGAACCGATGTCCAGTGAAGTTCGGTCACAATTCCATTGTTTTTGTCAGATCAGTTTGAAAGTGATGTCTGGTGACAACTGTCTACTGTCCACCTTTTTGTGTTCTGTCTTCGTCTACTTTTATACCTTCCTTTCCGTATTGATAATCCTCGCTTTTTTGTCTTCGTTCCTTCGTCCCCGTCTCTCTCTCCGTTCCGTCCTTCCTTGGCTCTATAGCCATCTTCTTCCTTTTCCGCACCACTATTTCTTACTTGTGTTTCGTTCCCAAGGTTCCCCCATGCAGTCGCCGATTTATATTACTGCCTTTCTCTTAGGCTCGCGACCTTACGGTTAGTGCACACTGCCCAGCTTGCGTGAGCGTTGGTCCATGTCTAAGGAATTACCTATCGCAATGCTGCTTTGGCCGTCTCCTAGAGCTGGCGCCACACCTTTCGAACAGAATCAGAAGAAGCAGCAGACGCGTTCTCAACAGTCGAACTGAACACACGTCCATGTCATCATCGCTTCGCTGAAAAAATTCAAACTGTTTTTGTGTTGTTGTTATTGTAATTTATTCCTGTTTTCTCCCGGATTACCGCTTTGCCCTTTTTAAAGAATCTTTCCCTCTTCCCGCAAAGACTGTCTTCGCGACCCTTTCGCCTGTCTTTTCTCGAAATGATTTGTTAGTTACGGTTGTCTACTTTTTCTCTTTCTTTCTAAGCTGGCTTCATGACCTTTCACCTGTCCTTGTCCCGAAATGATTGTGTTAGTTAAAGTTGCTACTTTCCTCTGTCTTGAATGATTGGCGTTCATGACCTTTTCACCTGTCTCTCCAGAAATAGTTTATTCGTAAATTTTGCTGCTTTCTCATTCTAAGTTCATGTCTATTTTGCCATATTGGAAAATAGACCAAAAACGAAAACTGTCTGTCGATTTTCAATGACATTCCAACGGGTTTATGTCCGATTAGTCATCCTAAGTCCTTTTTAAGCACAAGGTGTAAAAATGCTACCGGGTTATCAAGAACTGTCACTTGTCAGGTCTCAAAGTTGATGTTATATTTGTTAAACAGAAAGGTGTGTGTGTGTGTGTGTGTGTGTGTGGGTGTGTGTGTGTGTGTGTGTGTGTATGTGTGTGTGTGGTGTGTGTGTGGTGTGTGTGGTGTGGGTAGAAATTAATCTCGTCTATAGGCATATTCGGGGGGATGTGGGTATCGGAACGAACGAACGAAACGGAAGTTTAAATGAGGTTTAGGCTGTAAAAACCCATTAAGCAAATCGACGCGATTGACAACAACAAAACGCGACTCAATTCGTTTCATGAACATGGAAACCACAGCATTGTCCCTTTTCTTTCACTTACATGACGAATTCGAGAACGAGACAATGTCACGGGATTCCAACTGTCAGTTTTCTGTAGACGACGGTCACCCCAGGTAAAACGGATCAGTCTGTGGACAGAGGTGCAGGCGCCATAAGCACATGCTTGGGTCTCTGCATGCTTCGTGTGCCGCTGCGGTCTTCGTTTCCGAAGGCAGGCCAATTTAACACATTCCTCCGTTGACATGTGTCCGTTCTTTCCTGCTTGTCAAAACAAATAAGCAAATCGTCCTTCCAAGCAAAAACGACGGCCAGGAAGAAATTCTAGATCGACGTCGTCTTGAGTCACTCAGCAGCACACCCAGGTCCTCCGTTTGATGGAGCACACCTTCCGAAAAGCGTGATTTCTGTGCGGAATCTCGGAATCGTCTCTGCAACCTTCGCCTGTAAGAGTAGCGTCATAACCCTTAACCATTCCCCTGTCAAAACCAGCGATTCATTTTGTCTATAGCTGGCTCCAGACTGGTGTCAAGATGTCCGAAGGGTGATTTTCTGTTTCTGGGCCCCTGCCTGTTGTCACTCCTACGAGATCGAATGCAAACAACCGAAGCGTATCCTGGAATATGCGAGTGTCAATCAGAATCTCGAAGCGACTGGATGTGTTCCCCCTGTGTTTGTGTACTATGTTCATCCAAGTCGGTGTTAGGTACGCCAGTTTATTCGCGACAAACAAGATGGTACCGAGAACCCACTCCAACCTGTTCATGTCGTCCCGTTCTGCTGCTTCGATCTCTCTGGATCCCGTCGTCCTGCTGGGGGAGGGGGGGAGGGGGGGGGTGCAAAGGGGTACAAGATTGTATAATAATGGGGCAAAGTCTATTGTTTCTTATTTTTTTTTTCTGTGTGTGTGTGGTGTGTGTGTGTGTGTGGTGTGTGTGTGGGATGTGTGTGGTGTGTGTGAACGTGGTGTGAATGTGCGTGCGGGCGTGTACGGTTGCGTGAAAGAAGTGTGGTTGTGAGAGTGAATCAGGTGTGTACGAGGTGCATCGAGTATGAATGTGGTGGTGTGCGTGTGTGGTGTGGGAGTGTGTGTGTGTGTGTGTGGTGTGTGTGTGTGTGTGTGTGTGGTGTTGGTAGTTGTGTGAGTGTGTGTGTGTGTGTGTGTGTGTGGAGGGTGAGTGTGTGTGTGTGTGTGTGTGTGAGTGTGGGCGCGCGGGTGTGTGTGCGCGTGTGTGTGTGGGCGGTGTAGTCTGTGTGTGCGAGTGTGTAAAGTTTGAGTTTAAGTGAGGGTAGGGGTGGGGTTTTGTTTTGAGATGTGTGTGTTTGTGTATTTTAATGTAAGTGCGTGTGTTTTTGTGGGTTGTTGTGTGTGTGTGTGTGTGTGTGAGGTGTGTGGGTGTGTGTGTGGTGGGGGTGTGGGTGTGTGTGTGTGTGTGTGTGGTGTGTGTACGTTGTGTGGTGTGTGGGTGTGTGGGAGGGGGGGGGGGGTGTGTGTGTGGTGGGTGTGTGTGTGTGTGGTGTGGTGGTGTGGTGCGCGCGCGCGCACGTATTTTTGTTTTAATATGCGTCGTTGCTTGGATTGAAAAACGTTCATATTCTGTTCATAATGTTTTCTTAAATGTCAGTACAACCGTGAGTTTAATCTGACATGAACTTGGTTTCAGTCAGTGTGTAGTGGGTGTGGGTGTGTGTGTGTTGTGTGTGTGTGTGTGTGTGTGTGTGTGTGTGTGTGTGTGTGGGTGTGTGTGGGTGTGTGTGTGTGTGTGGTGTGTGTAAGTTGGGGGTATGTGTGAGGGGGGGGGGGTGTTATTGTGTGCGTAATTGTGTGTGCGTGGGGGTGTGTGGGGTGGGTGTGTGTGTGTGTTGGTGGTGGGGTGGGTGTGTGTGGTGTGTGTTGGGGGGTGTGTAGATTGTGTGTGTGTGTGGTGGCGTGTGTCTGTGTGTCCTGTGTGAATGTCTGCCTCTGTGGTGTGGGAGGCGGGAGGGCCCGTTCGTGAGCGAGTGAATGTGGCGTGTGTGTTCCTCTCTCTTCTCTTTTTTGTCTTGATTTATTATGTTTGATTTAGACGGGATCTATGATAATATATATGTTAACTGAATGTTCTGCTGTAGCCTCATCTTTCATGTCGTAGCCATCATTGCCTGCTGTTGTTCCGTCAAAAAGCACTCACCACATTGGCCCCCCCCCCCCCCGCCCCCCATGCCCCACCTACGCAGACAAACCCAGACCCAGCTACATCCTCAGTAGATAGTCCCGGCACAGCAGTTTTTTTTCAGGTCATGAGCCATTAGAGGAAACAGTGCCTCTGTTGCCGAGTAGCTCCTGGTGTTCAGTGGAGCCTGTGCTAATCCAATATACACAGGCCATCCACCTACAAACCCCTAACCCACGATAATAATCGCTTATTCCGGCCGGGGAGCTGTAGTGTGAAGCAGCGACCCCCTCTGGAGGGCTCCCAATCCTTGACTATAATCTAAAGACAGGCTCCAGGAGCGTGTCATCCCCAAAGACCTTTGACACGAAACTCATACAGAACCTGGACGTGGAGAGGTGTGAAAGCGGAAGCCATCAGTAGAACAGGCATGAAGGGCTACTACTTTATCATGTGAAACATCAGGGAACGAGCGATGATCAATGTTGCAGGAGAGGTTTCCGATCTGCTCAGACAGTGTATGACAGGGCTGTACTCTGGCGTTTCCTTTCATGATATATCCGGGCATCCAGTAAGCCCGAGAAATAGTTTCCGTAGTGATCGTCAGACATTCGAGCAACACATTTACAGAGCAGCCATGAATGGATGATACTCACAATGGCGTTCCGTGCTTTCCATTAGAGCACACTGGACACTCAGTTCTGAGCATGTGAATGATATTTGATTGCGTTTACGCATATTTCCCAATCTGACTCACACTCGCCAGCTGATTTTCATATGCTTTTCCTTAACATTTCCCTGTTGCATTTCCTTTTCATTACGTCCAAGTTCCTCCATTCACAAAACGGCAGACAGTTGAAACAGTAAGCCATCACGAATTTAACATACACTTCGTCAACAAAATACAACGTCCACAAAAGTTTTTTGAGGATAAGGTAGGATTAAATATCTAGCCTTAAAACATGTAATATCGTTCTGCAAACCGATGATTTAGACATCGGAATAATTCATGTGGTGGTTGCAGAAGACAAATATTTTAAAGGAAAATTCAAACTGAATGAGATGCTTCCATGATAGACTATAAATTTGTAATGCTTTAGTGCAAACCCATTGCACAGATCAACAGCATTTATATTTTATGCATTTGCGTGTTTGTGTGTCTGTGTCTGTATGTGCGCGCGCGCCGCGCGCGTGCGTGCCGTGCGGCGTGCGTGGATGTTGTGTGTGTGTGTGTGTGTGTGGTGTGTGTGTGGTGTGTGTGTGTGGTGTGTGTGTTGTGTGGCGTGTGCGGTGTGTCTGGTGCGTGTGTCTGTCTGGCTGTCTGGGTGTGGCAGGAAGGGGTGCGCTTCGCTCGCTTAGTTAAAGACTTTTTTGTATTGGCCACGCAAGTTATCCGTAACACTCCTCTCAGTCTATGTTCCTAGTCACATCAGAGACAGAGAATACACGTTGACAGGCCTATTAGGCATATGCTTCGCTGCCTGTAACATAACGGACGATTATTGTAATGAGCGTGTTCAATGGCTCACTTGCGTGGGAAACATTCCCTAACTGATTCTTCCCCATGAATTAACTACACGTAAAATGAATACACGAAGCTCTTTGAAGCAGAAGTATTCTTCTGTATTTGAAGTAATGCTTCCACTGCAAAAATCATGGAAGCGTCATAAGCACAGAGTGGGGGAGAAAGAGATAGAGAGAGGAGCACGTGTCAATTAAGTGTAGTTACTAAGCACCCGAACTCAAAGAGAAACTCGAAAAGGCTTGGATGTGACAAATACTCCGTAAACAAAGAAAAACTCAAATTCTTATGTGTGTGCATATCATTCATGCTGTGCTTTGTTTTTTCTTTCTTTTTTTAAAGTAATGTAGCAATTTATCAGACTCGCTCTGTCTGTCCGTCCGGTTCGGTCTGTCTGTCCGCCTGTCTGTGTCTGTCTCTGTCTGGTGCTGTCCTCCTCTCTGTCTGTCTGCCTCCCGCTCTCTCGGTATAACGAAGAGAGAGAGAGGAGAGAGAGAGAGAGAGAGAAAGAGAGAGATTGAGAGAGAGAGAGAACGTGAGAGAGAGATAGAGAGGGAGAAGAGAGAGAGGGAGAGAGAGAGAGAGCACAGAGAGAGAGATGTGGTGTGATGAGGTGGGGGGTGTGTGTGTGCGCGCGCGCGGCGTGCTCCGTGCGTGCGTGCCGCGTGCGTGGGGTGTGTGGTGCGTGCGTGCGTGCGTGTGTGTGTGTTGTGTGTGATGTGTGTGTGTGTGAGTGTTGTGTGTGGTGTGTTTGTGTGTGTGGTGGTGTGGGTGGTGGGTTTTGGGGTTTCCGTGCCTCGGTGTGGTGTGTGTGTGTGTGTGTGTGTGTGTGTTTGGTGGGGTGTGTGTGTGTTTGTGTTGTGTGGTTGTGTGTGCGCGTGCAAGTGTGGTGTGGGTGCCGTTTGTCTGGCGCGGGGGCCGGTCCTATCTGTCTTTCTGTGGCTTGGCTCTGTAGCTGTTCTTTCTCTGTGTGTCCCGAATGTGCACGTCCCTCCGTTTTCTCTTCGTTTTCTCCACGTTCGATGGTCAGGTCGGTCTGTCCGCTCTCACCCTATATTACCCCCACAGCCCTCTGTTTGCACTCTCCTTTCCTTTCCTCTCCCTCACGTTTTTCCCGAATCTCCTCCTCCCTCCCCCTTCGCCTCATCTCTCCATTTCTCAACGCGGAAAAACATGGAGGTTGGCAGAAGAGACAATCTGAATATTGATAATCAGGAAAAACAAAAAGGGGAAATCAGAAAGAAATGGAGATACGAGTTTAATGAACTGGGGAAAGAAAAGAAGAAGAAAAACGAAAACGATTAACCTGACACCACACAGCATCGTCCCCCGGTAAAATGCCTCCTTTCCGGGGCTGCCCCAGAGCCTAAGCGGTAGTCCAGTTTGTTCTGCCTAACAAAATGAATGAGGTGCTGTAAAGTAGCAGTGAGGCGGGGGGAACAGGTCCAAATTCCCCATCTTACTACAGTTTTCTTCCCATGCCCTTCGCTGCGTGTAGCTGGAGTGAAACCCATTGACATTGTGAGAACGGCTTCTTTGTTCCTCCCAACTTAATGTGTGTGTGTGTGTGTGTGTGTGTGTGTGTGTGTTGTGTGTGTGTGTGTGTGTGTGGTGGTGTTGTGTGTTGAGTGTGTGTGGGTGTGGTGTGTGTGTGTGTGTGTGTGAGTGTGCAGTGTGTGGTGTGTGTGCGGGTCTGTGTGTGTGGGTGTGTGTGTTGTGTGGGGGGGTGTGGTGTGTGGGTGTGGATGTGGTGTGTGGGTTTGGTGAGTGTGTGTGTTGTGTGTGTGTGTGTAGAGTGTGCAGTGTTGGTGTGTGTGGTGTGTGTGGTGTGTGTGTGTGTGTGGGTGTGTGTGTGGTGGTGTGTGTGTGTGTGTGTGTGTGTGTGGGGGTGTGTGGTGTGTGTCGTTCTGTCTATATATCGTCTGCCTGTCTCTAAGGGTATGTCGTATTGTGTGTGTGCGTGCAAGACACGCGCGCAGTGTATGTAACGGGCGTGTAGCGGGCATCAGTGTCGTGACGTTTATTAATTGGCAGTTATTTCATATAACTCCAACACGTGTCCCTGTGCTAGTTCCGATTTATGCCTTCATAGAATACCGTTTGTATGGTTGTGTACATTCAAGAGCCTTGGGAAATGACTTTACTGTGACTGTGGAATTAGAGAGAAATTGATCATGTCGGTATAATAAACACCTAGGAAAAGCTTTCCCATATATCAGACAGCACAGAAAAAAGGGTTAGAGTTATGTAACAAACAGATTTTTGAAATGGACATGATAAACGAATGAACAGTAGAGACGACAAACTCAATTGGTAATGAGATAAACGACCAAAACATGGTTATAACAAAGAAACAACATTTATAACCATATAATGATAACAAACCGAAATTACTTGGAGATAAATAACGGAAAGAGCAATAGACATGTTTGGGATAAACAAAGGCAATTATAACAAACGAAAACAAAGGATAAAAAGCAGTATGATATAACATACAATGTTACATAACAAATGGAATTAACGCAAGGTATAACACACAGAACAATGACAAGACAATGAACAATACACGAATATCAACAGCACGACAATAGATATAATAAACGTAAGCAGAGATACTTGCAATAAGAATCTAAGATTTGCTACCCTCCATATCGATCCATTCACTATCTTATCACTGCGAAGTAAATGAGATGTGATAATCAAACATCAACTACGTGTCTAGTTTAGTTCAGAATTCCATCCATCTCTCCTGCCCATCTCAGTTGCCTGGTGACGGCCAGAGACAACCGCCAAAACAACAGGATTTCACAGTCCTGCAGCTCTCTGGTCAGGGTTTCTCAGAAGTAAACCGTCCACCAAGAGCTGTCAAAATAATTCAGCTAAAGACCGGATAATGTTGCAATGGCCGAGTGACAGATCTTTCTCCACGGAGGCTCTAGGGACTAGCAGTGCAGGTAAGTCAGGCTGTCTATCATTGTACTGCACTGTATGGTTGGTATGGTATGTATGGTATGGTAGGTATGGTATGGTATGGTATGGTATGTATGGTAGGTTGGTATGGTAGGTATTGCATTGCATTTGTAATTTCATTGTTCCAACAGATTTTCTGCAGGTGACATTTGAGCTGCTGTATTCCAGGGAGTGCGCCTTTGTTACAGTATGGTGCCACCGACATATTTTGTCATTCTTTTTTTCTTTTCTTTTTATTCTGCTTTCTTTTACGTATTAATGAGACTTTTAAACAAAATTATCCCCTTGTTGCCATGGCTTCTTTCACGTGCGCTAAGTAATGCAACACATGGGATCTCGTTTTATTGTCTCGTCTGAAAGACTACCTCCACGAAAATCACTTCGGATCTGCTAAAAACGAGCCGTGTACTCCAGGTCCTCTCAGCCCTTTGGCAAGCGTGTTATTTATTTAACAGGCGACCGCATTCATTTGACTGAGGATGAACGGTTACAATCTTCAGCTGTTTTTCGTTGCTGAGTTCATTAAATGAAAAAGAAAGAAAGGAATATTCTTCATAAAGCATTGTGGTATTCAGGAATCAAATGAACAAAAACAAATTGCATACTCTGTCAAAATTAATGAACCAGATGCTTGGAAGTAACAAGACAATCAATTAAACTAAAGGTGATAATAAAGGACTCGCACGAATTTGTTCTTTGCTTCTCCAGATCTGAGCCCAGTCACCATCCCTCAGACAGCTCAACGAATGTGGTAATTGATAGGCAGCCGATCAAGCAGGGACAACTCTACAATGCCCGTTCATCTCTACCATCTCCCTCAGACTGCCTCCACGATCCAGAAGAACTCGAGCGAAATATCAGGAACCTGCTTTCTCGTAGAGTTGAGATCTGGGTTTTCTTTGTTGAAAGCAAATCCCAAGGAGAGCTGTTACACAACGGCATTCTGGAAGTAGCTGTGACAAACGAATTTGCTGATTAATTTTAGACCCAACAAGGGGGGCGAGACGGAAAGTTGTTACGATATCCTCGTTGAACAGTAATTTAGTGATCAACAGGGGCCCAAAAAAACCGTTCAAACGGGTTTTAAAACGCACGACGTGGAATAAGGGAAAGGGCTTAATGAAAGGGGGTTTTTTTTTGACCCCTTTCCTCCCCAAAAAATTTTAAAAGGCGAATGGAAAGTGTGGCTGGTGCAAGTGTCCAAAAAAGTTCCTAAGGCATGAAATGGTGCTTTGGGGGGAATTCCCCCAAATTTTTTAAAAAGAAAGAAGTGTTTTGGGACAGTTTCCAAAAATGCCCCTTTGGGATGATGAAAAATGGTTTTGGGGGGCCACTAAAGTTTTTGGGTGTTTCATTTCAGGGGAAAAAAAAATTTCACGAGGAAGAGATTTTTTTAGGGGGTTCTTGTGTTCCCGTGGTTTTGGGTTTTGGGTTTTTTGGGGGGGGGTTTTTGGGGGTTTTTGGGTGGGTGTTTTGGGGTGTTTTTTTGGGGTTTTGGGGGTTTTTGGGGTTTGGGGTTTATTGGGGTTTCCGGGGGGTTTTTAGGTTTTTTTTGGGGGTGTTTTGGGGGTTTTGGGGGGGGGTTTTTTTGGGGGTGGGGGCACAGGGTTAACCCTTTAAATGGGAAAATTCTTGGGAAATTTTTTTTCTGTTTTTTGGAGAGGGGTGGGGTTTTGGTGTCCCAATGGAAGGTTTAAAATTTTGTGATAAATTTTTTGGGTTCTGTTGGCCATTGTTGGTTGTGCGTCTAAAAGTGTTTGGTAAATAGTTTTTGGGAAAAATTGGGTTTTTGTGTTGTTTGGTTTTGGGTGGTGAAGGGGGAGATAATGTACTTTGTCCATGGGAAAATTTTTTATTTTATGCGTTTTTGGGTTGTTGGGTTGAGAAATTTATAACTCTTTTCCTCGAAAAAATTTCCTTTTATGCAGTCTTTGGGTGTTTAATTAGTTTGTTTTGCAATAAGGGAACATTTTTTTTATGGCGGTATGAAGGTTAGACAATATTCCTTTGTACTCGGGAAAATTTTTCCATTTTCGCAGTCTTTTTGGTGTTTAAAGGGTTTAATCAATAGTACTTTTGTCACATAAAGGGGGAACATTTTCCAGAAAATAGAGATTTTCTCTCTTAAAAAATTCTCCGTTTTTTTTTACCTTCCTCATTAAAAAAAAATCTTATTCGCCCTCCCTTCCCTTCAACCCTTCCTCTTCTTTTTATTTTCTTCCTTAAAACTTTTTTTATTGCATCTCCTTGTCTACACGTTTTTTTTTTCTTACATCCTTTTTTTTCCCTCATCCCCACCTTTTTCCCCTTTTCCCTTTTTCCGACCTGTAACTACCTCATATTTTTCCATTCTCGTTTTCTTTCTTTTTATTTCCTTCCCCCCCCCCCCCCCCCCCCCCCCTTCTCATTTTTGCCTTCTTTCCTTCATTCTATTTTCATTATTTTGTTCACCTTCTATTTTTCCCTTTCTTTTTTTTTTCTTTTTTATGTTTTTCTTTCTCCTTTCTTTTTTTTCTTTTATTTACCCATTGATTTGTCCGTTATTGCCTTTTTTTTACATTTTTATCATGGGTGCGCCAGTGCAAAGTATCATTTCATTTGTCATGTCAGGGTAGCTACCCCCACCCCTTTTTTGGCCCGGGTCCCCTAGCAGCCTGTCCACACGTTTCCCAAAGGAATGCAGAACAATGCACCCAGACTTGTTCCCAAAAAAGTCAAAATTGATCAACTTTGCAGGCATTATACCCTGGGAAAATTCTTAGCCTAATTCCTTTTCTTTTTTCCTCCCCCCCCCCCCCTCTCTCTCTCTTTTCCCCTCTCTCTTCTCTCTCTTCTTTCTCTCTCCCCTTCTCTCTCTCCCCTTTTCTCTCCCCTCTCTCTCCCCCCTTTTCTTTTTTTTTTCTCCCTCTCCCAAACTCTCTGCTGTCCATCTGTCATCTGTTGTCTTCTGCTTTTTGTCTGTCTCCCTCCCCTACCCCCCTTTCCTGTCCTCTCTCCTCTCTCTTTGAAAAAAAAAAATTATATATTTTTTTGTCTTTGGGGTTTCCGGGAATTGCTTTTTCTCTCTGTTTACTTTTTTCTCCCCCCATTCCCGATTCATGGGGGTCCCCTCCCCTTTTTGTCCTCTCCCCAGACCCTCTCTCATTCTCCCCCCCTTTCCCTCCACCAAATCATTCCGGGACTCCCCCCCTTCCTTTCCCCCTTACCCCAATTTTCCCCATTTCTCAAAAGAGAAACATTGTTTCATCAGACAAAAAAATTTAATATAGAAACGGGAAAGGGGAAGGGAAATCGGACAAAAGGTGGAACAAGCTGATAGAAAAGAAAGGAAAAGAAGAAACCGGGGGAAAAAAAATTTAACTCGACACCAAAAGTAAATTTCCCTGCAAAGTGCTTCCATTCCAAACTGCCCCGACCCCAAGTGGGCCCAATTTGTTCGCTATTTGTTCTAATATTTTCCCATACTTTCCCCCCCGTTTTTTGGGTTTTTTTGAAAAATCAAATTTGGGGGAAACTTTTTTTTCCTTCAAATCTTGTTGGGGTGTGTGTGTGTGGGGGGTTTTTTTTTGTGTGTGTGTTGGTGTGTGTGTGTGGTTGGGGGTGGTGGGGGTGTTTTTGGGGGTGCGGCGGCCCCTGCGTGCGTGCGTGCGTGCGTGCGTGCGCGGCGTTTTGCGTGGCGTCGGGTTGGGGGTGGTGGGGGTGGTGGTTTTTTGGGGGTTTTTTGGGGGGGGCGGGGGTTTTCCCTTTTTTTTTTTTTCCTCCCAAAAAAAAAACAATTAACAAAATGTCAAACATGAAAGCAAAAAAAGGGGGGGGGCAAAAAAAAAGGAAAATAAAAAGGGGGGGGGGGGGGAGGGGTCAAAAAAACCCCCCTTTTTTCCCGAAGTTTTTTTCCCCGGCGGGCCCAAGCCAAGCAGGCCAATTTTTTCTGCAAAATGGATGGGGGGGGCCCCCGGGGGGGGAAAAAAAAAAAATCCGAATTTTTTAGCCGTGGCCCTAGCCCTTTAAGTTGAAAGAAACCCGTGAGAAACATTTAAACTGCATTTTGGTTGTTTTTAAAGGGGTGGGTTTTTTGGGGGGGGGGGTTTTTGGGGGGTTTGTTTGGGGGTTTTGGGGGTTTTACGGGGGTTACGGTTCGGGGTCGGCGTCGGCCCGGGGGTGGGGGGCGGAAAGGGCCGGGGGGCTTTTTTTTGTTGGGGTTTTTGTTGTGGGTGGGTGGGGGTTTTTGTGGGAAAAAGGGGGGTTGGCAAATTTCTACAGGAAAATGGGCTTATTTTAAGCGATTTCTTGCCAAAAAAAGTAAAAAAGGGGAAAGGGAAAAAAGGAAAAGGGGGAAAAAAAAGAGGGAAAAAGGGGAAGGGGGGGAGGGGAAAGGGGGGAAAAAATTTTTTAAAATAAATTTAACTTAAAGGGGGTTTTAAAAGTGGGAAAAAAAGAGAAAGGTGTTTTTAAAAAATTTTTTCTTTCAAAACATTTTTAAAAATTTAAGACCAGAAGGGGGGCCCTGATTCTTTTAAACCCCGGGGCGAACACAAAATGAAAAATTTTGGGATTTAAAAAACAAAATTTTTTCTCTCGACCCGATGGAACTTACAAAAAAAGAAAAAAGAATTTTCCCGCTTTTTGGTGGGGTTTTTTTAAAAAACCCAAACAAAAAAGAAAGAGAAAGGGGGGGGGGGAAAAAAAAAGAAAAAGGGAAAGGGGGGGGAAAAAAATAATGGAAAACTTAAAAAACAATGATTTTCATTTACAAAAATTGTTAAAAAAAAATCCCCGCTAGTTACCAAGGGGGCCGGGAAACGGAGAACCCTCTACTTTAAGAGAACTTGAATTAAAAAGGCCCCGGGAAAAACATTTTTTTTCTTAGTGGGGAAAAAAGGGGGGGGTTTTTTTTTTTCCCCCGGAAGGGGGGAAAGACTTTTTTTTCCCCGGGAGCTATCTGATTCCATGTTGTCTTTGTGACATTAAATTCCCCGCCCCTTACTCAGATTCCCCCCTATATAAAACCCCATCCCGTCTGCCCAAAAAGAAAAGAGCACCACAAGCAGGGAATTGGGGGTAGAATTCGCCATTTTTGGGAAAATCTCTGTAAACCCATAAAAACCCCCCGCAGGGAAAGGGGATGGAGGGGAATATCACTTTGGCCCGTTTCCCATCCAGCTGGTGTCACCTTGCCCTCCAGATGGTGTCAACTTGCCGTCCAGATGGGGGTCCAAACTTGGGCCCCCAGATGGTGCAACTTTCCGTCCAATGGTGTCAACTTGCCGTCCAAAATGGGGGCAACCCTTAAACCCTCCAGATGGTGGAATTGGCCCCTCCGAGGGGGCAACTTTCCGTCCGATGGTGTCAACTTGCCGTCCGATGGTGTCAACTTTTCCGTCCAGATGGTGTCAATTTACCCCCCAGGTGGGGTTTCAAATTTGCCGCCCCCCGCTGTGCCCAACCCTTTTCCCCGGTCGGGTCACCGTGCCATCCAGCTGGTTCAATTTTCCCCCCAGCTGGTATCAAAATTTCCTCCCCGCTAGTTTTCAAATTGCCTCCCCCGTATTCAACTTGCCTCCCAGCTAGTATCAACTTTCCTCCAGCTATATCAACTTTCCTCCCAGCTAGTACCAAATTGCCGCCCGGTTGGGGTCGCTTGCCACAAATTGGCATAAAAATTTTCCCCCCAGCTGGCCTCAATTTGGGCCCCCCAAAATAGCATTTTAAATTACCACCCCGGGTGGGATCAACTTGCCGGGCCCCGTAGTGTCCCAAATTGGGATCCCCCCTGTGTCAACTTGCCATCCCCCTGTGGGCAATTGCCATCCTGCCAGTATCAAATTTTTCCATCCCGCGTGTCAACTTTCCATCCACTAGTTTCCCAAATTTTCCACCTGCCAGAAACAACTTGGCCCTCCCGCTGTGTTCCTTGCCCTTCTGCTGTTTTCAACTTGGGGGGCCCTTCTGCTGTGTCAACTTGCCCCTCCCCCTGTGTCTTTTTGCCATTCTGCTGGGTTTAAAAATTTTCCATCCAGCAAATGTCAATTTTTCCCCCCTGCCAGTATCAATTGCCATCCCCCTTTTTGGGCAACTTGCCCCCCCCAAAGGACCGGGCCGCCATTTACCCGTTTAACTTCCCCCCGCTTGTCTTGCCTCCTTTGAATCCATTATAAATTGCCACCCCAACTTTATTCCTTGGAACCCCATTTGCGGCAACCCATCCCTTTTTTTTCCCCCCCCATCAACTTGCCACCCGTTGTAACTTTTCCCCCGGGAAATTTGGTTTCAAATTGCCATTTTGGGAAATTACCTGGGTCAAATTTACCCCCCTGGAAGAGGGAAAAAAAATTGAACCCGTTGGGGAAAAATTCACCCCGGGCAAATTCCCTACCCCATAATTCCCCCGGGTTTTTTTCTCCCCGGCAACTTCCACCTGGGCTAACTTTATCCCGCTTGTCAATTCCCTGTTTGTTCCCGGGCCCCCCCGGGATTTAATTGCCCCCCGCGGGGCAATTGCCATCCTCCGGTAATTTAAACCCCCTTTTTTTCCCCTTTTTGTTCAATTGGTTGGACAACTTCCACCCCTTTCAAAGCCTTTTTCCCCCCTTGGCCAAAGGGGTTTAACGCCATAGTAGTTTTTTGCCGGTTTCCCTTCAAACCCGGGGAATTCCCTTTGTTTCCTTCCACCAGCTGTGTCAATTTCCCCTGGGCCATTCCCCGTTTGAATTTCCCCTGTGTCAACTTCCCCATTCTGCTAGTGTAAACCCGTGCCCCCACGGGAATTTTCCATTTGCCACCCCAAGGGGGTGTCAATTTGCTCCCCCCATTTTTTTTCTACTTCTCCCCCATGGTTTTCCCCTTGCCATCCATTTGTTTTTCAATTTTCCCATCCAGAGAGATTTTTTTTTAAATTTGGGGGGGAAGGGGGAAGCAAAAATCATCATGACTACAAACAACAATAGGTCCACTTTTTCACACCCCTTTTTGGGTTTTTTCCAATGGGGGGGGGGGGCCATTCAGTGTAGGTGATGGCTTTCTCATGTATGAACTATCATGATACGGCCCTGGGGAAAAATTGACGGAAAAATGGGCACTCAATCCCGAAAGAGGTTTTAAAACGGCGTTTTTAGGAAACACTGGGTGGGAAAACCGAAATTTCGGGGAAAATGGGACTTGTTTTTTCTTTTTTTCCCCCCAGCAGAAAGTCAGGGCAAAGAGCCCAGTTTTTTCGTTCCTTTTTTCCAAACTCCTTCAGTTTATTTAGGGTATTTCAGTGGAGGGGGCCCCAAAAGTTTTGGGAAAACAACCTAAAATCCTGTAACTTCCGGGCTTGTCTTTTTTGGGGAAGTCAGTCCCCTTGGGGTGCAAAAATAAATTAGTTTCGGTTTGCCCGTCGAGGGTGGCTTTTGGGCCCTTTACTTTCGGGATTAGAAAAGGACAGGGGAGAGGAAAAATTTTCCGTAAAATAGGGCTTATAAATGGGAGGAGGGCGTGCTCCCCTTTTTTCAATCCTTTTTGTTTTTGCTTGTTTAAAAAAAATAACTTCCAAAATCTTAGTTAATGCAGCTTTTGAATTTAAAGGTACTCAAAATTGTTTTTAAAAAGTTAAAATTCAGGGAAAACAAATCAAAAGTATTGTAAAATTACTGAACGAAAGAGGGCGGGAAATAACAACCATAATTAACAAGGGAAAGAAAAAAATGGGGAAAGGGGGGAAGGGGGGGGGCGAAAAGAGCAGTGGAGATTATAGTGGAATGACCCCAAGGAAAACAAAAAGGAATGAACGATGGGGGGTGAACAATTTGGGTATGATTGGGCTGACACAAAACAAAAGAAAAAGATGGAATGAACAATGGCAAAGATGGACTGCAGCAAGCACAATGAAAGATGGAAAAGAAAATTGGGTATGAGGGGGCTGACAGCAAGCAGAATGAACGATGGAATGAACAATGGCTATGAAAGGGCCCGACGCAAGAAATGAACTGGAATACAATGGTTTAATGGGCCCTGACAGCAAAGCAGAAATGAACGTGGAATGAAAAGGGGTAATTGGACTCACAACTGAACGGGAATGCAAAGGGTATGATGGACTGAAGCACAGAAAGAACGTGGTGAACAAAGGGTATGATGATGACAGCAAGCAAATGAACGTGGAATGCATGGCTATGTGGACGCACAAGCAGAAAAATGGGAAGAACAATCTATGGGGCTAACAACACAATAACTGGAAATGAAAACAATGGATGTGGGAGGCGCAGCGAAAACAACGTGGAATGAAAAAGGGGAAAAGGACTACAGCAAAGAATTTTAACGATGAAAACTTGGGCTTATGGACTGACAGCAAGCAGAAGACGATGGAAATCAATCTATTGGGCTGGGCAGGCAAAGAAGGGGAACAAATGAAAATGGCTATGATGGCTGGGGCAAAAAGCAGATGAAAAGTGGTGGAACAATGGTAGAGGGCTGAAGCAAGCAAATTTTTTATGGAAGAACAATCTTGTGGCTGAAAAAATAAAATGGGAAAAAAAAATGGCAGATCGACGCAAAAAGGTGAAAGAATGAACAATCTATTTGGATACGAACGAATGAACGGGATAACAATGCATGGAGAGAAGAAGGAAATGAAGGGGGGAACAAAGGCTAATTTTATGGATGACACGCAGAATGAACGATGGAATGAACAATGGGGATAAAGGCTGACGCAAGCAATAAACAAAAGAGAAAAAAAACAGAATAACAAAATATTTTTTTTTAAGATGAAAGGGGACATAAAAACAAATAAACGATGAGAGACAACGGAAAGAAGAAATTTAACAGCGGAATGAAAAAAAATTTTTACCGAAGAACAATGGAGATGACCTCACTCATCTATGGAGGGAAACGCTGCCCCCAAAAAAAAAGGAAAAAAACAAAGTCAAAAACCAATGGGATTGAACAAAAGGAATCACATTTCCAAATGAACGGAATACGAAAAA
Source organism: Conus ventricosus (assembly GCA_018398815.1). Taxonomy (NCBI): domain Eukaryota; kingdom Metazoa; phylum Mollusca; class Gastropoda; order Neogastropoda; family Conidae; genus Conus; species Conus ventricosus. The sequence continues at coordinate 108,632,594 of CM031595.1, read as the reverse complement.
GGAGCAACAAAAGGAATTATAACAAATGGAAAACAGGGGGTCAGAAAGCAAAAATTGACAAAGTATACAACAAACGGAATAAAAAATCAAAATCCAAAACAAAAGACAGCAAAATAAAAGAACAAAGGCCCCAAAAATGGCCATAAAAGGGTATAAAAGTGGGGTCCCCAAAACCGGGTTCTTTTTCCCACGAGTTTTCCCCCCTTTTCCACATGAAAAGTTTTGAATGTAATTTTTCCCCCAAAAGTTTTGCCCCGAATTCCCCTTACCCGCCAATTCAGTCCCGGGCAACCCCAGTGAAGCTTTTCAACTATCAGGATTTCACCCTTAGGTCTGAATTTTCTCAAAGCCCGCCCCCAACCCCCTGTCAAAAAAATTTAGCCAAAGAAGGATAATGTGAAAAAGGCCGAATGACAAATCACACAAAGGGGGGGCTCCAAGGACAGGAAAAGGAAGGCGTCAATTTTTACTCGTCTGTCCATAATTATTGTTTTGGGTTTTTGTGTTTGTGCTGTATTTTTTTTATAACTTCATTGTCATGACAGTTTTCCCGGGTGACACCTCAGTTGCTGCCCCCCAGGAGGGTGCTTTTACTGTAGTATGGTACTAAACGAAACTTGTCATCCGTTTCTGTTTCAGAAAATTTTTTCAAAAATTTCTCCCAAACCCCCTTTTTTGTCATGGGCTTCTTGCCCGCGCGAAAAATGAACCCAGCAAAAGGGGATCTGGGGTTTATTACAAGCTGCCCAAAAAATCATTGGAATAAAAAGTGAATCCAGCAAAGGGATCTCGGTTTATTGCAAGCTTTTCAAAATCACTTAAATTACTGAAGAAAAGGTGAGATTTAAAAAAAACCCCTATAGGATCTGAGCCCTGACTTCAATTCGCTCACCCCACCTTTGCGATATTTTCATTTGAACGGCCTGAACTCGTTGATGAAGTTAACCACGACAATTCCAACTGATTTTTGTGAAAAAAACAAGCTCTTTCACACCTTGCTGAAGTCCCCACTGAAAAAGAATTGACAGGAATTTTCTTCATGAAACATAAGTGATATTCAGAATTCAGAATTCATCAAACATGCGGAAAAAAAAGTTTTAACATTTACTATGTCAAAATTTCTTAACCAGGTTTTGGAACTACAAGAACATTAATAAAACAAGCGGCAATAATCAAGGAAGAAGGAAACTTTCTTTCCTACTTTCCTATTACCGCGCTTTCAGACAGCAAAATCAAGAAGTATGAAAACAGCAAATGAAGCGGGAAAAAACAATAACCCCCCAAATTTTCCCCCCCGCCCGGATTTCCTCCTTTTTCCCCCAAAATTTCCCGGGGGCCAAACCCCTGGCTTGTGTCAGCTTGCCACAAATTGGCATAAACTTTGCCACCCAGCTGGCCTCAATTTGGCCACCCAACTAGCATTAACTTACCACCCGGCTGGTATCAACTTGCCGGCCCAGCTAGTGTCCAACTTGCATCCCCGCTGTGTCAACTTGCCATCCCGCTGTGTCAACTTGCCATCCTGCCAGTATCAACTTTTGCCATCCCGCAGTGTCAACGTGCCATCCACTAGTTCCAATTTGCCACCTGCCAGAATCAACTTGGCATCCCGCTGTGTCCATCTGCCATTCTGCTGTGTCAACATGGGGGGGCCATTCTGCTGTGTCAACTAGCCATCCCGCTGTGTCAATCTTGCCATTCTGCTGGGTCAAAACTTGCCATCTCAGCAGTGTCAATTTTCCCACCTGCCAGTATCAACTTGCCATCCCGCTGGTCAACTTGCCCCGCTTTGTCCAACTGGCATCCTGCCGCATCCAACTTGCCATCCTGCTGTGGCAACTTGCCCATTCTCCGCTGTGTCAATTGCCATCTGCTGTGTCAACATTGCCATCCTCCGCATTCACTTGCCATCCCGCTTTCGAACTTGCCATTCTGCTGTGTCCAACTGCCATTTCTGCTGTGTCAACTTTCCATCCACTAGTGTCAACTAGCCATCCGCCCGCATCAACTTGCATCCCGCTGTGTCAACTTGCCATCCTGCCGGCATCAACTTGCCTCCCGCTGTGTCAACTTGCCATCTGCTGTGTCAACTTGCCATCCTGCCGGCATCAACTTTGCATCCCGCATGTTGTCCCAACTGCCATCCTGCCGGCATCACTTTGCCATCCTGCTGTGTCAACTTAGCCAACCCGCTGTGGGTCAACTTGCCATCAGCCCGCTGTGTCAACTTGCCATACGGCCGGCATCAACTTGCCATCTCCCCGCTTGTGTCACTTGCATCCCGCTGTGTCAACTTGGCCATCCTGCCGCATCACTTGCCATCCCGCTGTGTCAACTTGCCATTCTGCTGGTCACCTTGCCATCCTGGCCCCGGGCCCCCATTCAACTTGCCATCCCCGCGGTGGGCAACTTGCCATCCTGCCGGCATCAACTTGCAACCCCCTCCGCGGTTCAACTTGCCATCGACTGCTGTGTCAACTTGGCCATCCTGCCGCATCAACTTGCCATCCCCTGTGTCAACTTGCCATTCTGCTGTGTCAACTTGCCACACCGCTGTTCAACCTGCCATCCAGCTAGTGTCAATTTCCCATCTGCCGGCATCAACTTGCCATTCCAACTGTGTCCAACTTGCCATTCTGCTTGTCCAACTTGCCATCCAGCTAGTGTCAATACTCAACCTGCCGGCATCTACTTGCCATCCCGAAGCTTTGTCACACTGCCATTTTCTGCTGTGTCAACTTGCCCATTCTGCTAGTGTCAACGTGCGCCACTGGAATCCTACTTGCCATCCCAACTGTGTCGAATATGCTACCCAGCGTTTTCTACTTCTCGCCCACTGGTGTTCACCTTGCCATCCAGTGTTGTCAACTTGGCCCATCCAGACGCAGATTAAGTAAATTGGGGGGGGGAAGGGGGAAGCAAGATCATCATGACTACAAACAATCAATAGGTCCACTTTTCACATCCCTTTTTGGTGTGGGGGGACTTTTGCCAGATCAGGGGGGGGGGGGCCATTCAGTGTAGGTGATGGCTTTCGTCATGTATGAACTATCATGATACGCCCTCGGATAAATGACGGCAAAATGGGCACTCAATCCCAGCAAGAGGTTTTCACGGCGATTTTAGGAAACACTGAGTAGGAACCGCAATCTGGAAAATGGAGACTTGTGTTTTCTCTTCTTCCCCCCAGCAGTAAGTCATGGCATAAGAGACCCAGATATTTTCGTTCCTTCTTTCCAAACTCCTTCAGATATTTACGGTACTCAGTGGAGGCTGGCCTAAAGTATTTGGAACAACCTCAATCCTGTAACATCCGGGCTTGTCTGTTTTGGGAAGTCAGTCCCCTTGGGGTGCTATAATCAATAGCTTCGGATGTCCGTCGACGTGGCTCTCTGCCCTTTACATCGGGATTAGACAAGACAGTGAGAGGCAAAGTTTCCGTACAAATATGGCTTATCAGTGGGAGGATGGCTGTGCTACCCATTTCAATCCATTTGTTGGTTTGCTTGTTTAAAAAAAATAACTTCCAGTCTTAGTTAATGCAGCTTAGAAGTAATGTGTACTCAAGATTGTTATAAATGTTAAAATTCAGGAACACAAATCAAAAGTATTGTAATTCACTGAACGAATGAGAGGCGGAATAACAACCATAATAACATGGTGAAAGAAAAGAATGGGAAGGTGGGAGAGGGGGGCGAAAAGAGCAGTGGAGATTATAGATGGAATGACGACAGAGAAAACAAAACGGAATGAACGATGGAAATGAACATTGGCTATGATTGACTGACACAAGCAAATGAACGATGGAATGAACAATGGCAATGATGGACTGACAGCAAGCACAATGAACGATGAATGAAAATGCTATGAGGACTGACAGCAAGCAGAATGATCGATGGAATGAACAATGGCTATGAATCGACCTAGACGCAAGCAAATGAACGATGGAATGAACAATGGCTATGAGGACGTGGACAGCAAGCAGAATGACGATGGAATGAACAGTGGCTAAAATGGACTGACAGCAAGCACAATGAACGATGGAATGAACAATGGGCTCTGTTGGACTGACAGCAATCAGAATCAACGATGGCATACCAATGGCTATGATGGATGACAGGCAAGCAGAATGAACGATGGAAGAAACACTGGCTATGATGGACTGACACAATGCAGAATAACGATGGAATGAACAATGGCTAATATGGACAGACAGCAAAGCAAGCAGAATGAACGATGGAATGAACAATGGCTATGAAATGGACTGGACAGCAACAAATGAACGATGGAATAACAATGGCTATGAATGACGGGGGGGGGGACAGGGGGCAAACACTAGAACGTTGAAGACAATGCTAATGATGGACTGACAAGCAAGCAGATCAACGCATGGAATGGAACAATGGCTATGATGGACTGACAGCAGCAGATGAACGATGAATGAACAATGGCTATGATGGACTGACAGCAAGCAGAATGAACATGGAATGAACATGGCTAATGACTGACATGCAAAGCAGAATGAACGATGGAATGAAAATAGCTATGATGGACTGATCAGCAAGGCAAATGAACGAGGGGAATGAACAATGGCTATGATGGACTGACAGCAGCAGAATGAACGATGGAATTGAACAATGGCTAAGATGATGACTGACAGCAAGCATAATGAACGATGGAATGAACAATGGCTATGATGGACGACAGCAAGCAGAAGAACGATGGAATGACTCAATGCTAAGATGGACTTACAGCAAGCACAATGAACATGGAATGAACAATGTCTATGATGGACAGGACAGCAAGCCAGATCAACGGATGGAATGAACAATGGCTATGAAAGGGACTGACAGCCAAAGCAGAATGAACGATGAATGAACAATGGCTATATGGACTGACAGCAAGCAGAATGAACGATGGAAGATCAATGGCTATGTGGACTGACAGCAAGCAGAATGAACGATGGAATGAACAAGTTGGCTATGATGGACTGACAGCAAGCAGATGAACGATGGAATGAACAATGTGCTATGATGACTGACAGCAAGCAGAATGAACGATGGAAAGAACAATGGCTATGATGGACTGACAGCACGCAAATGGAACGATAGGAATGACAATGGGCCAGGCGGAGGATGGCCTGACCCGCAAAGCAGAATGAAACAAGGAATGAAGCAATGGCTATTATGGACTGGACAGCAATCCAGAAATGACGCGCGTGGACTGAACAATGCTATGGAATGAGCTGACAGCAGCAGAAACATGCACGAAAGGAACTGAACAATGGCTAGCTGATGGACTGACACCAGCAGAATGGAACGATGGACTGAACAATAGGGGCAATGAATGGACTGCACCGCAAGCAACTAAACAACAGACGAAAGAAAGCAGACTGAACAACATATATTTTATTATATTAAGGTCAGTGACAAGGGGACATAACCAACCATAATAAAACGATGTAGATGACAACCGGCCGCACGAGAGAAATCCATATAACACGCGGAATGCACAACCAACTTATAGCCCGACGAACCACGATGGAGACATGACCCTTCATCCACTCATTCTATGGAGTGACAACAGCCCTGCCCCCCACAACTCCATGCGCAGGCCCAATGTCGTATGAAAACCACTGGGCACTAGAACACACAGCGGACCCATCACGATTATCCCACCAATGAACGGACATACGAACAAAGGCAGCAAGCCAACGGTAATTACTACCGTAAGATGGAACCAGTGGCTCCAGCCACGCCACCACCTCAAGACACCAACGTAATACCGACCAACGGAACCTTAACACCTCCCCCAATTCCCAACCCACCAAGCACCCCACTCGCAAAATGCACCCGCCCCATACCAAAGCCCCCCTGGCCCCCCCACACCTGGCCAGCCTCGAAGGCGTCATCCAGCCCAGGTCCGCCGCGTGTCCCCCAACCCACCTCCGCGGCTGACTTATTTCCACCACCCGCAGTTCACATTCCCCCCGTCTGTCTCCAACGACCCTGCACCGTCCATAGCGCATGTCCATCGTCCCCCCACCCCCGAGCTTTCTCGATCCCGACATCCCCTCTCAATCCGTCCAACTTGCCGATGTCCTGTCAACCCCAAGTGAAGCTTTTCAACCTAATCAGGATTTCACATCCTTAGGTCCTGAAGTTTCTCAAAGCCCCGCCCCACAACACCCTGTCAAATAACATAGCCAAAGACTGGATAATGTGACAAAGGCCGTAATGACAAATCACTACGATAATGGGGTGGGCTATCCAAGGACAAGGAGAAGGCAGTTACGGCGTCAATTTACTCAGTCTGTCACAATAATTATAGTGTATTGTGTTGTGTGTATTGTGCTGGTATGTAATAATATACCTTCATTGTCTCATGACAGATTCTCCGTGGTTGAACACCGTCAGTTGCTGTCCCCCAGGATTGTGCATTACTGTAGTATGGTACTAAACGAAACGACACTTGTGCATCCGTATCTCTCGTATCAGAGAACATTTCACAAAATTTCTCCCAGAACGCCCTTTGTTGTCATGGCTTCTTGCCCGCGCGCAAAGTGAATCCAGCACAAGGGATCTCGGTTTATTTACAAGCTGTCCAGAAAATCACTTGGAATCAAAGTGAATCCAGCAAAAGGGATCTCGGTTTATTGCCCAGCTGTCGAAAATCACTTGAAATCTACTGAAGAGAGGTGAGATTTAAAAAAAAACGCCGCCCATATAGGATCTGAGAGCGTGGACTTCAGATTCGCTCACCACCACCACCTTTGCGATAATTGTCATTTCGAAACGGCCTGTAACTCGTTGATCTGAAGTTGAACCACGACAATCTCCAACATTGAATTTGTTGGTGAAAAAGCAAGCTCTTACAACACCTTGCTGAAGTGTCACCCACTTGAAAAAGAATTGACAGGAATTTTCTTCATGAAACATAAGTGATATTCCAGAATCAAGAATTCATCAAACATGCCAGGAAAAAAATGTTCTTAACATTTACTATGTTCAAAATTACTTGAACCAGTGTTTTAGGAAGCTACAAGAACATTACTAAAACAAGCGGGGCAATAATCAAGGAAAAGAATGAATCTTTCTTTCCTACTTTCCTAGTTACCGCGCTTTTGCAGACAGCAAAATCATGTAAAAGAAGTATGAAAACAGCAAATGAAGCGGAAGACAATAACTAGAATGCCCCCGCCCGATCTCCTCCCATCTCCCGCAAACTCTCCCCGATACCCAGAAGAACCTCAAGCCGGATTATCAGAAACTCCGCACTGTAGCGTGTTCGTTTTCTTCTTCGTTTCTGGGTTGTCTTTGTTGACAGACAAATTCCCCAGGAAAGCCACCTCACACAACAGCACTACTGGACGTAGCTGTGACAGGAAACGATACATGCCGTATGAATGATCCTATGCCCCGCAGGGTCTGGCTAATGTCGGAAGTCCATGGTCGTTAAGATACTTAATCTGAATGAGGTGATAACTGCCTTGAGATCAACAGCTGATGGGCGAGAATCTCAATCAAACCCGTTGCAATTTCACGACGAAGAATCAAGAAAACAGGACTGTGGTTATGTGATTTTTTCGTGAAAGCGGCCACTAACTGCCAGTGTTCTTTTTCAGGCCGTAGAAAGTCACTTGCCCTGATAGTTGCCCAGTGATTGAAGCATTCTTACAGGCCTGACGAAAGAGATTTCAGGTGACAGCTGTCCCCAACCTGCGGTGTGCCTTTCAGGGCTGATGGAAGTGATATTGAGGTGACAGCAGCTGTCCACTAATGCAGTGTCTTACAGGCATGACAAGCGGGTGATTCCCCGATGACAGCTGTCCATTAATGCGGAGGCGCTCTTAGCATGCCTGGCGGAAAGTGGTTTCTTGAAACACCTGGCGTCAATCGTTTTTTGTTTTTTTTACATGTGTTCATTTTGCCATGGCGCTTTAATAACATGATTGGCTATCATGCTGACGGAGAAAATTTAGCATTTGCGCAAGGGCGTGCTTGTTAAACGGGTACGAGCGTGTGTGTGTGTGTGTGTGTGTGTGTGTGTGTGTGTGGGTGTGTGTGTGATGTGTTTGTGTGCAGTACAATGGTGGCGTGTGTGTTATTGGTGTGTGTGTGGTGTGTGTGGAGTGTGTGAGTGTGTTGTTTGTGTGATGTGTTGTGTGTGTGGGCGTGCGCGTGTGTGTGATGTGTATGTACTATATAATATATTATACGTTATATAAATATATATATAGGTATATGAAGTATAAACAAAGCTTGCTCTTATGTCTTAGATGAAGAAATAGGGGGAGATACGCATTCTATCTGCAGTGGTAGATGATTCTGCCTAACTAACAGTAAGAGCATGAGTAGGTTGCTCATTCCACCTACTCAAGCACATATGTTAGTTAGGCAGAATCATCTACCACTGCAGATATGAATGCGTACTGCCCCTATTCTTCAATCTAAGACATTAAAGAGCAAGCTTTGTTTAAAAAAATAATTCAATATTTCTTTGCAGTCATTGCAACACCAAGCTGCTCTGTAAGTAGTGCTGAACGTGTGCGGTACTTATCCTTGGAATTTATTAGTTTGGTTGTAATTTAGTCCCTGCGGATTCATTCAATGACTCGCCCTCACACTTGTGACTTATAGGATATCGTTTTTATATTTTCTATTTTTCACAAGAAAATTAGTTTGTTTTGCTCTTTAATGATTTTCTTTTGCTTTCGTAGAGGGCACCTTTGGGGTGTGGTTGTTTGAAAAAACTCAACAAACATACGACGGTATTGCACACCAACCTTTTCTGGGATTGCATTCTTTCTTAATAAACTGAAAAGGCAGAGGAGTCAATTACCACTTTCCGCGTGTCACTGAGGAAAACCACCGAGTATCAGAATAGCCGTAATGACCAGGAGGTTATAATGTTGGGGGAGTGATATTCCCTCCCTATTGGAGGATGTTCTCCCTTAGAGAAATATAAGCCGTGCCGAAGCTCATTTGAGAAGCATTTAATTTATTTTCCCCATTCAACCTACTCATGCACATACTGTTAGTTAGGCAGAATCATCACCACTGAGATAATGAATGGCGTATGCTCCCCCTATTTCTTCAATCTAAGACATAAGAGCAAGCTTTGTTTATAATTCAATATTCTCAGGCATTGCAACACCAAGCTGCTCTTAATTGCTGGAACGTGGCGGTATTTATCCTTGGAATTATTAGTTTGTTGTATATATATATATATATATAAATGTGCGTGCGTCGTGCGTGCTGTTGTGTGTGTTGTAGCGTGTGCGGGTGTGTGTGGAAAGGGAAAAAGGGGGAGGCTTTTTGCATGGGCGAGTGTATATATTGTGTATATTTGCCTGTGTGTGTCGTGAGTATGCGTAGCCTGTTGTGCCCTGAGTGGGTAGCTGTGCATCGCGTGTATCCGCACTCACGTGTTAACACATGTGCACACGTATATGTTGATATTATGAGTTTATGTCTGTTTACGTGTGAGCTCGGTGAATGATTGTGAGCGTAAAAGCTCGTAGGATAGAGAGAAATTATTGAGATGACCGTAGCCGATTTATATGCCAGTCTTTCGTGGTGGGAGATTGAGACAATACTACTCTTGTCACATCATGAGGAATCTTTTTCATTTGTTTTAAACCCTCCACATTACTTCTTTCCTGATTTTCCCCCTCACCTGCCTTTCAACTTTCCTACCATATTTTATTAACTTTCTTTCCAACTTTCCTCTTCCTTCCTTATCCTTGCTAATTCTTCTCTTCAATTCCTTCTTCCATCTACACTGGGGTTTTTTTCTTCCTTCTTCTTTTCTTACTCCCCACCTTTTCTCTTTCCTCCTTTTTTATCTGTTTCCTACTTTAAACACTACCCAAATACTGTTTTTTTTTTTTTTTTGTTTTTTTTTTTTTTCAGTCCGATTTTTCTTTCGTCCTTATTTTAAAAAAAAAAAACATATTTCTTCCATTCTTTCCTTGCCATGCTGGTTTTTCTTGTTTTCCCCATCATACCTCTCACTTTCCCTTCCCTTTCCTGTTCTTTTCTACGGTTTTTTGTTTTCTGTTCTTTATTTCTTTGTCCATTCAGTCATTGATTTGTTCATTGTTTGCTTTCTTTTGAACGCTACCGATCACTGGTGGCGCCACGGGGGGGGGGGGGGGGGGGGGGGGGGGGGGGGGGGGGGGGGGGGGCGAGCGTGGTGGCGGCGGGGGGGGGGCAAGCCCGTGCTCATTTTGTCATGTCAGGATTACTACCGCCACGCTGCTTTGGCCGGTCTCCTAGCAAGCCGGTACCACACGCTTCCTGAGAATGCAGAACAATGCGCCAGACTCGTTTCTGAAAGAATCGAAATGATCACACGTTCACATGTCATTACCGTGCACGGGAATTCTTCAGCTTGTAAGTCCGCTTGTGTGGGGAATGGGGAAAGGAGTGATTCTCTCTCTCTCCCTCTTCTCTCTCTCTCTCTCTATCTCTCCTCTCTCTCTCTGTTGCAAAAATTAATGTTTTTTTACTTTTTTCTGCCTTTATAACACATTCAACTGCCTTGGAGCGGGCAAGACCGGGACGGTGGTGCCTGTCGCGTTATAATTTACATCAATGGCTGCTTTGTGTTCCTATCTGGAACCTAAAATGAATGACTATAAGCATGGAGCAGCGTGGACGCCAGCGTTTGTTGTTTTCTTATGTCTATTTGCCACACGTGCTGTTTCATGTATTTAATGTGGCAGCATTATGTTTATCATGTTGTTTCAGTTTTCGTTTTTTCTTTTTCTCAGGGGCGATCTGTTTAATAAAACACGAGTGCCCTGAGCACCGGGGCGATAGAATGCCTTCAGGAATTCATAATTCGCGATTTCCATAAAGGGATGGTAAATAGATCAGTTTTCCGAAAAAATATCAGTGTAGGTATCCAGTCGTATATAGTGCTAACTTTTCTCAGTCCTATCATTTCATTTATGCCCTCGCTCCCGTGGAGCATTGGCCATCCAACGACTCTTCCGCCATCGCAGACTCTGTTCTGGCTGTTCTGGTCACTCCAGGCCAGTTTGCCCTTGTTGTTTCAACTCCGCCTCGTGTCCTCGTCTCCAAGCTGTTGCGAGGCCGGCCTCGTCTTTCTCTTTTCCCGGCGGGTTTCTCAGGTCCAGGGCTTGGCGTGTGGTGCTGGATGCTGGCTTCCTGAGGGTGTGTCCCGATCCAGCCCCACTTCCTCCTTCGCAGTATCTGTTTGGCCACTGTTTCCTTTGTCCCGCACGCTCCCACAGATCTCGTGTTCGGACCTTGTCCTGCCATCGATTTTTGTAGATGGCGCCTCAGACAGGTGTGAAGATTCTGACTCTTTGTTGTTGCCGTCTGTGTTGTTCGCCACCTCGCATCCGTAGAGCAGAACAGATTTCACATTGAGTATGAAGGATGCAGTTTGTGTCTTATGCTGATTCCTCCAGATGCCCCAAGATGTTCCTTGAGCATGACGAAAGCTGCTCTTGCCTGCCGATCCCTGGCTGTAGACGTCTCGGTCCGTGCCCTCCCTGTTGTCACCACGCTTCCCCAGTGACAAAGACTTCCACCTCCCTGATGGGCTCTCCATGCGACTGTGACTGGTGGTGTTGGCAGTGGGTGGTTGTTTTTCATCATCACGTCTTCTTCCTGTTACTCTTGAAGCCCTGTCCCGGCTGATGTGGTCTCCAAGCAGTGGTCTTGTCTGCATCGGGGGCGGTGCTGTGTGACAGGAGCGCCAGGTCGTCCGCGAAGTCAAGGTCGTCGAGCTGCGTCCAGAGTGTCCACTGTAACCGTTGTTTCTGCCTGTTGTAGTGGCTTCATGATCCAGTCCAATGAGCAGGAGAAGAGAAACCGCGACAGCAAGTCATCGCCAGCCGAATCTCCGGTCTTCACCTCGAAACTTTCGGGACAGGATAAGGACGGCGTGGCAATCCTGCAGTTCATTCCTGGTAGGGTGCACCGGATGAGGGAGATGATCTTCCTCGGGGACTCCGTAAAGCCTCAGCAGCATCCACAGCATCTCTCTGTCCACACTTCGAAAGCCTTCTCCTAATCTATGAAGTTGAATGTATAGGGGGGAGTTCCACTCCCAGCGACTGCTCCACAAGGATGCGCAGGGCTGGCGATCTGGTTCGGCACATGATTGTTCTGCTGCCGGAAGCCTGCCTGCTGGGTCTCGAGCTTTGGGGTCGACGGCCTCTTTCATTCTCTACCAGTAAGAACCCTTTTGAGAACCTTGCTGCGTTGAACCAGGAGCATGAATCACTCGGTAGTTGCTGCAGTCGCCTAGTCTCCTTTCTGGTCGGCAGCTTGATGACGATTCCTTCTTTCCACTGACCGGTAACCGCTCACATCCTTCTCACCCAGATCTTGCTGAAGAGGCTGTAAAGCATTTGACAGCTGTCCTCTATGTCTGCTTTGATGGCTTCTGCTGGTATCCTCGTCCCGGCCCCTGCCAGCCTCCCCCCATATTTCAGAGTCATGAAAGGCCTTCTTTTTGACAAATCCCTTCCCCACCCTTTGGAAAAAATAAAAAAAAATCTCTGCCTTTTTTTGAGGGTTTGATGGTCACAGCTGAAGGCAAGGTCAGAGTCTCTGTACAGGTGGGATGTCGGGTGGGTGGCGGTCCGGGGCGGGGGGCCGGTGTCAGCAGCTAGCTCCCTGAAAGGTGGTTCTGTTCTTTCTGCCCCTCGTTTTCAGCACAGCTGTTCCTCCTTCGGTTGTTGTCATAGTTGGGTATTCCGTTACCTGTAGTCCCTTCACCTCTGCTTTCTAGTCTGCTGGAACTTACCCGTCAGCTTCTTGGCCACCAGGTACAGTCCTTTAGATACCCCTGTCCCGCTGCTGGCCTCTGCTTGGCTGGCCAGTCGTCAAAGTAGTCCCTCTTGTCCTTCTTGAGCTCTTCTTTACATTCTCCGTTCGAGCTGCTGTGTGCTCTTCTCCCCTGTTGCCTTTGCCCTAGCTGCCTTGTTCGCGGGCTCGTGTCAGTGTAGCTTTCCTTCTCTCTCCTTGTTTCCAACTTGCTGATGGTGTCGGCAGATATCCATGTCATTGTGCTGGGCGGGCCTTCTTCTTGCCAAGGATCTCTTCACATGTGTCAAGCCAGAGCTTCTTGCAGTGGTTCTCCACTGTGTCATCGATGGTCCGACCCATCACTGTCTGCTATCAATCAGCGCTTGTAGCGCGCGGCAGGAAACCCTGTTTGGAAAGGCTGATCCTGGAATGAGCTTGCTTGTGTGACCCCCAGTTCCGATTTCCGGTGTTCCGAGCAGTATCCGCGACATTGTACCTTGTACGTGGTGTTGTTCGGTGTTGGTGACAATCTCTGAGAGGCGAAGTCTCACTGGTTGTTAAAAGAAGGTGGTTGGTCTGATGACACCGTCAGCACCTCTCATCACTCGTAAAATCCTTCTCAGCTATGGGTCAAAACAATAGAATGTACACAGTCACACATATTAATTTGAATGTACGCCCGAGGATAACGTTCGGAATAGCAACTTCTTCTGCATTACCGTCGCACTGTTTCATCACCAACCGGCATGTTTTGGCACTGGGTTCTCTGCTCAGTGCTGAGTCTGTCTACTGGGGCAAAATTGCTTTGGGGTGCCAACATGGCATCTCTCTCTCTCTCCCCATGAAATAGGGCGGGATCACTGTCTAGCGAAGTCATAGGGCGGAGAACGGTGAACATCGCCTAATAAAACAAACACTCTTACTCACTCGACGGGAGACGCTAGTCGCTGGTCTAACGTGAATGATCGTCCCTTCCCAGAACGGGCCGCACCACTTCCTTTAACGAAAGTCCCCGCTAGAATATGAAGTTGAAGTCCCAGAACCACCAGGGCCCACTATTTGTCCTGCCTCGCAGCCAGTCTACGGAAAACAGAGAGAACAATGGCTCTGAG
>CM031595.1:108589276-108609276 GCA_018398815.1 Conus ventricosus | reverse complement strand
GTTCATTTTCCCTCCTGACTGCCACTTGTTGTCATTAGGTGCTGTGACATATCTTCTGGCTGGCCTGGAGCTCCTTCCAAGGATGTCTCGGACCTCTTGTAAGAAGCATACTGTCTTGGAACGGCGACTCAACTGGGCGGATAGCAGCAAAAACGGTCTGTCTTTTCTTTTTAGCGATTTGCACGGCGAACGAGAAGGACCTTCACAGCTTTCGGTCAGGTTTAGGACCAACCAGGACGAAATGGGCTGCCTTAGGAAACGTTCGTCCAAAACAGGAGGGAAATCCAAAAGTCGTAACACCAACGACTCGGCTTGTACGTGTAAAATGTGGACACATCTGACAAGGCATGGGGTTCTTTTAACTTCTGTTTTTATCTTAAAGCACGATTTAAAAAAATGGTCCATGTCAGTGTGTTTCTTCCACACACAACACACACACAACACACACACACTCTACCCACACACACACACAACCAACACACACTCACACTCATCTATTCACAACACACGCGCGCGCGAGTCGCGCGCACACACAACCCATTTTACTTGAAGAAACCGGTTAATTGGTCTTGACACCCACTTCTGTGGTTAGTAGAGCTATTAAACGTGATGACTAGACTTTGCGAAGATAGCACTATTTTCTTCTTTCATTGGTATAACGTGCTCCAGGTCACGCGGAAATCATTCCTCCCGTTCGTCAGAGTTTGGTTCAAAAGACAGTTTTAGTTTTTGGTTGAATTGCTATGTGGTTTGATTCCCTGCCACTTTTGGGAAAGGATAGGAGACACGTGTAACAATTAGTTCTGGCGTGTTTCTGGTTTTTCGGTTTTTGTATGATTGCCCTAAGTTTTACTCATCCATTTGACCAGAGGAGAGCAGAGGAGGGGAGTGAGTGATGTGAGAGGAAGTTGGAGACGAGGTGAGAGGGGTGAGGGAGTAGAGAGAAGATTGGGAGAGGGTGAGAGTTGAGAGAAACGAGAGAGTGAGAGAGAGGAGTGAAGGAGAGAGAGAGTAGGGGGGGGGGGGAGATTTTCAGAAACCTATATCATGTCAGTGTTCTGTTGAAAAAAGTAACAACGCTACAGAACCTTGCTGGGGAAAAGCATTTTTCATATCAATGCCTCTGGGAACTAGTATCCCATGTTTGTCTCTCCGTCTCTGTGATTAAAAGACAAACCAAACATTCTCAGATGCCAGCTTCTTCTCAAGCAATGAAATTACAAAATGCTTCTCAAGAAAATTGACTACTCGCAATCAGTAGGTTCCATGGCCCGAAGCTGCTCAGTTTTTTAATAACTGCTTTCAGACTGTGTATTCTGCTTATCGCTTACATTTACTTAGCTGTTCACAGGCATCTTGTCTAGGGTTAACGGGGAAAAAATGACTCTGGCTGAAGACGTTTCGTCAGACACTTCACAGTGAAAAGTATTTTTATTCTTGTGTTGTGGTCCCTCTGAGGAAGAATATCAAAATAATTTAAAATAAAGCCCTTTATTTAACAACAAATATGACTTACATGATCCTGGGAATAGGGGTAGAGTAAGGAGGGAGAAAGCAGGGCGGAGGGGATGAGAGAGTTTTAAGGGAATTGGAAGAACTTGAAAGGGCTTGGCGCTGGATGCAGAGAGTGGTGATCAATTGGATGTAATTCACTTTTTTGTAGTCGAACTGAATATAAGATCCTTGAAAGATCCGAGATTGCTGTATTCCTAAATGTGTGTTGGTTTTGTGTTAACAATTTCTTAATTCTCATTGCCATGAAAGGGAAGGAAAAGATGTCAATGCCGATTGAAATATGGCGGAATAGCAAACCCCTAACAAATAGTTGGGAAGGCTGCACAGCACTGGATACAGATGGGGGTGGAAGAGGGGAGGGGGGAGAAGTTGGGAGCTGTCTTGGTATCATATGGTGACGGATTGGATATGTTTAACTATCTTCCTGAAGAGAAATTCACTGGGTTGGTCTTTGGTTCCGACCAGGAAAAAATGGAGAAAAGAGAAAGAGTTATAGCGGCAAGTTTGATTTTTTACAACTTTCTGCACTATTCTTGTTCTTTCTCATTCGTTTACAGTTTCATATATCTCTTTTCCCAAGGAGATTTGAGGCGTATGGGAAACACAACCAACACACAACACACCACACACACACCCCACACACACACACTCACACCACCCACACACAAACATACAACACACAAAACCCTCACACACACACACACACACACACACTCGCGCGCGCGCGCACACACCACACACACACACTACCACACACACCCAACACACACACACACACTCACACACACACAACACACACACACACCATCACCACTACACACCACATAGTCTTTAGAAGAAGAATAACCCCAAAAGGGTTTTACTTGTGAGTCTTATGAAATTTGTATGTCCTTCCAGTAAAATATTTCCAGTACATGGGCAGATTGATTGTCACATACAGAATGTACCAGGCCTAGTTATCAGCAGCAGTCCCAACGGTGTGCTATTGAAGTCTGATTCTCCTCCGCATGGTGCCAACCCAGAAAGACCAGGATTATGAGGCCCGACCCAAATAACGCGGTTGCCCCCCAGCCCGTTACTGGCTACAGTCTGAGCGAGCGAAAAAAGATGAAAGGGAATGCTTCTGGCAGTGATTGCTTGGTCGTTGCCTATCAGCGAGGCGCGAGGAGATGGCCAGAGAAATCCGGGTATGTCTTTCTATTGCGCCTGGTAGCCTTGTAGTAGTAGCCCACCTCCAAGCAAACTGGGGAAAGGTGGTCGGGATCAGTTGTACTTGAGTTCTACCCGATGTGCTTATCCTCTCTTTGAGCGGGGTGGGAAATATGGACAGGGCGTGTGGACTTGCGTTAAATTCTATTTTATTGTTGTGTTGATCTTTGACTTGACTTGACTTGATGACAGCAGTGGGACAACCATCCTTCGCCTTTCATCTCTGTTTCTCTGCCCTCCGCAATGTATTTCTCAGCCGGCAGGCCTGTCCATTCCGTGGGTTATCCTCCCATCTTTTCCGTTGTTCGACTCTTCGCCTTTGTCCTGGTACCTGTGCCCTGCATGATTGTCTTGGCAAGGCCTGTTGATCGTGTGATGTGTCCATAACATTTCAGTTTGCGTCTTTTTTACTGAGGTTAGGAGATCGACATATGGAACAATTTCTTTCTCGATGCACTTATTAACCTCCACATTGCCTGAGTGATCTCTGTATGAGATGCCAAGGAGGCGTCTGATGCACCTCATTTCATTGTTTGGGAGAGATCTTTTTTATCAATGGTCTGATTTCAAAGTCCATATCAAAGCATATAAGAATAGCCGCATGACTAAGGATCGCATCAGTCTAATTTTGAGCTGATTGGATTGTTGTTTTTATTTCTCCCTAAGAGGCGTTTAGCTAGGTAGCGTAGCTGTGGTCTGAGCGACTCTGAGATGTATTTCAGGTCTTGATCCTTCACATCTGAGATTGTTGCCCCTTGAGTTTACACTAAATGTGTTGACTGCGTCAGCTTTTTGTGCGTTGATGGTTTATGTCTTGGGTAAACGACGATTGGGTTGTTTAGTATGGACCTTTGTCTTGTCCGCACTTATTTTCCATGCCTAAATCAAGCAGAGGTGTTGCTGAGTCTGTTGTTAGGTGCACTTGGCTCTTGTTCGTTTCCAGCTAGTCCATCTATGTCGTCGGTTTAAAATCGGAGGTGGTGATGGTTCTCCCTCCATTGTTTCAGTGCCTTCATGGTCTTCTAGCGCCATCGGTCATAAGTCTCTCAAGGAAGTCATTGGAATAAATTGTGGGGAGGTAGACGCCCTGTCGCACTCCAACGGTAGGTCGGAACCACTTCGCCTATGTTGTTACGAAGAAGATAAACGGCCACTGGGGGCTATATTGTAGAGGGCTTTAATAGTTCTGATGTGGTGGGAATTGATTGCTTGAAGAGTTTTTGTTGCCCATTAAATGCTTCGTGCCACTGGTCGAAGGCCTTCTTTGAAGTCTATGAATACGTGGTACAGATGTTGTTGGTGTTGGTTTGTACTTCTCACACAGTTTTCTTAGGTTGAATATATTGCTCTATGGTACTTCGTCTGGCCTGAAACCCCGCCTGTTCTTAGCGATGATCTTTTCTGCTTGTGGGTTTACCCAGTCCTATTCAGGTTTAACTTTCAGCCTAACTTGCTTGGGTGGCACTGATGAGGCTTATCGTGCCGATAATTTTGGCATTGCTGTAGGTTGCATTTCTTTGGTTAGGTCGTGTGATGGTTATGTGACTGCGTCCTGGGAGTAGGCCATTCAACGGTTTCCCTGATTCTGTTGCATATTGCAAGTAACATGATCCACCATTGGATCACTCCTGCCTTGATCAATTCTGCTCGAGATGTTGTCAACACCGGGCCTGATTTTCCTGCTTTCAATTGATGATTAGCTCTAATGATTTCATCAGTGTTATAGTACCTTGCTGTTATTTGTTGGTTCCGGCGCGGACAAGGATTGATGAATTTCCTCAGCGTTGTGCGAGGTAAAGCTTTGAACAGTATTCTGTCCATGTTGTGTATCGTTTTCTTCGTTGAGACATTTACGTTTTTGTCATGGATCGTTGTGGGCTTGGCTTGTTTCTTTCCCGTTAGGTCTTGACAATTTTGTAGGCTGCTTTGCTGCTGTTGTTGTTTTTCGGATTATTATCAAACTTTGGCATTGGTTGTCAAATGCCTAAGTTTCCATTGCTGCCTTTCATCTCAGTTTTTAACGTCTTGTTAAACATCATGTCTTCTTTTTCTTTTCTGGGTTGGTCTTTTAGTTTTTCAATTCCCGACGGTTGTCACAAAGTTCCAGAAGTTCGTCGGATGACCACATGGATTCCTTCACTTGGCCGAATTGTTCTACCAAGCACTTCTGCTGCTGTTTCTGTGACAGTTTGTTGAGGAAGTCGGAAGGTTTCTATGTTGAGTCTCTTCGTTTGCCAAGACAAGTAGAGGTGCAGAACATTTTCTCCAATTTTTGCTTGACTTTGAATGGCTTCTTTATGTTTGGGTCTTTTTGTTCCTCAGATTGAACTTTTTAACTGATGTGTCCTTGCATTTTTGTTGTTTTTGAGGCGGGAGTGCGAATGTCATGAGGACCTTTTCTGGGTTCGTTTCCTATTGTCGGCTCCAGCGAAGCTTCTGGTTTCTGCATGTGACTAATCGATTGGAAAGCGTTGTTTTCCATGATGTAATCCGATTTGTGGTGATACCAATCTCCAGGATATGCCATGGTATTCTCCATGGACCGCTTGTGTGGACCCGAAGGGTTCGGTATGTCATGTTGTTTTGACTTTGCAAATTCCAGGGGTCGCAGTCCTCTCTCATTTGTTAGAGTGTTACAATAGGGTCCATCCAAATGTCGTCTTTCCAGTCTTTGCCACAAGTCTTGTCCGATATTAGCATTCCAGTCTCTTGGACACTATGATATCTTTTTTGGGTATTTCGTTCGAGCGCTTCCTGTACTGGCCACTTGAATTCTTCGCTTCTTCGTCGCTTTTAGCCGAATGTGGGGCATAAACCCGTTAGGATGGTGAAGGTGAATGGTTTTTGCCCTTCCAAAACGTAAGGTTCATGATTCGACTTGAGTACCGGTCTGAAGCCTTTACACGATTGTGTGTGTTCTTGTTGACTAGAACCCTACCCCCGTTGTCATGGATTATCTTCCCTGCCATGTAGTAGAATGTGTGGCTTCTGGGGTGTTTATCTCTCCGAAATTTTTCCAGCATACTTCGCTCAACACTAGGATGTTTCCATCGATATTCGTCATTTCTGTTCAGTTGTTCCAGTCTTCCTGCGCCATTATGTGTGTTGGACATTCCAATGTGCCCCGATTATGTGTTATCCCTGGCACGGATCGCTTTTGGGTCCCTCCAGTAGCATATTTCACTTCCGCCTGTTGACCGTCGACGGTAGAGGGGGGCCGTGTCCTGGTTGTCCCGGGGCGACGGACCGTTGCCGGTAGGGGAATCATCTTTGGTTTTGTCATTCTCATGGGATTGTCGTTGGGCAGAGATGACGCATGGCGGAGCCCTTACCTCTCCATGCCAAGGACCACAGCCGTGATATCCTCTCCACGGTGGCTCGCCTTGGTTCTGTGATCATGTAGCGTTAGGTTACCCTCTTGGAACTTTTATCCGCCTTGGCCGGTCGCCCTATACTTGAGGTTACGCCCAGTAGTATGCCATGTTTACATTTACCCCCTCACAATGGTTTGGCTGGACTGCTGAGGCAAGGTCCCGGGGTTGGCGCTTGGAGACACATGTGTAGAGTTTAGGACGATGATGAGGGGGAGATCCATTGATGAGCCCGTCATCCCACACATGCAATATGCAGGATGCAGCAGCAAGCATCAAAGGGTACGTCCCCTCCACTGAGCCCCATTATACCCCTATCTTTGAGTTAGGGTGGAAAATTTGGAAAGGGAATACTCGGTACTGTATTTTTTTTTAAATTTGTGTCTTTGTTGTGACTTGTGTTGGGCGGGAAAATGGAAAGGAATTACTGGACTTGTTTCTCTGGTCGAATTGAGTAATGCCTCTTGTTCCTCAAGCATTTCTCAGGCCATATAGATTGGGGAATTATTGGAAAGGACGGAAAATGAATAAAGACAGGTCCTTGATTTATCATAAAAATGGGTTACATAATGGTTTCTATTTAAAAAATTATCATTCTTGCCGGCATTTCTTTTATTCAAATTATTTGTGGCCTTTTCGTTATGCTCAAAGTGTTTGTTGCATTGTTATCCCTCTCGCATGGTCTTCGTCTGTCTGTCACACACACACCACGATCCACACGCACCCAACACACACAACACATACACACACACACACACACACTCTCATCCACACACACACACAACACACACACAACACACATCACACACACACACACACACTCACACCACACACACACACACACGCAGCGCGTAGATTTTCGCACGCACGCACGCACGCACACACCACACACACACACACACACACACACACCACACACACACACACACACACTCTCACCACACACACACAACTCACACACACACAACACCCCCCCACAACCTCACACACACACTTGAAAATGCACAGGCGCACGAACACATCCATAAACACCATGTCTGTTATGACCATGGAAGAACCAACACCACAATTAGGGCATTAAAGTCAACGCTAGATTTTCACCTGCATCCTGTCATGGTGCGCACAACAAAATCCTACACATGGACCTCTCTCACATGCACGTTCCACATTATTTACGACCAGCAAGGCAATAGACTAAAGCGCCGAAATATCTGTTGTTAGTTTCAAAGCGGACTGTGCAAAAGTTTTATACTGTTTCTTCAGACACATTTCCATGGAAACGACAATCTTTTCCTCCGTCAGTTCATATCAGAAGCAAACGACCCTTATCAGCAATCTAAATCCGCATCCCAACATTGTTTATATTCGTCCCACCTGCCATACTGCCCCATCCTCCCCCCCCCCTACCCCACCCCCCACTCCCCCACCCCCCCCCCACCCCCACCCCCCCTCCCCCCCCCCCCCCCCCCCCCCCCCACTCCCCCCCCCCCCAGCCCCGCTGATCTATAGAAAAAACCGATAGGGATACGAAGGGCAATGTGTCGTTCCACGGGCATGACAAGCAATCGTGATAGCGAGGGACGTAGCAGGATAAGCCTAGGGGAAAGGAATTCTGGCTTTGTCTATCGGCATGGTCGCTGCTTGTCGTCGTCTGAGTCCGTGTTGTCGTTAGAATGGCTATGTTGATAACGGAGCTGTAGAAGATGGCGGGTTCACTTGATTGACTTCATCGCGTTATACTTCAATGAGATTGCATACACTCTTAATTTTCTGTTACTGTGCGTGTCCTTATTCATGGATAGTTTTTGTTGTATGTTTTCACATAAATGAGCAGTTGTATGCGTATACACAATCACCAACAGTATATGCTGCACGTAAGACACACGCATATACAGACATCATAAACATATATGCTTATATATCTGGCATGGATCAGGTTATAGGAAAAAGAAGGCAGTATAAAAGTAAGGCTACCGAAATCATACATACACGTCACCATAAACGTCCCCTCGCACGCACACACACACACACCACACACACACACACACACACACACACACCACACACACACACACACACACACACACGCACGCACGCACACACACACACACACACACACACACACACACACACACACACAAACACACAAGTATGCACACATACACATACAGTCGTGCGCGCGCGCGCGCACACAACGCATACAGGCGCGCTTGCTCACACGCGTGCGACCCATCGATCTGATACGTGTCCCCTCCCCTAACTCCCACCCTTCACCTCTGGCCCTCCGAGGAGCCTTCCTCAATACCCTAAGGCAGACACCCAGACACTGGCAAACAAGTAACAAATGAAGCGATTTGTATTATCATCACACACACACACACACACACACACACACCCGTCTAATATCACCATGTGGATAGACGTTAAATTGAAGACAACAACAACAACAACAACAACAACAACAACAACACACACACACACACACACACACACACACACACACACACACACACACACACACACACACACACAGTGGCAGAGACAGAGACAGAGAGACTCGACCGCGCGCATGCATTACCAATGATTGCTTGAGCACGTGAAACGAGTTTGCAACGAACATGTTTTATGTTGCTGTCCGCAATATCTCGTGCAATTTGCCCTCTCCCTCTAATTTCCATTCTATTACTACCACAGAAATGACCAGATATCGAAAGCAGCGTCATGCCGATGTTCGATGTTTTTGACACACAAGCTTAGCGCCAGGCTTTGCTAGTAATCCTCTTTACAAGTTGCTTGTGTTGAACAAACTGTTGAAAATGTCTTGAATGCTTCTCTTTTAGTCAGTTTTCTGCGGTCTTCGTGAGCGAGGACTGTCATATAATCGGAAGACGCGTGACATGCTGAATGTTCAGAATTTACATACAAGAATGAGACAGCTAGTGTAAGTCAGCTGAGAAATAATATGTGTAACAAACTCAATCATCAGGCAATACCCAGAGTTAGAACTGACTGTGCAATGGGCTAAAATGGGAAGACTGGAACCACACAGTCGAGTTTCATTCTCCTGTTGGACGGTTCTCTGAGAATGTTGCTCAGATTTTGTGACCAATATACTGCAGGTGACTGAATTTCTCGGGACAGTGACACCAGGATACACCATGAAAGGAATCATACAGTGCAGCGCCGCCATATGGTCTCTATGCAGAGTAAAGTTCCAGAGAATCCTCTTCATCATCTTCATCCTCACTGGTCTTTATAAAAAAATTCAAATTCGGTGGCTCTTCATGCCATCTCGTCGTGATGACCTCAGTTTGGATATCCTGTCCGCGTCCATGCCTGTGCTGGTTTCGTGTTAGTGTTCACGGTGTTGGCGAGTACATGGGACAGTTGTGGGATGGATGGACGTGCTGGACCCCTCTGAACAGGGACGGCCAGTCAGACTGGCTGTGTGACTAAGCAGTTTTTTTTATAGTCAATAGGGGACTCGCGGGGTTGTGTCCTACGTCTGGTGGTTCTGAACAGGCACTATCCCGATAGTAGTTCACTGGCCTTTTTTTTTTTTTTTTTTTTTTTTTTTTTTTTAGCCTATGTTAATGTTAATGTTTTTGCAAGTTCATGGAAACGGCATCCTTCAGTAGGGCTCAGAGCCATTGTCTCTCTGTTTTCCGTAGCTGGCTGCGAGCAGACAGATAGTGGGCCCTGGTGGTACTGGGACTTCAACTTCATATTCTAGCGGGACTTTCGTTAGAAGGAAGTGGTGCGGCCGTCTGGGGAGGGACGCTCATTCACGTTGGACCAGCGACTAGCGTCGTCAGTAAGAGTTTTATTAGGCGATGTACCGTTCGCCTAGACAGTGATCCGCCTATTTCATGGGAGAGATGCCACTGTTGGCACTCCCAAAGCAATTTTGCCCCAGTAGACAGCTCAGCAACTGAATCAGAGAAAGTGCCAAAACATGCGTGTGAAACAGTGCGCCTGTAATGCAGAAAGTTGCTATTCCGAACGTTATCCTGGCGTACATTCAAATCAAATATGTGACAGTGTACATCTATTTGTTTTGACCCATAGACTGAGAAAGGATGTACGAGTGATGAGAGGTGCTGACGTGTCATCAGACCACCACCTTCTTTTAACAACAGTGAGACTTCGCCTCAAGAGATTCACCAACACCAACAACACACGTACAAGGTACAATGTCGGACTGCTCCGGAACAGGGACACACAAGCAGCATTCCAGATCAGCCTTTCCAACAGGTTCCAGCCGCTACAAGCGCTGATAGAAGACAGTGAGACGGACATCGAGACACAGTGGGAACACTGCAAGAAGCTCTGGCATGACACATGTGAAGAGATCCTTGGCAAGAAGAAGGCCCAGCACAAAAGAATGGATATCTGCCGACACCATCCACAAGTTGGAAACAAGGAGAGAGAAGAAAGCTACACTGAACACGAGCCGAACAAGAGCAGCTAGGGCAAAGGCACAGGAAGAGCACACAGCAGCGAACGGAGAAGTAAAGAAGAGCATCAAGAAGGACAAGAGGGACTACTTTGACGACCTGGCCAGCCAAGCAGAGGCAGCAGCCGGACAGGGGAATCTAAAGGACTGTACCTGGTGACCAAGAAGCTGACGGGTAAGTTCCAGCAGACAGACAAGCCAGTGAAGGACAAGAACGGAAACCCACTGACAACAACCGAGGAACAGCTGAAACGATGGGCAGAACACTTCAGGGAGCTGCTGAACCGCCCCGCCCTGACGCACCACCAGACATCCCACCTGCAGAGACTGACTGCCCATCAGCTGTGACAAACCCTCAAAGGCAGAGATCAAGAAGGCCATCATGACTCTGAAAAATGGGAAGGCTGCAGGGCCGGACGAGATACCAGCAGAAGCCATCAAAGCAGACATAGAGACAGCTGTCAACATGCTATACAGCCTCTTCAGCAAGATCTGGAGAAGGAGGAGGTACCGGCTCAGTGGAAAGAAGGAATCGTCATCAAGCTGCCGAAGAAAGGAGACCTCAGGGACTGCAGCAACTACCGAGGGATCATGCTCCTGTCAACGCCAGGCAAGGTTCTCAACAGGGTTCTACTGGAGAGAATGAAAGAGGCCGTCGACCCCAAGCTCCGAGACCAGCAGGCAGGCTTCCGGCAGAACAAATCATGTGCCGACCAGATCGCCAGCCTGCGCATCATTGTGGAGCAGTCGCTGGAGTGGAACTCCCCCCTTTACATCAACTTCATAGATTATGAGAAGGCTTTCGACAGTGTGGACAGAGAGATGCTGTGGAAGCTGCTGAGGCATTACGGAGTCCCCGAGAAGATCATCTCCTCTATCCGGTGCACCTACCAGGACATGAACTGCAGGATTGCCCACGCCGGCCACCTGTCCGAAAGTTTCGAGGTGAAGACCGGAGTTCGGCAGGGATGCCTGCTGTCGCCGTTTCTCTTCTCCTGGTCATTGACTGGATCATGAAGACCACTACAACAGGCAGAAACAACGGTATACAGTGGACACTCTGGACGCAGCTCGACGACCTTGACTTCGCTGACGACCTGGCGCTCCTGTCACACAGCCACAGCCAGATGCAGGACAAGACCACTCGCTTGGAGACCACATCAGCCGGGACAGGGCTCAAGATTAACAGGAAGAAGACCGAGCTGATGAAAATCAACACCACTGCCAACACACCAGTCACAGTCGATGGAGAGCCCATCAGGGAGGTGGAGTCTTTCGTCTACCTGGGAAGCGTGGTTGACCAACAGGGAGGCACGGACCGAGACGTCACAGCCAGAATCGGCAAGGCAAGAGCAGCTTTCGTCATGCTCAAGAACATCTGGGCATCTGGAGGAATCAGCATAAGAACCAAACTCCGCATCTTCAACTCCAATGTGAAATCAGTTCTGCTCTACGGATGCGAGACGTGGCGAACAACACAGACGATGCAACAAAAGATTCAGACATTCTTCAACACCTGTCTGAGGCGCATCTACAAAATCCGATGGCAGGACAAGGTCCGAAACGAAGATCTGTGGGAGCGTGCGGGACAGGAACCAGTGGCAAACAGATACTGCGAAGGAAGTGGGGCTGGATCGGACACACCTCAGGAAGCCAGCATCCAGCACCACACGCCAAGCCCTGACCTGGAACCCGCAGGGAAAGAGAAAGAGAGGCGGCCTCGCAACAGCTGGAGACGAGACACTGAGGCGGAGTTTGAAACAACAAGGGACAAACTGGACTGGAATGACCAGAACAGCCCAGAACAGAGTGCGATGGCGAAGAGTCGTTGATGGCCAATGCTCCACCGGGAGCGACGGGCATAAATGAAATGATAGACTGAGAAAAGGTAGCTCTATATAAGACAGGGATTACCTACACCTGATATTTTTTCGGAACTGATCTATTTACATCAATTTATGAAATAGCGAATCTACTGACATCCTGAAGGCATTATACTAGCCGGTGCTCAGGGCACTCGTCGTTTTATTTAACATATCGCCCCCTGAGAAAAAGAAAACGAAAACTGAAACAACCATGATAAACATAATGTTGCCACATTAAATACATGAAAACAGCACGTGGGCAAATAGACATAAGAAAACAAACCGCTGGCGTCCACGCTGCACAATGCTTATAGTCATTCTATTTTAGGTTCCAGATAGGAACACAAAAGCAGCCATGATGTAAATTATAACGAGACAGGCAAAAAGTAAAGGTCTTGCAGAACAAAGGCCAGTGAATGGGTTATAAAGGCAGAAAAAAGTAACATTAATTTTTGCACAGAAAAGAGAGAGAGAGAGAGAGAGAGAGAGAGAAGAGAGAGAGAGAGAGAGAGAATCAAAGAGGGAAATGGAAAAGAGGAAATTACAAGCTAAGAATTCCCGTGCACGGTAATGACATGTGACGTGTGATCAATTCGATTCTTTCAGAACGAGTCTGGCTGCATTGTTCTGCATTCTCTGGAAGCGTGTGGTACCGGCTGCTAGGAGCCCGGGCCAAAGCAGCGTGGCGGTAGCTAATCCTGACATGACAAATGAGCACGGTGCTTGGGCAGTGGCGCCACCAGTGAGGTAGAGGTCAAAAGAAAGCAAACAATGAACAAATCAATGACTGAATGGACAAGAAAAAAAAGAACAGAAAACAAAAAACCGTAAGAAGAACAGGAAAGGGAAGGGAAAGTGAGAGGTATGATGGGGAAACAAGAAAACCAGCATGGCAGGAAAGAATGGAAGAAATAT
Source organism: Conus ventricosus (assembly GCA_018398815.1). Taxonomy (NCBI): domain Eukaryota; kingdom Metazoa; phylum Mollusca; class Gastropoda; order Neogastropoda; family Conidae; genus Conus; species Conus ventricosus. The sequence continues at coordinate 108,595,945 of CM031595.1, read as the reverse complement.
GTTTTTTTTTTTTAAAATAAGGAAGAAAGAAACATAGGACTGAAAGTATTAGGGTAGGTGTTAAAGTAGGAAACAAGATAAAAAGGAGGAAAAGGTGGGGAGTAAGAAAGAAGAAAGGAAGAAAAACCCCCAGTGTAGAGATGGAAGTAGGAATGAAGAGAAGGAATTAGCAAGGAAGGAAGGAAGGAGGAAAGTTGGAAAGAAAGTATAAAATATGGTAGGAAAGTTGAAAGGAAGGGAGGTGGGAAATCAGGAAAGAAGTAATGTGGAGGGTTTAAAACAAATGAAAAAGATTCCTCATGATGTGACAAGAGTAGTATTGATCTCAATCTCCCACCACGAAAGACTGCATATAAATGGCCCGGGCATCTCAATATTTCTCAACAGGCTTTTCACGCTCACAATCATTCACCGAGCACACGTAAACAGACATAACTCATAAATACACATATACGTGTGCACATGTGATAACACGTGAGTGCGGATACACGCGCATGCACAGCTACCCACTCAGGGCACACGCAGCTACGCATACACAGACACACACATGCAAATACACATATATACACCGCACATGCAAAGCCTCCCCCTTTTCCCCCTTCTCCACACACACGCACACGCACACACACACACACGCACGCACGCACGCACGCACATATATATATATATATATATATAACAACAAACTAATAAATTCCAAGGATAAATACCGCACCGTTCCAGCAACTTACAGAGCAGCTTGGTGTTGCAATGACTGCAAGAAATATTGAATTATAAACAAAGCTTGCTCTTATGTCTTAGATTGAAAGAAATAGGGGGAGATACGCATTCATATCTGCAGTGGTAGATGATTCTGCCTAACTAACAGTATGTGCATGAGTAGGTGAATGGGGAAAAATAAAATAAATGCTTCTCAAAATGAGCCTTCGGCAGGCTTATATTCTCTAAGAGGGAGACATCCTCAATAGGGAGGGAAACTCACTAACATATAACTCCTGGTCATATACCGATATTTCGAAACTTGGTGGTTTCTCCTCAGTGACCGCGGAAAGTGGTAATTTGACTCCTCTGCCTTTTCAGTTTTAAGAAGAATGCAATCCCAAAAAAGGGTTTGGGTGTGCAATACCGTAGTATGTTTGTTGAGTTTTCAAAAAACCAACCAAAGGTGCCATCTAGAAGCAAAAGAAAATCATAAAAGAGCAAAACAACTACATTTTCTTGTGAAAAATAGAAAATATAAAACGATATCCTCTAAGACACAAGTGCTGAGGGCTAGTTCTTGGAATGAATCCGCAAGGGACTAAAATACAACAAACTAATAAATTCCAAGGATAAATACCGCACCGTTCCAGCAACTTACAGAGCAGCTTGGTGTTGCAATGACTGCAAGAAATATTGAATTATAAACAAAGCTTGCTCTTAGTCTTAGATTGAAGAAATAGGGGGAGATACGCATTATATCTGCAGTGGTAGATGATTCTGCCTAACTAACAGTATGTGCATGAGTAGTGAATGAGCACCTACTCATGCACATACTGTTTAGTTAGGCAGAATCATCTACCACTGCAGATATGAATGCGTATCTCCCCCTATTTCTTCAATCTAAGACATAAGAGCAAGCTTTGTTTATAATTCAATATAATATATATATAATATATATATATATATATATATATAGATACACACACACACACACGCGCACGCACACACACACACACCACACACACACACACACACACACACACACACACACACACACACACACACACACACCAATATACACACACGCACATGTACTGCACACACACACACACACACACACACACACACAACCCACACACACACACACACACACACACACCGCTCGTACCCGTTTACAAGCACGCCCTTGCGCAAATGCTAAATTTTCTGTCAGCATGATAAGCCATTCATGTTAAAGCGCCCATGGAAAAATGAAAACACTAAAAAAAAACAAAAAAACGATTTTGACGCCAGGTGTTTCAAGAAACCACTTTCCGCCAGCCTGTAAGAGCGCCGCATTAATGGACAGCTGTCCTCGGAATCACCCGCTGTCATGCCTGTAAGAACACTGCATTAGTGGACAGCTGTCACCTCAAATCACTTTCCATCAGCCCTGAAAGCACAACCGCAGGTTGGGACAGCTGTCACCTGAAATCACTTTCCGTCAGGCCTGTAAGAATGCTTCAATCACTGGGCAACTATCAGGGCAAGTGACTTTCTTTCTACCGGGCCTGAAAAAGAACACTGCAGTTAGTGGACAGCTTCACGAAAATCACATAACCATCAGTCCTGTTTCATGATTTCTTCGTCGTGAATGCAACGGTTTGATTGAGATTCTCGCCCATCAGCTGTTGATCGAAGGCAGTATCACCTCATCAGATTAATATCTTAACGACCATGGACTTTCCGACATTGCCAGACCCTGCAGGCCATAGACATTAATACGCTAATTCGCTTGTCACAGCTACGTCCAGAATGCTGTTGTGTGATGGCTCTCCTGGGGAATTTGCTGTCAACAAAGACAACCCAGAAACGAACGCTACAAGAATGCGAGTTTCTGATAATCCGCTTGAGTTCTTCTGGGTACGGGGAGCAGATTGAGGGAGATGGAGGAGATGGGCGGGCATTCTAGTATTGTCTTCCGCTTCATTTGCTGCTTTTCATACTTCATTGATTTTGCTGTCTGAAAGCGCGGTAACTAGGAAAGTAGGAAAGAAAGATTCCTTCAATTCCTTGATTATTGCCGCTTGTTTTATTAATGTTCTTGTAGCTTCCAAACACCTGGTTCAAGTAATTTTGACATAGTAAATGTTAAGAACATTTTTTCCTGCATGTTTGATGAATTCTGAATTCTGAATATCACTTATGTTTCATGAAGAAAATTCCTGTCAATTCTTTTTCAGTGGGTGACTTCAGCAAGGTGTGAAAGAGCTTGCTTTTTCAACAAAAATCAGTTGGAGATTGTCGTGGTTCAACTTCAGTCAAACGAGTTCAGGCCGTTCTAAATGACAATATCGCAAAGGTGGTGGGTGAGCGAATCTGAAGTACACGGCTCAGATCCTATAGGGGGCTTTTTTAAATCTCACCTTCTCTTCAGTAGATTTCAAGTGATTTTCTGACAGCTTGTCAATAAACCGAGATCCCTTGTGCTGGATTCACTTTGATTCCAAGTGATTTTCTGACAGCTTGTCAATAAACCGAGATCCCTTGTGCTGGATTCACTTTGCGCGCGGGCAAGAAGCCATGACAACAAAGGGGCTGTTCTGGGAGAAATTTTGTGAAAACGTTCTCTGATACGAGAAACGGATGACAAGAATGTATCGTTTAGTACCATACTACAGTAAAGCACACTCCCTGGGGGACAGCAACTGAGGTGTCACCCGGAGAATCTGTCATGACAATGAAGTTATAAATACAATACAGCACAATACACAACACAATACAATAATTATGGTGACAGACTGAGTAAAATTGACGTAACTGCCTTCTCCTAGTCCTTGGAGCCCCATTATGTGTGATTTGTCATTCGGCCATTGTCACATTATCCAGTCTTTGGCTAATTTATTTGACAGGTGTTGGTGGGCGGTTGCTTCTGAGAAAATTCAGACCTACAGGACTGTGAAATCCTGATAGTTTGAAAAGCTTCACTGGGGTTGCCAGTGACCTGAATTAGGCGGAATAGATGGTAATACGGGACTAGACATCTTGTTGATTTTTTACTATTACATCTCAATTACTTTGCATTGATAAGGATAATGTGGGGATCACATCGTGAGGAAAAGAATCCTCGGATTTTGAATTGGTACCTCTTCTTACATTTATTATATCCACTATTCATGCCATTTGATGTTTTTTCCTTTGTTCATTGTATTTGCTGTCATTTTGCTTGTGATTTGATTTGTTCATTCCGTTTGTTGTATTACGTTGTCATATTATTTTGCTTTCTGTATCCCCTGTTTCCATTTGTTATAATTCCGTTTGTTGCATCCATTGTTCGTATTCCGTTCATTATGTGAAATGTGATTTCCTTTTGTTACAATCCCATTGGTTATAGACATTGTTTCTTTCCTTATTTTTGTTGTTCATTGCGTTTCCCTCCATAGATGAGTGAGCTTGTCATCTCCATTGTTCATTCGTGTATAATATTTTTTTCTTCATTCCGCTTGTTAAATTAATCGTTCGTTCCGTTTGTCATCTACATCGTTTATTCTGTTTGTTATGTCCCCTTTTCACTACTTAAAAAAAATATGTTGTTCATTCTGTTTCTTACATCTGTTGTTTATTCTGCTTGCTGTCAGTCCATTATAGCCATTGTTCATTCCATCGTTCATTCCGTTTTGTTTTCTCTGTCGTTCATTCCATCTATAATCTCCACTGCTCATTTCGCCCCCCTCTCCCACCCTTCCATTCTTTCTTTCTCCATTGTTCATTATGGTTGTTACTTCCGTCGTTCATTCGTTCAGTGAATTACAACACTTTTGATTTGATGTTCTGAATTTTAACATTTCTAAACAACTCTGAGTACCGTTAATTCTAAGCTGCATTAACTAAGACTTTGGAAGTTATTTTTTTTAAACAAGCAAACAAAAATGGATTGAAATGGTAGCACGCCCTCCTCACATTGATAAGCCATATTTACGAACTTTGCCTCTCCCACTGTCCTGTCTAATCCCGATGTAAAGGGCCAGAGAGCCACCGTCGACGACATCCGAGCTATTGATTTATAGCACCCCAAGGGACTGACTTCCATAACAGACAAGCCCGGATGTTACAGGGATTTGAGGTGTCCCTAATACTTTGGCCAGCTCCACTGAGTATCGTAAATAATCTGAAGGAGTTTGGAAAGATGGAACGAAATACTGGGCTTCTCTTCTGCATGACTACTGCTGGGGGAAGAAAGAGAAACACAAGTCGCCATTTCCAAAATTGCGGTTTCCTACCTCAGTGTTTCCTAAATCGCCGTTGAAACTCTATGCTGGGATTTAGTGCCATTTTGCCGTCATTATCCCGAGGGCTGTATCATGATAGTTCATGCATGACGAAAGCCATCACCTACACTGAATGGCCCAAATGCATATGAAAAAGTCAAAAAAGGGATGTGAACAAAGTGGACTATTGATTGTTTGTAGTCATGATGATCTTGCTTCCTTCAATTTAATTAATCTGCGTCTGGATGGCAAGTTGACAACAACTGGATGGCAAGGTGACACCAGCTGGGCGAGAAGTAGATACCAGCTGGGTAGCAAATTGACACCAGCTGGATGGCAAGTAGATTCCAGCTGGGCGCACGTTGACACTAGCTGGATGGCAATTTGGCACCAGCTGGGCAGCAAGTTGACACTAACTGGATGGCAATTTGGCACCAGTTGGGCGGCAAGTTGACACTAGCTGGATGGCAAGTTGACACAGCGGGATGGCAAGTTGATACCGGCAGGATGGCAAGTTGACACAGCGGGATGGCAAGATGACACAGCGGGATGGCAAGATGACACAGCAGGATGGTAAGATGACACAGCGGGATGGCAAGATGACACAGCAGGATGGTAAGATGACACAGCGGGATGGCAAGTTGATACTGGCAGGATGGCAAGTTGACACTAGCTGGATGGCAAGTTGACACAGCGGGATGGCAAGATGACACAGCGGGATGGCAAGATGACACAGCGGGATGGCAAGTTGATACCGGCAGGATGGCAAGTTGACACAGCGGGATGGCAAGTTGACACAGCAGAATGGCAAGTTGACACAGCAGAATGGCAAGTTGACACAGCGGGATGGCAAGTTGACACTAGCTGGGCGGCAAGTTAACACAGCGGGATGGCAAGTTGACACTAGCTGGATGGCAAGTTGACACAGCGGGATGGCAAGTTGACACTAGCTGGGCGGCAAGTTGATACCAGCCGGGTGGTAAGTTAATGCTAGTTGGGTGGCAAATTGACGCCAGCTGGGCGGCAAGTTTATGCCAACTTTGTGGCAAGCTGACACAAGCTGGTGGCAAGATGATACCAGCTGGGCGGCAAGTTTATACTAGCTGGGAGGCAAGTTGATACTAGCTGGGAGGCAAGTTGATACTAGCTGGGAGGCAAGTTGATACCAGCTGGGAGGCAAATTGATACCAACTGGATGGCACTGTGACACGACCTGGGTAGCAAGTTGACACAGCTGGGCGGCAAATTTGCACCACCTGGGTGGTAAATTGACACCATCTGGACGGCAAGTTGACACCAGCTGGATAAGAAGCTGACACAAAGTGATATTCCCCTCCATCAGCTGGTTCCTGCAGGGAGTTTTATGGGATACAGAGACTTGCAAAATGGCGAATATCTACCCCTCAATTGCTGCTTGTGGTACCTCGTTCATTTTGCAGACAGGATGTGGTTGTATATGGAGGAGTCTGAGTAAGCGGCGTGGAAGTAATGTCACAAAAACAACATGGAATCAGATAGCTGCAGAGAAAAAAAGTCTTTCCCACCTTACCTGTGGCAGGAAAAAGTAAACTTGTTCGACTGCGTTTTTGACCCGACCAATGAATATCACTGAGAGCTACGGCTGTTCCCTGAAGCCAGTTTGAATTTCAAGTTGCGATCTGTGATCAAAGAATTAGCAGGGTATCTCCTGCCTTCAGCCTCAGCTGTGTCAAGCTAGCGT
>CM031595.1:108574276-108586776 GCA_018398815.1 Conus ventricosus | reverse complement strand
GGTGGAGACAAAAAAAGAATTTTTTTCAAGATAGTGTTAAAGGAACCCAATGGGAAAGTGTTACAAGGAACCCCAGAGGGGAAAACCTTATTGAACACGTCAACAAAAAACGAAAAATGGTTTTTTGGAAAAAAATAACACTTTTTTTGGAAAGTCTACCAAACTAACGTCAATTTTGCAAAATCTACTAACTCTTTAAAAAAAATTTCCTTAAAGCAGTCATAAATTTCACAAAATTTTTATTTGAATTGATTAAATAAACCAAATAGGCATACCAACAAACCAATTCAAAAATACAAACAATACTGGATGGGGATTCATGAAGGCCCGCGAGGCCTGGGCTACTATTCAGCCTGCCCCGCTTATACTAGTACTACGCAAGTCCCCAGGGGGCCCAAAGAAATTTGCGCTAATAAAAACGTTGTAAACAAAGCCCTGATAAAGAGAAAACACAAATCTCGCGCCTATATATCCCCTAATCAATATACTATACCATCTTCTACGCTAACATAAAAACTTTTACATCTGCCTACTTTAGAAATTTATGCATTCTTCCCAAGAACTTGAAAAATCATTTTTCACGATCGCTGCGGGGCAAGTACGGTCGAGCCCAGTGTCGGCGGGATCCGTGACCATCTGCGTAAGGTTCGAGTTGGATGGCCTTACAAAGTCCGGGGTCCTTCAATAGAGCACGTCTTTGGGTATCTGACGCGAAGGGGCGTAATCCTGCTTTCACATGACAAGACAACTCGACCATCTTACCAGGTACTGATGCTACGTCATGGACTAAAAACCGAGGGCATCGTGTCCATGCCCTAAAGACCATACCGGGCCTTTAAAAATCCCGATGTCATTCCTAAGAGGGGAGTACCGGCTCAAAAGAAAAAACACAATGCATGCAAACCCGTGTGCCAGAATAGTCAACTTGAAAAACTGTGGGGACGGGGAGGTTAAACATCCCCATCTGGAAGAAGAAAAAGGAGATCACAAGAAAGGGACCTACATAAATCTTTTTTGTGTTGTTATCGTTTTTGCCAAAATTTCCGGTGCGAATTTCAACTTCGGTGATCGATATCTCTGATTGATGATCAACGAAATGAAATTGGGTACTTTTGGGGTACTGTATCCATAATATCCAAAAGTGAAAGAAAAAATTCGTGTCCCCTTGTAGTCCTTTAAGTTATTTTTTCCTGCGAGGAAAAAAAAAAAAACCCGCCACACACACCCCACGCACCACCACCACAACACACGCACCACACCACTCGCCGCCGCCGCACGCACGCACGCACGCACGCACGCACGCGCGCGCACGCACGCACGCACGCACGCACGCACGCACGCACGCACGCACACACACACACACACACACACACACACACACACACACACAACACACACACACACAAGATGTTGAAGGAACAAAGTGTATCCCACAATGTTAGCTGATTTTTCATCTCAAGCAATACGAGCAAAGAACACGGGATGGGGAAAGTATAGGAGAAAATATTAGAACAAATAGCAGAACAAATTGGGCACACTTTGGGTCGGGGCAGCTTGGAATGGAAGCACTTTGCAGAGGATAATACTATTTGGTGTCAGAGTTAATATTTTTTTCCCTCCGGTTTCTTCTTTTCCTTTCTTTGTCTATCAGCTTGTCCCACCTTCTGTCCGATTTCCCCTTCCGCTTTCCTGTTTCTCGATATTCAAATTTTCTGTCTGATGAATCATGTTTCTCCTTTGTGAGAAATGGGGAAATGTGGGGTAAGGGGAATGGAAGGACGGGAGTCCGGAATGATTTAGGGTGGAGGGAAAGGAGGGGAGAATGAGAGAGGGTCTGGGGGGAGGAGCAGAAGAGAGAGACACACATGACATCGGGAAGTGGGAGAGAAAGAACAGTAAACAGAGAGACAAGCAGTTCCAGGAAAACAGACAGACACACAGATATATATATATATATATATATATATATATATATATATATATATATATATATATATATATATATATATATATAAATTTTTTCAGAGAGAGGGAGAGACAGGAAGAGGGGGTAGAGGTAGGGAGACAGACAAACAGACAGACAGACAGACAGATAGACAGATGGACAGACAGAGAGTTTTGGGAGAGGGAGAAAAGAAAAAGAAGGGCGGGAGGAGAGAGAGAGAGAGAGAGAGAGGAGAGAGAGAGGGAGAGAGAGAGAGAGAGAGAGAGAGGAGAGAGAGAGGGGGGGGGGGGAGGAAAAGAGGAAATTACAGGCTAAGAATTTCCGAGGGTAGTAATAGCCTGCAACGTGTGATCAATTCGACTTTTTTGAGAACAAGTCTGGGTGCATTGTTCTGCATTCTCTGGAAGCGTGTGGCACAGGCTGCTAGGAGACCGGCCAAAGCAGCGTGGCGGTAGCTAACCCTGACATGACAAATGAACATGATACTTTGACACTGGCGCTACCTCACTGATAGAACTGTAAAGAAAGGCAATAACGGACAAATCAATGGCGTAATATAAAAGAAATAAAAGAACAGGAGAAAGAAAAACATAAGAAAGAAAGAAAAAAGAAGGGAAGATAGAAGGTACGAACAGAAATAATGAAACTAGAATGAAGGAAAGAAGGCAAAAAATGAGAAGGGGGGGGGGGGGGGGGGGGGAGAGGAAATAAGAAAGAAAGAAAACGAGAATGGAAAGTAGTGAGGTAGATATACAGGTCGGAAACAAGGTAAAACGGGGAAAAAGGTGGGAGTGAGAAAATAAGGATGTAAGAAAGAAACGGTGTAGACAAGGAGATAGCAATAAAGATAGGGAATAAGGAAAGAAGATATAAAAAGAAGCAGGAAGGTTGAAGGGGAAGGGAGGTCGAATAAGATTTTTTTTTAAATGAGGAAAGGTGAAAATAAGCGGAGAATATTTTTAATGATGAGAAAAATCTGCTATTGATCATGGAAAATGTTCCTCTTGATGTGACAAGAGTACTATTGATCTCAACCTTCAATCACCAAAGACTGCATGAAAATGGCAGGTCAATTCAATTTTTCCCAAGAAGCCTATTCACGTAATATTTTCAGGTAATGCTTGTGCAGACGCACATACACAAACATGTGGCCAGAGCATGCCCACACCACAACTAATTAATCACATATGGATACATGCACATATATAAACGCATTCGTGCAGACACGGAAAAGCCCACGTCCACTCATACACCACACACACACAGCTTCATACAGACCAGTACACACATAACAAATACATGCACAAACTGTCACATGTTAACCCTCCGCTGCCCTTCTCCACACAACACACACACACACACACACACACACACACACACACACACACACCCCACACACACACACACACACACACACACACAGAGGCACGCACACACGCACGCACACATGCCCATACACAAATGTTAACTTCTCTGTCAGTATGAGTCATTGATGTTATAGCTGCCATGTAGAAATGAAAGCACTTAAAAACTTTGATGTCAGCTGACCCCAGAAACCACTTTCCATCATGCCTGCAAGAGCGCTGCAGTTAATGGAAAGCTGTCCCCCAAAATCACTTGCTTTCATGCCTGTGTGAACACTGTAGTGAGGAGACACTGTCCCCGAAAATCACTTGCTACCATGCCTGTGAGAACACTGTAGTGAGGAGACATTGGCACCAAGAATCACTTGCTGTCATGCCTGTGAGAACACTGTAGTGAGGAGACATTGGCACCAAGAATCACTTGCTGTCATGCCTGTGAGAACACTGTAGTGAGGAGACACTGTCCCCAAGAATCACTTGCTATCATGCCTGTGCGAACACTGTAGTGAGGAGACACTGTCCCCAAGAATCACTTGCTATCATGCCTGTGAGAACACTGTAGTGAGGAGACACTGTCCCCAGGAATCAGTTGCTATCATGCCTGTGAGAACACTGTAGTGAGGAGACACTGTCCCCAAGAATCACTTGCTATCATGCCTGTGAGAAAACTGTAGTGAGGAGACACTGTCCCCAAGAATCACTTGCTACCATGCCTGTGAGAACACTGTAGTGAGGAGACACTGTCCCCAAGAATCACTTGCTATCATGCCTGTGTGAACACTGTAGTGAGGAGACACTGTCCCCAAGAATCACTTGCTATCATGCCTCTGTGAACACTGTAGTGAGGAGACACTGTCCCCTAGAATCACTTGCTATCATGCCTCTGTGAACACTGTAGTGAGGAGACACTGTCCCCAAGAATCACTTGCTATCATGCCTGTGAAAACACTGTAGTGAGGAGACACTGTCCCCTAGAATCAGTTGCTATCATGCCAGTGAGAACACTAGTGAGGAGACTGTCCCCTAGAATCACTTGCTATCATGCCAGTGAGAACACTGTAGTGGGGAGACACTGTCCCCTAGAATCAGTTGCTATCATGCCAGTGAGAACACTGTAGTGAGGAGACACTGTCCCCTAGAATCACTTGCTATCATGCCTGTAGGAATGCCGCAGTTTCTGGACACCTGTCACCAGCCAGCACTTTCCATTCGACCTTTAAGGACACTGTAGTGAGGAGACACCTGTCACCAGCCAGCACTTTCCATTCGACCTTTAAGGACACTGTAGTGAGGAGACACCTGTCACCAGCCAGCACTTTCCATTCGACCTTTAAGGACACTGTAGTGAGAGGACAGCGGTCACAAAAAAAAATCACGTACCATTAAGCCCCTTCCATTATTCCACGTCGTGCGTTCAACCTGTTTGAACGAGATTTTTGGCCAGCTGTTGATCACTAAATGTACTGTCTCAACAGAGTGATATCGTAACGAACTTTCCGTCATCGACAGACCTTGTTGGCTCTAGAGATTAATCAGCAAATTCGTTTGTCACAGCTACTTCCAGAATGCCGTTGTGTAACAGCTCTCCTTGGGAATTTGCTTTCAACAAAGAAAACCCAGATCTCAACTCTACGAGAAAGCAGGTTCCTGATATTTCGTTCGAGTTCTTCTGGATCGTGGAGGCAGTCTGAGGGAGATGGTAGAGATGAACGGGCATTGTAGAGTTGTCCTCTGCTTGATCGGCTGCCTATCATACCACATTCGTTGGGCTGTCTGAAGGGACGGTGACTGGGCTCAGATCTGGAGAAGCAAAGAAAAATTCTTGCGAGTCCTTATTATCACCTTTCGTTTTATTGATTGTCTTGTTACTTCCAAGCATCTGGTTCAATTAATTTTCACAGAGTAAAATTCAAAGTGCAATTTGTTTTGTTCATTTGATTCCTGAATACCACTAATGCTTTATGAAGAATATTCCTTTCATTTCTTTTTCATTTAATGAACTCAGGAACAAAAAACAGCTGAAGAATGTAACCGTTCATCCTCAGTCGAATGAATGCGGTCGCCTGTTAAATAAATAACACGCTTGCCTAAGGGCTGAGAGGACCTGGAGTACACGGCTCCTTTTCAGCAGATCCGAAGTGATTTTCGTGGAGGTAGTCTTTCAGACGAGACAATAAAACGAGATCCCATGTGTTGCATTCACTTAGCGCACGTGAAAGAAGCCATGGCAACAAGGGGAGCATTTTTTTTCCTTAAAGTCTCATTAATACGTAAAAGAAAGCAGAATAAAAGAAAAGAAAAAAAGAATGACAAAAATATGTCGGTGGCACCATACTGTAACAAAGCGCACTCCCTGGAATACAGCTGCTCAAATGTCACCTGGAGAAATCTGTTGGAACAATGAAGTTGCATAATGCAATACAATACAGTACAGTACAACACAATACAATACCATACATATAATACAGTGCAGTACAATGATAGACAGCCTGACTTACCTGCAACATGCTAGTCCCTAGAGCCTCCTGTGGAGAAAGATCTGTCACTCGGCCATTGCAACATTATCCGGTCTTTAGCTGAATTATTTGACAGCTCTTGGTGGACAGTTACTTCTGAGAAAACCCTGACCAGAGAGCTGCAGGACTGTGAAATCCTGTTGTTTTGGCGGTTGTCTCTGGCCGTCACCAGCAACCTAAGATGGGCAGGAGAGATGGATGGGAATTCTGAACTAAACTAGACAAGTAGTTGATGTTTGATTATCACATCTCATTTACCTCGCAGTGATAAAGATAGTGAATGGATCGTATCTGGAGGGTAGCAAATCTTAGATTCTTATTGCAAGTATCTCTGCTTACGTTTATTATATCTATTGTTCATGCTGTTTGATATTCGTGTATTGTTCATTGTCTTTGTCATTGTTCTGTTTGTTATACCTTGCGTTAATTCCATTTGTTATGTAACATTGTATGTTATATCATACTGCTTTTTATATCCTTTGTTTTCGTTTGTTATAATTGCCTTTGTTTCATCCATAACATGTCTATTGCTCTTTCCGTTATTTATCTCCAATGTAATTTCGGTTTGTTATCATTCTATCGGTTATAAATGTTGTTTCTTTTGTTATAACCATTTTTTTGGTCCGTTTACCTCCATTACCAATTGAGTTTGTCGTCTCTACTGTTCATTCGTTTATCATGTCCATTAAAAAAAATCCGTTTGTTACATTAATCTCTAACTCCATGATTTATTCCATTTGTGATCTCTATTCATTCTGTTTGTTATGCCGTCGTTTAACGCATTCCTTATACCTGTTGTACATTCTGTTTTATATATCCTTTGTGCTGCTTGTTGTAGCCATTGTTCAGCCTATCATCCATTGTTCATTCCATTCATGATATCCATTGTTCATTCCATTTTGGTTTCTCTTTCCTTCATTCTATCTATGACCTTTATTGTTTATTTCGCTCCCACCTTCCCTCCCTCCACTGGAATTTTTTTGTTTAACGAAAAGAAATCGATTTGAAATGATAACGCGTCCTCACACCGATAATCTACATCCCTGAAGTTCGCCTCTCCCACTGCCTGTCTGATCCAGCTGCAAAAAGGCCCGAGAGCAACGCTCGACGACATAGCAGCTGCTGATTTACAGCTCCCGAGGGGGGACTGGCTCCCACAACAGACAGGACTGGATGTTACAGGGATTTGAGGGGTTCCTAATACTTTGGCCGGCTCCGATGGGGGTCGTAAATAATCCGATGGAGCTGGCAAAGATGGAACGAAATGCTGGACTTGTCTCCTGCAAGACTGCTGCTAGGGAAAGGGAGAGAGACACAAGTCGCCGTTTTCAAAATTGCCGTGTCCTGCTTCACTGTTTCCCAAATCGCTGTCCGATTTATGCTGGGATTTAGTGGCCTTTTGCCGTCATTATCTCAAAGGCTCTTCATACATCGTAGTTCATACACCGTGAAAGTCATTGGAAGGTGGCCGCAGACGCGGACGACCAGCAAAGAACTGGATGGAGAACATCAAAGAGTGGACCCGAATGGACAACCCCTCCCTGATCAGAGCGGCAGAAGACAGACCTGGCTGGCGCTCTCTGGCCCGCAAGACGTCCATCATGTCTCCCCACGACCATCCGGTCAAGGGAGAGAGTGAGAGTGAGAGTGAAAGTCATTACCTACACTAGATGGATCAAATGCAGGTGAAAAAAAGTCAAGAAGGGGAAAGCAGGGATGTGAAAAAAACCCAGATCATTGATTGGTTGTGGTCATGGTGATCTCGATTCCCTCTGCTTAATCAAACAGTGTGTGGATGGCAAGCTGACACCAGTTGGACGGGAAGCTGAACACACTGAATGACATTTCTCTCCACCAACTGGTTCCTGTGAGGAGCTGAATTCATAGGATACAGAGATTCGGTAACTGGCGAATAACTACCCCACAGTTGCTGTTTGTGGTATATCCTGTTCAGTTTGCAGACTGGATGTGGCTGTGAATGGAACAGTCTGGGTATAGTTATGCCCCAAAGACAGCACTGACACAGGCAGCTAAGGAAAACAAATGCGTTATAAATCTGCCTCCATCTTATCCATGGGGGGAAAAGGAACCAAAGAAACAAAATCTTGTCCCGCTGTGTTTTTGACCTGACTATTGAATATCACTGAGAGCCACGGCTATTGCCTGAGGCTAGTTTGAATTTTGAGATGGAATTTCGTGATCAAAGAATTAGCAGGGTATGTCTTGCCTTCAGCCTCAGCTGTGTCAAGATGGCACGCGCAGAGCGTTTTTCAAACAAACACTGTACTTGAATAGAGTGACAAGACAGGCTCTGTTGACAGTTCTTGCGGTAACATTACATCCTAAACTCTCTCTCTCTCTCTCTCTCTCTCTCTCTCTCTCTCGCTCTCTCTCTCGCCTCTCTCTCTCTCTCTCTCTCTCTCTCTCTCTCTCTCTCTCTCTCTCTCTCTATATTACAGAATAATAGACCTATGATGATATCTACGTACAAGTTGTTAACATACACCAGGGGCTAGAAATTTGTTTTGCAAAACGGCTATTTTGTGTGCAGATTCTGAACACCTTGAAAGCAGAGCAAAACATGCTTTGTTTTGTTGTATGCAGATATTTGTTAGTTTAGGAAAACAGTCCGGTCAGGAATGTATTAAAATGTTTAGTTCTTTCATGTTCAACCCATCGTACAGAACTGCGCTGAAACACGGGCTAGACATAATATTGCGTAATATTGTGAAGCATATCCATGTATTTTCCATCACGAATGTTTGTGTAAAGCTGCCTCACATCAAATGATTTCAAAATAAGCACATATTTGATACATTCACAATTATTGGCTTCGTGGTGAATTGCTGTGACTGAATTTGTGCAAGTTGGTTCGTGAAGAATTCATGATGTTGTTCGACGCTGTTGTGAGAGTGACAGTGCTGTGCGTGGTTTTAATTTCAATATTTATATTCAGTGCGTATGCACAGATTCAAGATGGCGGATTCACGCTCAGGTACAGTCGTGATTTTCTGTTGACATTTCAGCCACATACCTCTCACAATGCGTGCGTTGACCTTTCCTCTCTCCCACGTGAAATCCTTGCCAACTCTTCCCCAAACAATACCCAGCATGTGCGGAAGCGTGGACGGCGAGGAGGCGTGCGACGTAGGCTAAAGAAAAACGGTTTCCGACCACCACTGCCCTCAATGATTCTGGCCAATGTCCGCTCCATCCGACCCAGCCATTGCAACAACAACTACAATTTCGATGAACTGCAAGCGAGCGTGAAATATTTATCTGAATTTTGTGATGCGTGTCTGATCTGTCTGACTGAAACATGGCTTGAGGAGAAGATAAGGGATGACAGTGTTTCAATCCCTGGTTTTGGATTACCTTTTAGAACAGACAGAGATAGATTAATAACAGGCAAAAGTCAGGGAGGGGGGGGGGGGGTTGTGTCTATGTGAACGAAAGATGGTGTTCGGCAAAAAACGTCCTTGTCAGAAAACAGCTGTGTACTCAAGATATAGAACTTTTAACACTCTCATTTAGACCCAAGTATCTTCCACGTGAATTTGGACAAGTTTTTGTGACCACTGTGTACGTGCACCATCAGCCAACGCCAAACGTGCAGCAGTCGACATCACTGACACAGTACAGACTTTTCTGACTCGCTCTCCTGATGCGCCTCATTTTATCATCGGGGATTTCAACTACTGTGATCTTGGATACTTTTTACCTACCTTTCAACAATATGTTACATACGCTACTCTCCGTGATAAAACTCCGGATAAATGCTTTGGTAACATCAAGGGGGCGTACAAAAGTGTTCAGAAACATCGTATAGGAAAGTCAGATCATAATGTTGTCCATCTTATACCAACTTATGTGCAGAAACTGAAAGCGGAAAAAAACTGTGACGAAAAACATAAAAGTATGGTCTACTGACTCGGTGGAAAAACTGCAGGGCTGTTTAGATTGCACAGATTGGGATGTGTTTTTTGATTCATGTACTGATGTTAATGAGGCCACTGGTGTGATTACAGATTACATAAAATTCTGTACTGATCTCATTGTTCCCACAAAATCTGTCAAATTATTCCCTAACAATAAGCCATGGGTATCGAAAGCGGTCAAAACAACATTAAATGAAAAAAGATAGCATGCTGTCAGAAAGATCGTGCTTTGTGTGATAATATTCAAAAGAAACTAACAAAGAAATAAAAGAAGCAAAGATAGATTACAGAAAAAAGATTGAACACAAATTTCAGTCTGGAAACATGAGAGAGGCCTGGAAAGGTATCAAAACGTTAGCAGGGGAAGACGAGTTTAAACCTACCTCCAGTGGTATGACCCTCATGACGAAAAGGAATTCTGTGAAAAATTAAATTCCTTTTATTGTCGTTTCGATCTTAAACATGATTTTAATGTTGAAATAGCCTCAATTAGACAAGAACTCATGAACGAAACGATCGTGGTAGAAGAAATTGAAGAGTATGAAGTTCGTTCTGTCCTTTCAAAGATAAAAGTGCAAAAGCGGGAGGCCCTGATGGCTTGGAAGGTAAACTCCTGAAATCATGTAGTTCGCAGCTTGCAGGTCCTTTTACCAAGCTTTTTAACCTATCTTTGCAACAACACATTGTCCCTGTGATTTGGAAAACGTCTGTGATATGTCCTGTACCAAAAAAACGCAGTCCCCAAACTCTTAACGATTATCGACCTGTTGCTTTAACGTCTATTCTTATGAAATGTTTTGAACGGATTCTTATTAAAAGACTGTTAGTGCAGACTCGGGATCAGCTTGATTCCCTACAGTTTGCATATAAACACAACAGAGGCACTGAAGACGCCACACTTTTACTTCTCCATCATTGTTTTTACACACTTAGAAAAGCCCAAGTCGTTCGCACGTATTCTGTTTGTTGACTTCTCCTCTGCCTTCAACACTATACAGCCCCATCTTTTGGCCAGTAAACTAAAGCAACTTGACATCTCCTCTTATCTCATTCTCTGGATTATCGATTTTCTGGTAAATCGCCCCCAGTGGGTTCGCTTTCATAACTCTGTTTCATCGTTTCTTATACATCAACGGGTGCTCCCCAAGGTACAGTTCTTTCTCCTTGTCTGTTTACTCTCTACACTAATGACTGCAGAGGTAATAATGACAGCCTTATCATCAAATTCTCTGATGATACTGCAGTCACAGATCTCTCTAACTCAGATAGAGCTTTTAATGAAATTGTGAACAGTTTTACACAGTGGTGTGACACCAATTTCCTTGATCTTAATGTCCAGAAAACAAAGGAGCTGATCATTGACTTCCGAAGAAATGCTGATCCTATTCCAGATTTACTGATCTCAGGTAGCAAGGTTTGAAAGGGTGACTGAATATAAGTACTTAGGTTCTGTTATCGATGACAAACTTACATTCACTTCTAATCTTTCTCTGTGTATAAAAAATGTCAGTCAAGAGTGTATTGCTTACAGAAATTAAGATACCTTGGAGTGAACTGTAACGTTTTAAAAGCATTCTACAGAAGCAATATTGAATCTGTGATCATTTTTCATTTTTAGTGTGGTATGGTGGATTAAATGTGAAAAACAAATGCTTGCTGGAAAAGATTGTGAAACGGGTGTGGGTAAGATTATTGGTGTTAAGCAACAAAGTTTAGGAGAAATGTTTGAAATAAGAGTGCCTAAGAAAGCTCAGAAGATTGTATGTGATGAAACCCATCCTCTGTTCCCTTTTATGAAAAGATGCCTTCAGATAGACGATTCCGGCATCGAAATGTGACACCAACAGACTGAATCGTAGTTTCTTGCCTATTTCAATCCGTTCATTGAATAATCACTGACCTGACCATCCTGAGTAAATGTTTAATGCTGTCGTTATAAAGATAGAGGAGAGGGTGAGGGCGATAGAGAGAGAGAGGGGTGGGGATGGGGGGGGGAGGGGGGGGAGAGAATGAGAGTGTAGATGTTTTGGGGAGGGGGATGATAATCAAGTGACAATGATTTTAAAATTACCTCAGTTCTCATCCCGTGTAGATTGTGTGTGTGTGGTGTGTGTGTGTGTGTGTGTGTGTGTGTGTGTGTGTGTGTGTGTGCCCCTTTTTTACGGTTTATTTTAGCGTACAGCTGTTTTTATTAAATTGACTGGATGTAAAATGGAGTGTATGTTGGGTAGAGTTATTGATTAGTTTGATGTGAAAATAAGCCTACTTTATTTATATTGTTTTTAAATGTGTGGGCATGTGCAGGTGTGAGTGCATTTGCACATTTTATATTATTCAATGTTGTGTACTCATATGCCATGTGTTTTATGTGCTCCCACCACAACACAAAGTTCTTATGAAAGAAAATAAAGTGTCTTGAATTGAATTGAATTGAATTGAACATTCAGATTCTACTGGTTCTACAGATTACCGGTTCAGGTTACGTGACATACAAGAAACAAGAATATCTAAGCTAAGTCTGAAAGATGTTATATCGTTAGATGTAAGGGGCAAGAGAAACAGTTAACTGAAATAAATTAGGGATGGGACATGCATGGATTACTCATGAAGTTGGGACTGAAATTACATCTTTGAAAATGCTTCGTTCCAGACTTGAGACTGGCATGCTTACGATCCAAACAGCTAACATGATATCTGATATGTTCCTTCTATGTCATCGTCATCACAAAGAGTGTAG
>CM031595.1:108504276-108564276 GCA_018398815.1 Conus ventricosus | reverse complement strand
GACTTTCCAACATTGCCAGATCTTGATAAACCGATCAGCTTGTCACAACTAACTCCAAAATGCTGTTGTGTAACAGCTGTCCTGGGGGATTTCCTTTCAACAAAAAGCCCAGACAGGAATGTTACGTAAATGGAGGTTCCTAATATTTAGGAGGAAGGCTTGGAACGGGGAGGAAGGGGGGGGGGGAGCGGGGAGAGTCTCTGTGTGCTGGAAGCAGTCTGAGGGAGATGGTGGAGAAGGGCGGGCATTCTGAAAATTTTCGTCTGCTTGATTTGCTGCTTGTCATACCTCATTCGTTTCGGTGTATGAAAGAACGGTGATTGGGCTCGGGGATCTGGAAACGCAAAGAAAGGAACCGTAGACTCCTTGATTGTTGCCATTCGCTTGTTTTATTGATTATCCTGTCGTTTGCCATGGGTGCAGTTCAGTCAGTATAACAGAGTACATTTCATATGATTTCTGTTGTTGCTGTTGTATATTTGATGAATTTAGGATATCACTACCGCTTTACTGAGAATACTCATCTTGGGTTCAGCGAATGGACTCAGCTAGGTGCGAAAGAGAATTTTTGACGTAAATGAATTGGAGATTAACTCGAATGGAATGTGTGTGTGTGTGTGTGTGTGCGTGTGTGTGCGTGCGTGCGTGCGTGCGCGCGCGCGCGCGCGCGTGTGTGTGTGTGTGTGTGTGTGTGTGTGTGTGTGTGTGTGTGTATGTGTGATCTCACCTAGAGACATCTGTCGTTACAATGAACTTGTACAATACAATACAATACAATGTAGTTGTCCACCTAGATATTATGGATCTCACTGCCACTAGCTAGATTCTGGAGCCTCAGTCAATGAACTCTCATTCAGCCATGGCAACATCTTCCAGACTGATGCTGAATCACGTAACAGCTCTCGACTGACGATTGCGTCTGACAATATCCAGACCAGCGTGTTAGAGGACTGCGAAATCCTAATATTTTGGCAGGCTCTACTGGGCATTGCAAGCAGTCTGAGTGGGGCGGGATGAATGGATGGGAATACTTGACCAGACTTGTGCTTTAGTGTTGGTTGCCACACCTCGTTTATTTTTGTATAGTGAGGGGTTGAGATCTGGAAGAGTAGGTCTCAGATTCTCAGAACGATAGTGTCGCCTTTTAAGTTTAATACAGCCATTGTTCATTCTGTTATTTCTATCGTTTAATTCCAGTTTTCATGTCAGTTACTATCTCCATTGTTCATTTCATGTTCTAATTTAATTTCCATTGTTCTTTCTGTTTGTGACCTCCATTGTGCATTCGTTCAGTGAATTACAATACTTTGAATTAAAAACATTGTAAACAAGTCCACAAAATCTATTTCTTTTCTTTTCCTTTCCTTCTTTATTTAGATTTTTCTTGGCATGATAGTTCTTTTTTTTGGTATGTACTAGGACATGGTATAGCGTTGGGTTGTTTTTTCTTCGTAACAGTAATGGATTGGAAATGGCAATACGTCTTCACTTTTTGGCTTCATATACGAACTTTGACTTTCTTATTAAAATGTCTAATCCTGACGGTGAATGGTCAGTGAGAAACTCACAACGACATCCCAGTTGTTGATTTATATCTGGAGGACTGTCTTCAGCAACAGACGAACCCGGATGTTACAGGGATTTCAGGGTTCGTAACACTTTGCCGGGTCCTTGGAGTCTCGTTAATTTGAGGAAATGGGAAAGATGAAAAGAAGTAATGGAATCATGTTCTGCTCGATTTATGCTGAAGGAGTAGCAGGGGAATGATTTTTCGTTTCCGAAATCTCCGTTTCATGTCTCGCCATTTCTGACATTACTGTTCAGTCCGTGTGTGGCTGTGATGGCATTTCGACGGCATTTTCTCGGATGCTTTTAAATTATGAGTATAAGATATTTAGTTCATTGCGAAAGTCATTACGCACATTTCACGGATAATTTCCGTATAGAAGATTTCAGAAAGGGAAAGCAGGGATGTGAAGTAAGTGTCCTTTTGTTTGGTTATGGTGATGATGATTTTGTTTCATTCCATTTGATTAATTCGCGTCTGGACAGCTGGTTCATGTCAGTTGAATAACACGAAGTGAAATTTCCTTCAACCGCCTGATCCTGTTGGCTACTTAGGATATGGCAACTTGGGAAATGGCGAAAAAGGTACCCCACCATTGCTATTGGTCGTGCCTCGTCCACTTTTTTTCCCCTCCGCCTTTACTATTTTTTTGTCTTTTACTTTTTCCTTATTGTTTCTTTTTTGTTTGATGTTTTTGTTTTCTTTTTCTTTTTCATATTTTTTCCCTTTATTTTTGGCTTTTTTTTTTTTTTTTTTTTTTGTAAAGGCGGTCCTTTATTTTCTTCCCTTCAACTCTCACGCAGCATGCGGGTCTGTATGATGTATTGCTATCAATGGACATTAATCTGCTGATTTTAATGTTTTGGCGCTTGTTACAGCGCGTCAGGGTTTATTTTTGTACTAGTGTTTGGTGCAGTGACACTCTCACACTGTGTTTAACAAAAAGATACAAGGGTTATACAAGAAAAAAGAAGAAAAGATTTTTTTTTTAAAAAGGAAGAAAGAAAGGCCCGGACATCTTTCGGGAACCATCCTTAAAACGAAAGACGAAAATAAGTATGCAAAGATGATACCAGAAGTGCGCGAAGGAGAGAAGGGAGGAACAAAAAATAAAGAAGAGAGAGAGAGAGAGAGAGAGAGAGAGAGAGAGAGAGAGAGAGAGAAGAGAGAGAGAGAGAGAGCGTACAGCTCGTCTCGCAAACCGGCCTATTCCCCCTGAAGGCTATCCTTATAGTGAAAAAAGGAGACTACAAGGAAGACCACTTTGCAAACTGGATGTAGCTACGTGTGGAGGAGCCTGGGTGAGTGACGTGGTAGTAATGCCACAAAGTCAGCACGGAAAGATGCAGCTAAGGGGAAAAAATGCATCACAAATTAGTTTCCGCCATATCCGTTCAGGAAAATGAAATCAAACAAACAAAAATTTGTTCGATCGCATTTTTGATTGGGCTAATGAGTCGGACTGGGAGCAATGGTCGTTCCCTGAGGTTCGTTCAGAGTTTCAAGATGAAATCCGTGATCAAACGATTAACAGAGTATCTCTTGTCTTTAGCCTCAGCTGCTTCAACATAGCATTGGCAGAGAGTTTTCATGACAAATTCAACCAGTTAAGAGTGAGGAAACAAGCTCTTCATTCTGCTGAAGTTTCCTTCATGAACGTTTTTTCCTCAACTCTCTCTCTCTCGCTCTCGCCTCGCCCCCTTTCTCTCCTCCCCCCCTCTCTCCCCCTCCCCTCCCCTCCCCTCTTTTTTTTTTTCCCTCTCTCCTTTATTTCTGCCACAACCATTGATTTGCATTACCTTTTCTTTTGATTTAAACGAGTTGCCACTCCCAAGAAAACCGGGGGCCATTTTCATTCAAACTACCCGCCCTTTTCTTTCCTCCCCTCCCTTCACCCCTTCCAAAATTTTAAAAAGGGCCCCCGACTCCTTTGAAAAACGGTTGTCCCCTAAGCAACCGGAGGAATTTTTAGTTGAAATTTTTCTTTTCTTCCTCTCTCCTTCCTCTCTCCCCCTTCTTCTTCTCCCCCTTTTTATAAGTTTATTGTGGCGACGAAACCCTTGAAAACGTTTTTGTTTCTAAAACACCGGTGATTTTTGTAGGGAATCCCAAAGGTTTTTTACCTTCACAGGCCCTGCCAAATTTTCTTCAACCGCAAACTTCCTTCAAACTCTCCCCAAAACCAGCACTTGGAATCTAAAAATGATTAACCATGAAAGAGGAATTATTTTTTCCCCCAAAAACCCACCTCTTTTAAATTTATGAAAATTACTAAAAAGAAAAAGCCCACCTTAAACGGATCTTTCGTACAACATTCCACACCGATATCCCACGGGTTTTTCCCCCCCCCCCAAATAAAGAAAAAAAACAAACATTTCTGCAACCTTTTTGGCACTTTTTTCCTTTTTGAGATGTGTTTTATTTCTTGAGAAAATGTGAAAACCGCCCACTTACGCAAAAACTTCATAAATTAATTCCATTTTCAAAATTGACATCTTAACGTAATAAATTTTTTATTGTAAAAAAAAATTTCAAGGACAACCACTCTTAAAATCCAAAGTTCCAAAAACGAAATAAGAAAAACCAAAAAAAAAGAATGCTTCAACCCTGCACCAGACTTTCAGAAAGACTACTTCTTCTGTCTTTCCTCGAAAAAAAAGGGCAGTTCACAAACCGACACCCCTTTGGTGGAGAACTAAGGCATCACGCCCCTTCCCCCCTCCCAGTCGGCAATTGTCCCCAGTTTGGGACAGTCAAAAACCACCCCATCAAAAAACCCAAGCCCCGAAAAAGACTTTAAAATAGGGTAGCTGAGTTAAAAATAAAATCCAGCTGTCCTCGAAACCCCCTTAATGACAAAAAAAGGGTTAAATCCCCTCTCCGCTAACCCCCTTCCCAAAAAAAGAGCAAATTTACTTTCTCCTGTCCAAATTTAACCTCTTTTTGTTCTTTTAAACCGAACTGAGAAGGTCTATTTAAAATCTCTTTTACAGTTAACTAAAAAGAAAACCCAACCAGTAAAACCCCCCCTTGCCCCCTCCCCAAAATTTGAAGCTTTTTCCCACAAGGGGTTTTCTGAAAACTCCATTTTCTTTTCTACCCAAAAACGTTTGCCCAAGACAAGAAAAATTTTTGAATGTTTTCCTTATTAAATAAAAATCTCCCCACGCTGCTCCTTTCCCCCCAACTCCCTCCAAAGCCTTCAAATCATTTTTAAACCTTCCCACTGTCTTCCGAAAAACCGGGGTCTAACTAATCCTCTGTTTAAAACTTTTCCCCAACCCTTCCCTTTAAGTCAAACCCTCCCCCTAAAGGGGAAATTTTTTAAAACCAAACCTAAAATAGCAACCTTAGAAAAATCCTAACGCCACGAACTTTTCATTGTCTTTTTCCCCCTGTTTTTTAGATCCAATTTTAATAAAAATTTCCCCCCGTCAAGCACCCCAACCGACAAAATTTGAAACTTGGCACAACGCCCTCTCTGCAATACATCCTTCTCCCCCCCTAAATCAAACTTTTCTGCACTAACGCGAAAGAAATCCTAACCCCCGTCCCCCTCTTATATAAATTTCCCAACGACCTTTTCTCCTTTCGTCATTCGATATTTCCCCCATTTTAACCCCCCCCAAAGGCGCCCCTAAAACCCCTCTGATTTATCACCCCAAAAATCATATCAACCCCCCTTTCCCGTCAACGCCCCTCATAGTGCTGTTTTCATGAAAACCCTAATGCCCCCTAATAATAAAAAACCCCAGCCCCCACCCCCCAAAGGGAAATAGATAATACAACCCCCCCTCTTTCCCCCCCACACCCCCGTTGTTGTTTTTTTAAAATCAAAAAGGGGCGGGGGAATTTAAAACAATAAATTTTGCGGTTTTTTTTGTCATTTTATTTTAAAACCCTTTTCATTTAAATTAATTTTGGTCTTACTTTTAAAACGGAAAACATAATGCGAATACAGTTCAAAAGTAGGGTTGACGCATTTTTACATGCAGTGTGGCGTGTGGGTGGGGGTGTGTGTGTTTTTGGTGGGGTTTGTGTGTTTGTGTGGTGTGGTTTTTGTGTGTTGTGCGTTGGTTGGTGTTGTGTGTATCGTGCTTTCTGGGGCGTGCGTGCGTGCATGATGCACGCGCGCTGCTGTGTTGTAAGGGGTGTAAAGGGGGTGGGGGGGGGGGGGGAATGTGCGTGCGCGCGTCTGAAAAGGTTGAATGAGTCTTCGGGTGCCTAAGCGCGCGCGCGGCGGGTCGGGGGGTGTGCCGTGTGGAAAGTGCTTTGGACATTTTTTAGTTTCTGGACCAAAAATTATCCTTTGTTTATTCATTGTTGTTTTGTCCCCCCCCAAAAATTTTTGGATGCGTTTAGGGCTTTTCACATTCCATTTGCTTTTTTTCATAAAAGCTTTTTGATTTGACAAAACGTTTTCCCCGCTTTCTCTCTCCTTCCCCTCCCCCCTCCCTCTTCCCTCCCCACCCTATCTCCTCTCTCTCCCCCTCTCCTCTCTCTTCTCTCTCTCTCTCTCTTCCCCTTTTCCCCCATCCTCTCTCTCCTCTGATTTTTCACTGTAAACATCATCTTTCCCTAATTCGCGAACATCTGTGACGGTTTTGTGACTTGTTTGTTTTATTAAAAATTTGGAATGTTTTGAAATTTATTCCTAATTCTTTTGTACAAAACCATTTACTGCCATTTTTTTTGTTTTTTGCGTAGCCTTTTGTTAGATAATTTAACCGTTTAAAGGGGGAAAATTCTTCATTTTTTTTCGTTACTAAATACATTGGAACTGACACTGCTTCTTATTCATTTGGCTAAAATCCAAAATACCCTCAGGTAAGGGCCATAAAAAGATGGGTTTAGAGTTGGTTTTTTCGAATTTTAAAAACATATCAAAAAAAATTTGACTGATGTACCCATATTTTAGAAAAACTCTGGCAAACATTTCCATGTATTGGTTTCGCAGATCTATTTTTTAAAAAAATAATAACGACTCTGAACTTAAGTACCAGGAAAAAATTCATGCGTAAAGACCCAAAACGAACAGGGATACGGGTTAGTTATCTACATCCATCAAAGGTTAATTTTAAAAAGGGAAACTAATCCTAAAACTATTTTTGACATAGAATCATTAGATACAAATTAAAAAAAACGCTCAAAACCCTTTTTTCCTTTGGGGATTTGTTACAGAAATCCGCAGAGAGTGCGTTTGGCGTATAACTTTACCTTCTGCTAGAGGAAATTTTTATTTCCCTACCCATGAATTAACATTAAATGGGAGTTTCAAAATTGACTTTGAAGCCAAAAAAGCCGGATACAATAGCGGAAACTTTCACCTTTCGCAATTAATCGACAAAGCTAAGCACAAAAAAAACTCCCTTCAAAAAAACTTTTCGACCACAATATACACTGAAGCAGCAATATAGCGGAAATTTGTTCACCCAAAAATGCTTGTAGTACCATCTTCCCATAGCAAACATGGATAAAAAAGGGGTTAAAGCCAAAAAAATTTTCACATTTAATTGAATACAGAGTTTTTTCCCCCGTTTGATTCCCAAAAAATTTATTTTTTGAATTCACACAACACGACGTGTATCAGTTTCTGTCCTGACGAAGCTTCGAATTTGGGGACACAATTTTTTTAAAAATTTTTTGACAAACACACCTTGAAAAACAAGACGTGTAAAAAATAAACCCAAAATGCCCTGGCTCACAATAAATTAAAACACGCCAGGACTTACAGATTAAATATTTCAAACGGGAACCCGAAGAAAATTTTAAAAAAACAAAGGAATCTTTTTTACATATTTAAAACGTGGGGTCAAAAGAAAATACTTTTCAAAACTTTGGTCAAAATGAATAATCTTTGGAAAGCCATAAATCAATAACCAAAATAAAAAACACTACCTCTAAAACTAATCATTTAGCAATATGCGCCCCGACATAGTCAAAAAAATTATTTCTGGGAATGGAGGCAACGTAAAAAAAGATAATCGCCTATAACCTTGAGACGTCCTGAATTCGTAACCAAAAAAACATTTTCTCTTTTAAACGTACCTTTAATGGCTTGGGAGAAAGTATACAATGCCTCATCTTTAAAGCAACATTTTTCACGAGACTGGGTGGTATTGATATAAAAAATTTTTTAAAATCCCCACCATTTTTTTCGAAACCCTTACTACATTTAAACTTTTGCATCTCAAAAAATAAAATTCCAAAGCATTTAAAGTTGCAAAAATTAACCCTTAATAAACAGGGACCCATTCAGAGCCTTTAATTACAGGCCTATTTCTCTATTACCTGTCTTTTCAAAACCTTAAAAATCACTTAAAAATTTATTTCCACATTTCAATTTTTTCAATTTTTTTTCCCTCCTAAAACCCAACATTTTAAGCAAACTTCTCATGCCCCAACGGGCTACTCCTAGTAAGCAAAAGTTTACTATATCAACAAGAAAAAAACACTGGTGGGTCTCTTTTTGATTTCCAAAGCCTTTTATGTACTTTACCATGCCTCCTTCAAAAAAAAAATTAAGACAAACGTTGTCTACTGATTCATTGAACTCAAGTCATCTTTCCTATCGGTAAAAAACAATCATAACGTTTAGTGGGAAAAACACTTCTGAATTTCCCGATAACGGGGTTCCACAAGGTTCTTCCTAGTCCTTATTTTTCAATTTACATTAACGACTTCCTTAGTTTTTACGCAAATCGAGTTATTTGCTGACGACACAACCTTACCCCCATAGAGCACAATGTCGTCGAGTCTCAACAGCCTTCAGGAAAATAATTTAACCATGCCGACGGGCTGAACTAAAACACTGTTGTCCACCCACAGAAAACGAAATTTTATGCTTTTTAACAACTCGACAAAAAGTCAAAACTTCCGATAATTTACTTTCTTTTCTTTAAAAAACAAAAAAAATTAAGAAACAAAGCCATAAAGTTTCTTGGGGTGTCATTTTAAAAAAATTTTTTCAGGTCAATATATTTTCAAGGGTATGTAACATTATTTCAAAAAAATCTATCAACTCTCTAAAGTAAAAAAAAATTTTGAATCTACAATCGAAAAACTTTGTGCTTACATAGAATCTTTCATAAATTTTGTTTCAACTGTTTGGGATTCCGCAAGAATAAACAGAAAACCCCTAGTAAGTCACATAGACGAGCGTTGAAATTGGTTTTTTTAAAGCCGCGACGTTAGCGTCTGATTTTAAGGTATTGAATATTTTGCCATTAAAAATGAAATTAAAAAAGTATAACAAGGCTGTCTTCAAGTTCAAAAAACTGTCCGGAAGAGCACCACACCCCTTACAATATTTTTCCCCAAAAAAGAGAATAACCATTCTCCCAGGGGTAGAAACCCCCCCGCGTCCCAGAATTGATCTTTTTAAAAAATAGTCTGATTTACTCAGGGAGGTTTTTTTGGGAAAGCCATTATTTAAAAAAAACGACTTTAAAATCAGTCCAACAGTTCAAAGAAAGGTATCACTCGTTATTAATAACTGAAAAAAAACAAAAGTCCATAGTCGGGGTTTTATCCCCTGTTGACCCTTTTTCTTTTCTCTTTTTAAAATTTTATGTTGGGGGGGGGGGGGGGGGGGGGGGGGTGTTTTTTCTGTGAGGGTTTTTCGGTGTTTTCCCCTCATTCTTCTTTATTGCATGCTTGAATTTTGATACTACCCTTTTTTTTATTTTATTTTGTCATTTTTTGATTGGCAAATTTTTCTCTCTCCCCCTCTCTCCATCTTCCCCCTCTCTCTCTCCTCTCTCCCTTTTTCTTTACTCCTCTCTCTCCCCTTCCCCCCCCTCTTTCACTCTCTCTCTCTCTCTCTCTTCTGTCATCTGGCTGTCTCTGTCTCCCCCCCTTTTTCTCCCTTTCTTTTCCCCTCTCTCTCTCTCTCCTCTCTCTCTCCCCCTCTCCTCTCTCTCTCTCTCTCTCATATTTTTTCACCTATGTTTATCTCCCCTTTTTCCTTCTCCTTTTCGTTCTTGAAGTGGGGGGGGGGGGGGGGGGGGGGGGGGGGGGGGGGGGGGGGGGGGGGGGGGGGGGGGGGGGGGGGGGGGGGGGGGGGGTTGGTTGTTTTGGGGGGGGGGGGGGGGGGTTGGGCTGGGGCTTTATTTTTTTTCCCCCTTCATTTTCCCGCTTATGTTTTTAAACCCCCTTTTTCATTGTAGTTTTCATGTGCCAATTTTTTTTTTCTTCTCCTCCTCCTCCTCCTCCCTCCTCCTTCCCTCCTCCCTCCCCCTTCTCCTTTTCTTCTTTTTTCATCATCATCTCTTCTTCTTCTTCTCTTTTTCTTCTTTTTTCTTCTCTTTTCTTTTCTTCTTTTTTCTTTTTCTTTTCTTTCCTTTTCTTTTGTTCTCCTTGTGTCCGAGTCCCCCGTCTCTTTATTCTGTGCTCCAAGTCCCCCCCCCCCTCTCCCTCTCTCTTTTTTTGGGCGCTCTCCATCCCTCCCTCTCTCCCACACTCTCCCTCTAGTTATATGTGCTTCTCTTTTTTCTAAATTGCCATGTATTTTTGTTGTTTATGAGTTTATATGCAGTTTTTTGATGCAATGATTTCTACCATGTATTTATTGTTTGAGGGCTGGATGAAAAAAAGCCACTGACTGGTGCTTATTTTTTTCCCTCATTAAACAACATTTCGTTCGTTCGTTCGTTCTCTCTCTCTCTTAGAGCTCTACCTCATCTATTTGTTCCATTTTGCTTTGTTTTGAATGTTCGATTTCTTTTCTGCTGTGTGTTTGTCTGTAAATAAAAATTCTCATTGCAAATAAGCTCTTATCACAAAGCACAACCGAAAGGCTTTTTATCTCTTTTTTTTCTGATCTTCTCGAAAAGCATACACAAGGACACGCATACATACAAATGCATTCATACATAACACACATGCGCACAAACACACATACATGTGCGTGTCTGGGCATGCGCACTAATGGAAACACCACACACACACACACCACACACGCACACGCACAACACACACACACACACACACACAACACACACACACAACACACACACACACACACACACACTATGTTTGAGGAACGTACAGGATCCCACAATTTCAGCTGGGTTTTTTTTCCATCACTGGTTTCTCTCCAATAATGTGAGCTGAGAATTCAGGGTGGGCGAATCAGACAGAGGATATTGGACCTGTTCTTTTGCTTCCTGGCTGCCCATAGCACCTCATCCATTTCGTAGGCAGAACAAAATGGGCTCTGCTTTGGCCTGAGGCGGCCCGGAATGGAAGCACTTTACAGAGGACAATATTATTTGGCGTCGGCGTTAGTCTCCCCTCTCCCTCCCCCTTTCCTTTTTTTTGCGTTCAATCGTCTTCATGTTCATCCTAAAACCGTTGGTTTGATTGTTTCTCGATATTCCAAATTTCTGCCTGCCAAAGTCATATTTCTGCTGTGGGCGAAATAGGGAGAGGAGGAGGAAAAGCGGGAGTGGAGAGGATCTTTATGCAAATACGTAAATGGGCATGTTGCGCACCATATTCACAAACACACAGACAGAGGCGCGCGCACAACACCACACACACACCACACACACACACACACACAAAACACACACACACACACCACACACACACACAACACACACACACACACACACACACACACACACACACACACATACACACACGCTCAGACACACACGTAGACACATACGCTTCGCCTGCGCGCCTGCATGTACCCAATTTTATCACAGCAAAGCAATGACCGATGTGCACACGCTGAAAAATAGAACACTCCATCGTTTCTTTGTTAGCATTCAATTCGTCACATGAAATCCTCTTGAATTTCTTTGCTTTGGGCTGTTTGTCAGCCATAATTACTGTCATAGTCTCCGTCTCTCTGCCCCTCCCACACTTTGATTCATGAACATCCCATGGTGGGCACGTTTTGCAGAGAGGTTAAAACAGAGTCAAAGATGGTGACAGAAAAAAAGGGAATGACTTGCTCAAAATTTCCGAGGGCGGGGATGGTTTGTGACATGCGATCAGTTCGACTTTATGAGAACTTGTCTGGCGGCATTGTTCTGAATTCTCTGGAAGCGTGTGGTACCGGCTGCTAGAGACCGGCCAAAGCAGCATTGTGGTATCTGATAATAGCTATGTCAAACGAGCACAATACTTGGGAAGTGAAACTAGTAGAGTTGAAAAGTAAGTGATGAATAATCAATGGCTGAATTGACACGGAATGAAACAGTAGAAAGAATGAAGTTTAAAAAAAGGTTGGTAAGAAAGCAAAGGTAAGGCAGGTAGACAAAAGAGGGAGGTACGATAGGAAGCAGGAAATTGAGGAAGGAAAGAAAAAAAAAAGAAAAGAATAAAAAAAAAGGTAGAACGGGAGAATGACAGGACTGAAAGTACGAAGGAAGATAACAGATTTGAAGGAAGGCTGGAAGAATGTAACAATGTAGGAATGAAGAATGGATGGCAGGAAGGAAGAAAAAATAGTTGAGAGAGGAAGGAAGAAAGAAAACAAGACTGAAGGAACAAATTAGGATGGAGGAGTATACCAGGTTGATAAGGAGAGAAAGAAGGAAGTTAGGAGGACTGAAGAAAGACAGAGAAGTCGAAGCAAATGGAAAATAGTTTTCATGACGTGGCAAGAGTTGTATTGACCTTAACCTCCCATCACAAAGGACTGCATAGAAATGGCTTGTCAGCCCAATTTCTCCCACAGGCTATTCATGTTTTATTTCTCGGTAACGGCTGCATAGGCGCATATGCACACCCAAACACGCGACCGAGATAAGCGCGCGTGCGCGCGCGCGCGCGCGCACACACACACACAACACATACACACACACACACACAACACACCACACACACACACACACACACACACACACACACACACACACACACACACCACACACACACGCACGCACGCACGCACACACACGCGCGCGCGCGGCACGCACCCATGCGCACACACATACACACACACACACACACGCACGCACGCAACGCACGCACGCATCCGCCCCCCCCCCCCCCCCCTCCACACATCCCCAAAATACAAATCATATACATACAAACATATGGGAACTCTTGTAGGTGGAAACACGTACAAGTACCCAAACAACGTGCGCGCGCGCGCACAAACACACAACGCACACGCATACACACACACACACACACAACACACATCACACACACACACACACACACACACACACACACACACACACACACACACACACACACACACATACACACACACACACACACACACACACACACACACACACACACACAACACACACACACACACACACACACACACACACACACACACAGTGCACGCCTACACAAAACGTGGCAAGTACACAAACACATTCAAGCAAATAACGATGCATCTTTTTTTTTTTACACTGTACGGAAACAATCGCCATGTTGAGGAGAGCGGAACCCGTTTCAAAATATTTACCTTCTTCTGTTACAGGCTAAAAAAAGAAATTCTTTTTAGGACCTCTCTTTACTGCCCTTTCACAAACATTGTACACTGCCAGATCTCTCACTTATTAATTACGCACACGCACGCACGCACGCACGCACGCACGCACGCACGCACGCACGCACGCACGCACGCACGCACGCACGCACGCACGCACACACACACACACACACACACACACACACACCACACACACACACACACACGATGTTTGAGGAACATACAGATCCCACAGTTTCAGCGGGTTTTCATCATTGGTTTCTGTCCAGCAATATGAGCGAGGAGCTCTGGGTGTCTGAGAGTATTGGACCTGTTCTTCCGCTTCCCGCTGCCTATAACACCTCATTCATTTTGTAGACAGAACAAATAGGGCCACACCCCGGCTTGCGGCAGCCCGGAATGCAGCAGTTTACAGAGAACAATATGGTTTGGCGTCATTCTTTGTTGCGTTTTTTCCCCACTCGTTTTCGTCTTATCCTGATCCCTATTTTGGTTTGTTATTTCTCGATCTTCGAAATTTCCTGACTGCAAAATTAAAGATCCTCCTCCAGTGGAAATTGGGAGAGAAGGAGAAAAAGCAGAAGCGTAGGAATTTCTACACAAATACTTGAGCACACGAGCGTTTGCGCTCATACGCACATATATGCACGTACAGACACACATGTATATGCACATGCACACACACACACACACACACAACACACACACACACACACACACACACACACACACACATCACCACGCACACACACACACACACACACCACACACACACACACACACACACACACACACACACACACACACACACACACACACACCACGCACGCGCACACACCACACACACACACACACACACACACACACACACACACACACACACACACACACACACACACACGCGCGCTCACGCGCGCGCGCGCGCGCGCACACACCACACACACACACACACACACACACACACACACCACACACACACAGAGAAGAGAGAGAGAAGAGAAGAGAGAGAGAGAGGAGAGAGAGAGAGAGAGAGAGAGAGGAGAGAGAGGAGAAGAGAGAGAGAAGAGAGAGAGAGAGAGAGAGAGAGATGTTTGAGGAACGTACAAGAACCCATAATTCCTGAGGGTTTTCATCATTCGTTTCTCTCCTACACTACGAGCGAGGAGCCCAGGGACGGCGTGTCTGCCAGAGAGAATGTTGGACCTGTACTTCTGCTTCCCCGGTGCCTTTAGCACCTCATCCATTTTGTAGACAGAACAAATTGGCCATGCTTTGACTTGGGGCAGCCAGAATGGATGCACTTTACAGACGACAATATTATTTTGTGCTGGAGAAAATCTTGTTTAACCACTCGCCTTCGTCTTCTCCCTTATCCTGATTCGGTTTGTTCTTTCTCGATGTTCAAAATATCTGCTCGCCAAATTAATGTTTCTCCTCCGGGGGAAATTGGGAGAGTTGGAGGAAAAGGGGAATCTAGGGGTTCTTATGCAAATGTATACGCACACATGCGCGTGCGCACACACATATGCATTCACACGCACACGCACGCACACACAACCTAATAAATCATTATCTCACGTTAAACGCACACACGCAAAGCAAATAATAGACGATTGCACACACACACACACACACACACACACCCCACCACCACGCACGCACGCACGCACGCACGCACGCACGCACGCACGCACGCACGCACGCACGCACGCACGCACGCACGCACACACACACACACACACACACACCACACACACACACACACACACTGATTGAACACGCCATCATCACAAACAATCCTTTTAATTGTGTTACCTTTGGGGTGTATGTTGATCACAGTTACTCTCACACTTCTCTCTTTTCCTCCAACAAGTTGTTTTTGAAACATCCTGTCAGGAACCAGAGGGAAGCATAACGAAAGATTAAAAGAATACTTCATCACAGAGGCAGATGGTATTGGTCGCTTGTTCTAGCAGTAAGCTTAACAAAGCAAAACAAAGAAACAAACAAAATCACCACCACCACCACCACCACCACCACAACAACAACAATAAACAACAACAACAGCAAAACAACAGGGTCAAAGGTGTGATGGAGAAGAGTACATCACAAGTTCAGTATGTCCAGCGGGTGGTGATTGCAGGTGACTTGTAACCAAACCGACTTCTTGAGAATGAGTCTGACTGCGTTGTTCTGAATTCTTTGGAAGAGTGTGGTACCAGCTGCGAGGAGACCGACCACAGCAGCATTGCAGCAGCCAGTCCTAGCCATGACTAACGAGCATTAGTACTGAGGCAGAGCTGAAATGCGAGAAAACAATCAATCATCTATATATGACTGAAGGGAAAAGGAATAGAAGAATGTCGAGAAGGATAAAAGTAAGAGAGAAGGAGAGGAACAGAAAGAAGTACGGCAGACAATAAAACTAGGAAGGCAGTAAAGTTTGAAAAACAAAATGGAAGAAAAAAAAAGAAAGGAAGAATGAGAGGTTTGAAAGTTCGAAGGAAGGATAGAAGTGGAAAGGAATGTAGGTAGGAAGTACAAAAAAAAAAGGTAGAAAAGAAGAAAAGGACTTAAGAAGAAAAGAAGGTAGGAGGAAGAAAACGAGGTCGAGAGAGCGGTAGGAGGGATGGAAACAAAGAAGGCAGAAAGGAAGGAGGTACAATGGAAGGTACAAAAGAAAGCTGAAGGTTGAAAGGAGGGAACGAAGGAAATTAGGAAGGAAGGAAGAAGGAGAGGTGGAAACAATGAAAAATGTTTCTCGTGATGTGACACGAGTTCTATTGATCTTAACCTCTTGTCACAGAAGACTGCATGCAAATGGCTTGTGAACTCATTTCTCTCACAGCCTTTTCATGTTTTATTTCTTGGTAATGCCGGCATTGACGCAGGCGCATGCACAGATACGTGCTAGCGCATGCGCACACATGCATCCAAATACACAAAATTATGCATGCATATGCATATGCATACAATGAACATGTGCGTGTGGATAGACACGCAAGCACACCGCCATCCACAACACACAGAGAGACACGTAGGGACACACACACACACACACACACACACACACACCACACACACACACACACACACACAACACACACCACACACACACACACACACACACACCACACACACACTCTCTCTCTCTCTCCTCTCTCTCTTCTCTCTCTCTCCTCTCTTCTTCTCTCTCTCTTTTATAGACATACAAACACATACACATATGTAAATACTGACAGAACACCCCTTTACCATCCTCCCCCCTTCCTTACAGTCACTCCTCTCACCCCACCCCCCAATTCTGAAATAGAGGCAATCAACACACACCGCTCAGCCATAAAAACACACAGAATTGACAGACATACATACCCGTCTGTAGCAGGTGTGGACCTCTAAGGGAACGACTAAAAATGATTTCTCTATTACAATTACAGAGTAGTTTGCAGATCCACTTTACCTCTACCCTCTTTTTATAGTGACAAAATTTTATGAGTCACGTTTCGGTATAGTCATTGAAAGAAATGGTGAAGATGAAAACAAGTAATGAATCATGTTCTGCCGACTTTTTCTTCTGAAGATCGACTGCAGGGGGACTGAATTTTCGATTCCTGCGAAATCTCCGATTCATGTCTCGCCATTATCCTGACATACTGTTCAGGTCTCGTGTGGGCTGTGATGTAATTTCGACGCGCATTTCCTCGGATGCTTTTAAATATTGTTTTTTTTTTTATTTTTTTTTTTTTTTGTATTCTGGGCGTTGGCGGAGGGGGTGGTGGGGGGTGGGGGGTCAGGTGTGGTTTTTTGGGGTGCTTGGGGGGGGGCACACTGTGGGTGGGGGGGGGGGGGGGGGGGGAGGGGGGGGGGGGTGTGGTGTGGGTGTGTTTGGGGTAGGGGGTTGTGTATTGTTTTTGTTTTTTTTTTTTTTGATGGGTGGTTGTTTTTTTGTTTTTTTTTTTTTGGTTTGTTGGGTTTTTTTTTTGTTTTTTTTTGTGTTTTTTTTTTTTTTTCTTTTGTGTTTTTTTGTAGTTTTTTTTTTTTTTTATTTTTTTGGTGGGAGTGGGTGTTTTTTGTTTTGGGTTGTTTGGTTTTGTGGTTGGGTGGTGTGGGTTGGTTTTGGTGGTTGCTTAGCGGTGGGGGGGGGGGGGGGGGGGGGGGGGGGTGGGGGTTTGGTGGGGTTGGGTGTTTGTTTGGTTGGTTTTGGGTGTTTTTGTGTGGGGGAAAGATATTTAGTTCATTGCGAAGATTCATTACGCACATTTCACGGATACAATTTCCGTATAGAAATTTCAGAAAAGGGAAAGCAGGGATTGAAGTAAGTGTCCTTTTCGTTTGGTTATGGTGATGAGATTTTGTTACAACTCCATTTTGACTAATTCGCGTCTGGACAGCTGGTTCATGTCCAGTTGAAATAACACAAGTGAAATTCCTTCAACCGCCTGCTCCTGTGGCTACTTAGATAATGGCAACTTGGGAAATGGCGAAAAGGTACCCCACCATTGCATTGGTCGTGCGGTCCTCGACCACTTTCTTTTTACCCTCCGCCATTACCTATTTTTTTGGTCTTTTTACTTTTTCTATTGTTTCTTTTTGATTGATTGTTTTTGTTTTCTTATTCTTTTCTTAATTTTTACTCCCTTTATTTTTGGCTTTTTTTTTTTTTTTTTTTTTTTGTAAAGGCGTCCCTTTAATCTCATACCCTTCAACTCTCACGCAGCATGCGGGGTCCTTAATGATGTATTTGCTATCAATGACATTAATCTTCCTGATTTTAATGTTTTGGCGGCTGATACTAGCGCTCTCAGGGTTTATTTTTGTACTCATAGTGTTTGGGTGCATGTGACACTCTCACACTGTGATTAACAAAAAAGATACAAGGTTTATCACAAGAAAAAAAGAAGAAAAGATTTTTTTTTAAAAAGCAGGAAAAAAGAAGGCCGGACATCTTCGGAACCACCTAAAAACGAGAAAAGACGAAAATAAGTATGGCAAAAGATGATTACCAAAGTGCCGAAGGAGAGAAGGGGAGGAACAAAAAAAAAAGAAGAAGAGAGGAGAGAGAGAAGAGAGCGAGAGAGAGAGAGAGTCAGCAGAAGATTACGATAGAGAGAGCTGTACAGCTACTCCTCGCCACAACCGCTCTAATTCACCCTAAAGGCTAACCTTATACAGTGAAAAAATGAGACAACACAGGAAGACCCCTCTCTCGCAGCGTCTCTCTTCTTCCCCCTCCTCCCCATCTCAATCTCTCCAGAGATCCCTCCCAAGTCCATCATCTTCTCCCTAATCCCATATATATCTCACCAACCATTCCCCAAAACTAAGTATCTACAACTTTGCAAAACTGGAATGTAGCTACGGTGACGACCTGGGTGAGCTGATCGCTGGTTACAGTAATCCCACAAATCATCACGCGCGAAAGACTATCAGGGCTAAGGGGAAAATGCATCACAAAAGAACGTTTCCGCCATATCCGTTCAGGAAAAATGAAAATCAACAAACAAAAATTTGGTTCCGATTCCGGCATTTTTGATCTGGCTAATGATCGACAGTTTCTAGCAATGTATCGGTCCCAGAGGTTCGTTCTATCAAGTTTTCAGAATGAAATCCGTGATTCAACGAATAACAGAGTATCTCTTTCTATAGCCTCAGCAGCTATCAACCTAGCTTGGCAGAAGTTTTTCATGACAACGTTCAACCAGTTAAGAGTGAGGTGAAACAAGCTCTTCATTCTGCTGCAGTTTCTTCATGAACGTTTTTTTACTATTCCTCAACTCTCTCTCTCTCGCTCTCGCTCTCGCTCTTCTCTTCGTCTCTCTCTCTCATCTCTTCTCTCCCTCTCCAGCAGCTCTCCTCCTTTATTTTCGTGTCCCAATCAGCCATTGATTTGTTCATTATTTCCTTTCTTTTTGATCTCATACCCACAAATGATGGTCGCCACTTAGACGACCACTATCGGTTAAGTGGATTACATTTGTAATGTAAAAGATTAGATAAAAGATCAAAGCTTGATTTGGGGATTGGAAGGTATCACAAGAAGCCTGTTAACTCAAGATTAAGAGAATGAAGAAAAATGAAGCAAGAATATTATGACAAAAGAAATCGAGTTGATATAATAAAGTATATTTAAATAAAAGGTGGATAGGGAATTATTAGATTGTTTTTTAAATATGTTATGGAAAGAAATATAGAGTAATAAGTATTAGTATATATAGATATAGATGTTATAGGTATAGATGTGAGATAAAGGAAAAATATTGCAGTAAAAATGGAATAGTGTGTGTAATACATAAGAAAAAGTGTATTGGGTAGTGGTTTGAAGGAAAGTGTAGTTGTTATTAATTATTAAAGTTGAAAAATACTCTAATGTCTGCTACAGCCGACAACTTACTGATGATGCCAGTATCGTCTCCGTCCAAAAATCACAGCTAACTCGCGTGGAATCCTAACGAATATGAAACCATTGGACAATACCTGCCATTATTTTGGGAGTTTCTCCCCCCTCACCACACCACCTGCTGCCCATCCTAATGTCCTATGAAAAGTGATACTAAATAAAAAAAGACTTCACTCGGTTGCAAAAGCGACACTCGTACCTTCAGTACAGACCTTCTTCACACACCGATCAGCCCCACCGCCGTTCTCCCTCCCCCCTCCTTCCCCAACTGACCGAACGAATAACTCCTACTGGAACAGTCCTGTCATCTCTTTATGATCTACTTATTCATTTTGATGATGATTGAATATACTTTCTGTGATTGGAAAATGTGGAAAACCGCCGACCACAATAAATCAACTGCGCATAAAAACTTACTATCGATAAATTAAATTCCATATGTTCTAAAAATTGGACGAGCTTAACTTCTGTAATAATCAAATTTGTGTCTTCTGTTAACAGACAATTTGATCAAACAGACAAACCACTCACTAACATCAGCAGCAACAAGGTCTCTTTTCTCACAAACACGAAATAAGCGAAAATCAGAACAAAACAGAATTGTCTGTGCAGTAGCCACTGGCACTCAGAATCATCCGAAAGCCACTACTGGTCTGTCTCAGTCTTCCTCGAAGCACAAACATCGCCAGTTTCACAAACCGACACCCTTGGTGTATGTTTCGACAGACTAACGGTGTTCAGTACACAGACTGGAAATCCTTCCCCATCTGCCCTCTGCCAGGACCACATTGTCCCCATCAGCGTGACAAGTGCGATACAGTCATCAAAGAATATCACAGCCCCTGATAATGATCTTTCACAAAGTACGTTGGAATCAGACTGACCCGTTACAATCCAAAGTCCAGGCCTGAATCCCATGCTAGAATACCTGCTTACTTGACCCACAAAGAGAGTTCAAAATTCCCCACTTTACCTCAAACCCTCACTCTCACACACTAAGTCATGATCACCAATTTCACATTACTCTGTCCAGACTTTCCCCAACCAACAATACTTAACTTTCAAACTCTGACACTGTAGACAGAGTCTGATTTAAAATCTCTCGCTACACAGTCTGTAAGCTGAAGGAAGACTATCCAAGGCCACGATCAAAAGAGCCCCCTACCCCCGCCCTTCCCCATGGAAACTATGAACGACCCATCCATATGTCCTGTTCTCCAGCAGAGCGACAGTTTTAACAGAAAGAAGACGTCCACTATTCTTTCTCATGGAAACCAAAAACGTTTTCCCCAAGACAAGAACGACCTATTTTAAGATAACATTAGATCCTGTATGACAAAAACCAGAGTCTACCAACGCATGGCTCCTTATCCGCACCAACATCCACATCCTTAAATGAACCTTCATATATCCATTTTGGTGTACAACTCTTGCCCGTCAGGTGTCCGTATCCTTTGATAACCTGGACTCACTCATCCTTACATGTTGTATCTACCGTTTCCCTCAATGCTCACAATACTTTCCAGCCTCTATCCTGCCAGCAAAGGGAAAACCTCTTTTAATAATTCCATAATTCCGTCAAATAGCAACCTTAAGATAGATGCTCTGCTCGATCCTCGCCACAGATACGTTTTCATTGAGGACATCTTTCCTGTTTTTATTCAGATCCAACTTTATAATACAGTGACAACAATCCCATCCCAGTGTGGGCGAGAGGCACTCGGGCCAGCCTCGCACCAAAATATTTAAATACGCCTTGTGGCAAACAATCGTCCCGTTCTGACAACTACTATTCCATTGCTCCTACCTCTACATCGGAAACTCGTTCTCGCTGCAGGCTATACGCCGCAAAGAAAAAACACTCTGAACCCTGGGCGGGGGGGTCGTCGAACACTCCTCTTAGCATCAATTCAGATCAGTATGCCCTTTCATTCCCCTTCAATTTTCGTCACGTCGAATCATTTACCCCACTTTACCCCCCCAGCAGCGCCCCTACACAGAAGCGTTTTCTAGATTAATCAGCCTCCAAAAATCACACCTCATTCACCTTACCCATCCTCGTCTAACGTCGCACCTCATAGTGCTGTATTTTTCATAGAAATCTTCCGAAATGTCCCCTACCTAATAATCAATATCGTCTAGCCCCTCACACCATGAATAGATAATACATCCATGCGCCCCCTCTATTCCACCCCTTTTATGCCGGAGCACTTACTTCGGGCCGCATTCGCCGACATGTTGTTAATCAACAGTCAGTGCGATAATAGACACAAACCCCCCCACAGATAACTTGACATCTTCTCTTCGTCATTTTTATATGGACCCTCACCTAAATTCTTATTCAATGTTCGTGCTCACTCTATCCACGTGCAACCATAATGGCGAATTACGCATTTTCGTAAAAGTAGGCGTTGAACGTCAGGCGCTACTGTGTACAAGCATTGTTGTGCGTGTGCGTGTGTGGTGTGTGAGTTGTGTTGTGTTGTGTGTGTGTGTGTCTGTGTGCGTGTGCTTTGTGTGTTGTGTGCGTGTGGGTCTGTGGTGTGTGTGTATGCCGTGCGTGCGTGCGTGCGTGCGTGAGCGTGCATGAGTGCACCGCCGCGTTGCATGTGACTGTGTATGTTGTGTAAAGTGGGTGGGGAGGGGTGGGCGCATATGTGCGTTTGCGCGCGTCTGGCATGGGATGAATGAGTTCCTTCGACGCAGTGCCTAAGCGCGCGCCGCCGTCGCGCGTACCTGGTGTTGCACGTCGGAAAGGTGTTGACATGACTATGTTCTTTTCACAGGGCTATGACGACCAACGAAGTATGCCTAATTGTTTGATCATTGGTTTATATTGCTGTCCATGCAAGCCCAACAAAATATTGGAGATCTTTTGGCGGCCTAGTTCACATTCGCGATCTGCATTGGTATTAACAATTAAATTATGCTTTCTTGATTTGAATACAATCGATTATTCAAAGCGTATCTCTCTCTCTCCTCAACAGCGTTCACTCTATCTCTCGACGTTTGTCTCCTGTCTCTGTCTCCCTCCATCCCGAACCTCTCCTCGCGCACAGATTCTGTGCTCTCTCTCTCTCTCTCGTCACTCAAGTCTCTCTCTCTCTCTCACTCTGATATTCACTGTAATCTCATCATTACATTCCTAAGCTCGGTGACATATACTATCTGTGACGGATTTGTGTTACTTGTTTTGTGTTATTGACAAAATTTGTGAATGTTTGTCGTTATTTGATTCCAACATTTCATATTGTACATACCATTTACCCAGCCAACTTTTTTGTGTTTGCGTAGCCGCATTGTATAGAAGAAGAAAGAAGGGCGCTTAAAAAGGAGGGTACAAATTTCTTTCACTTTTGAGTGACTCGTTATACTATAGATACGAATTGGAATCATGACACTGCACATACTGTATTCATTGTGATGCTCTACAAAATGCCTAACTACCCTCCTGGTTAATGCCATGCTACAAGATGGCTTAGTAGTTGGAGTCTTTCTGAACTATTAGCTAGCTATCATAAATAAATTGACTGAGTGCTCCCACTATTTTAGATAACTCTGGCAAACATTTCCATGTATTATGGTTCGCAGAGTTAGATTGTCCAAAAAAGTATAAGCGACTCTGAACTATATGCTACCGAGGATACAATATCATGCGAAGACCCTACACTGAACTATGATACATGTTAAGTTAATCACATCCCATGTCAAATGTTAACTTTAAAAGGACTAATCCTGCAAACTATTTGACATAGAATCATGAAGGATACAAATAACAATTCGAATTGACGTTCTGTGCCTCTACGCGCCCTTCTTTTGTCTTCCGGTTGGATTGTGTGACGAGAAATCCTTGCAGAGAGTGCAGTTTGTGCGTGATAACTTACTCTTCTTCTAGAGGATTTTATTATTCCACTACACCCGAGTGAAGTTAAAAACGAGATACAGGGCAGATATTTATTCATACATTGATCTTTTGGAAGCCAAACAAGTCCTGATAGCAAATAGGCGGTACTCTACTATTCCACCCTTTATCGCAATTTCAATTCCCCAAAGCTAAGATACAAGTAAAAACTGCCTCTCAACAAACTACTCTCGGAACCACATATAAATCATCAGAAGCATGCATATAGCGCGAAATTTGTTCCACGGCGAATTATGCCTTGTAGTGACCATCCTTCCCCATATTGCAAACATGGATGACAACAAAGGCGTAAAGTTCAAAAAATTGTCACACTTAAATTGACTCATAGCAACTTTTTCCTTTTTTCGATTTCCAATAAATTTTATCTGAGTTAAAGGAAATCACCACCATACACGAACGTATATCAGTATACTGATTCCTGACGGAAGCATTTCGAAGTTTGGTATCACAAACATTCTATAAATGGTTTACCGACTAAACATGCACCTTTGCAAATCACACGTGTTAGAAGTAACCTAAAGTGCCCTGGCTCCAGATAATGTACAACACACGCCGCATGGAGACTTACGAGATTTACCTATTTCAAACGGGACCTGAAAGAAGAATTTAATAAACAAAGGCAATCTTGTTACATATTTAAAAACGTGCGACTAAAATGACCTACTTTCAAAATCGTGTTCGCTCCCCCCAAAAAACTGTCAGTAAGTCATTTGGGAAAGCCATAAATCAATTAACCAATAATAAAGTCACTACATCTAAAACTATATCCAGTCACTAAATGTCGCCTAGACATTGTCAACAAATAATTTCAGGGAATAGGGTCAGTGCCAACTGTAAGACAGATAATATCGCCTATAAGCGACTTAGAGACTGTCCGGTTAATTCCTGTAACTCAAAAGACATTTTCTCTGATTTAAACGTACCTTAATGGCTGTGCATGAGTATACAATGCACTCACTTCATTTAAAGAAAAAAGTAGCAACGAGGACTGATGGATTCGATAGTCAATTCTTAAAATCTCAGCACCAGTTAATTCTGAAACCCTTACGTACATCTACACCTTGTGCATCTCAAAAAAACAAAATTCCAAAGGCAATTTAAAGTTTGCAAAATTATTCCCTTATATGAAATAAGGATTACTTCAGAGCCTTCTATAATCAGGACCTATCTTCTCTATTACCTGTCTTGTCTAAACCCTTAGAAAATCACATTAAAAATTCTATTCCCATGCATTTCAAATTTTTACAGATCTTTCCCATCCAAACCAGAACGGAGGTTGATCAGAGGCAAACTTCTCATCTTCCCCATACTGGGACTGACATCCTAGTAGACAGAATGGGATTGTACTAACTATCAACCTGACAAAATCCACTGGTGCCCTTCTTTGTTGATCTTCACTCAAAGCCTTTTTGATTACTTGACCATGCACCCCTTCTAAAAAAAAAACTTAAGATCAATCCTTTTGTCTACTTGTATTCTCATTGAGAACAATCATGCACTTTTCCTCATAGGGGGGGGGGGGGTGGGGGGGGGTCCTAGACTACGTATCATCACCACCTCACCGCTCTCACACAAGCTTCTCCAGTCCTAACGGCCCTCTTTTTCGGGAGTGGAAAAACTCTTCTGCATTGTTCCTGATGATTACGGTGATACCACAAGAGGTCTGTCCTATGTCCTTTAAAAATTTTCAATTTACATTATCGACTTACCATAAATAAAAAGTTCATACTGCATCAAAGCGATTATCTTGCTGACGCCACAACACCATACCCATCAAAGCACCACTGTCGACGATGTCTCAACAGGCTCTACAGTGAAAATATAAACCACTTAGTTCCTACTGTTCTATAACTAAATCCACATG
The DNA here is from genome assembly GCA_018398815.1 of Conus ventricosus. Classification (NCBI taxonomy): domain Eukaryota; kingdom Metazoa; phylum Mollusca; class Gastropoda; order Neogastropoda; family Conidae; genus Conus; species Conus ventricosus. Next base: position 108,539,056 of record CM031595.1, on the reverse strand, counting down.
TGTCCACATCCAGCAGAAAACGAAAAATTCATGCATATAACACTCTACAAAAACCGTCAAAAACTACCTGATAATTTAACTGTATCTTTACTTAAACAGACAAAAAGATTGAATAAACTATGAGTCCAACATTCATGGAGATGTCATTGATAATAATTTGTCATGGGTCGATGAAACAAATTACACATTGACACGAGAAACATTACTTTCTAAAAGATCTATCTTCTCTAAACGGTGAAAACAAATTCTGAATCGACACAGACGAAAATGTAGTCATCTGTGCTTTACAAAGACTCAATGCATAAATTTAAATGTTTCAACTGTATGGGAATCTCCGGCAAGCAATAATATCAGCTATACGCTCAAGCAAAGTCTACATGACGCAGCGTTGAATTGAGGTTCTTTTAAAGCCGTCGACGTTAGCGTCATATATCGGAGTACTTCCGCGGAATATTTTGCCATAAAAAATGAAATTATATTAATAACAAGGCTGTCCTTCATTACAAATACAGTCCGGAAGAGCACCACACTCCCTTACAAATAATGTCTTCCAACAAAGAGTAAATAACCATTTCGTCTCTAGGATAGTACCTCCCGGACCGTCGTCCCCAAATTGATCTTATCTTTCTAAAACTAGTCTGAAATACACATGGGAGTGTGTTTGTGGAATGCCATTATTAATAAAATCGACTTCATTAAAATCATTCATCTACATGTCCAACAGAAATGTCTCGACTCTTCAATATAAACTTGATTCTAGAACAAACAATAGTCCACTGAGTTCCCGGTTTTTATGTTATCCCCATGTTTGATCTCCTTCTTCTCTTTCCCTCTTGTTATTTGGAATTGTTGGCGCGGGGGGAGTCGAGGTGGGGGGCGGTTTTGCTGTGATGGGTATTTCTGGTGTTATATCACACTCCATTCCTTCTTTATTTCATTACTTCTTTTGATAACAACCATTTTCTCATTGTATTTTGTCATTTGTGAATGAGGCCACAAGTTTTGGTCTCTCTCTCTCTCTCTCTCTATCCTCGGTTTCTTCAACGGTCATATCACATCTTCCTCCCATCTCTCTCCTCACTCTCTCATCTTCTTGCTCTCTCTCTCTCTCTCCTTCTCCTCTTCTCTCGACGCTGCGATCTGCTGGCCCCTCTGTACCTTCCCCTCCCTTTCTCTCTCTCTTTCTCTCTCACTCTTACCTCCTAACCATCTCTCTCTCTCTCTACTCATCATCTCTCTCTCTCTCTCTCATATTTTGTCATCCTAAGTTGATCTCCTTCTTCCTTCTCTTGTCTCGTCTTGAAGTTGGGGGGGGGGGGGGGGGGGTGGGGGGGGCGGGGGGGGGGGGGCGGGGGGGGGGGGGGGGGGGTAGGCGGGGAGGGGGGGGCGGGGGGGGGCGGGGGGGGGGGTTGCGAGGTATGGAATTTTTTATTCTTGCTGCTGAGGTTGGGCAGTCTGTGTATCCCTTTTTCACACTTTCTTTTTTCCCCTCCCCCTTCATTCCATGACTTGATGTTTACTACCACTCTTCTCCATTGTAGTTATGTCATGTGACCAATTTTATTATATGCTTCTCTCTCACTTCCCCTCCTCCTCCTCCCTCCTCCTCCTCCTCATCTCCTTAGTCATTCCTTTTTTTCATCATCAATCATCTCTTCTTCTTCTTCTTCTTCTTCTCTTTCTATCTCTAGAGCAACTTCTTCTTCTTCTGCTTCTTCCTTTCTTCTCTCTTCCTTGTGTCAGAGCTCCCGGTCCTATCTTCTGTGTCTCCAAGTCCCACTCTGCTCGTCCTCTTCTCTTGTCGTCCGCTATCCATCCCTCCCTCTCTCCCACACCACTCTCCTTCCTCATCTTTTATACTAGTGCATTTCTCTCTATTCTAAATTGCCATGTATTCATTGAAGTGTATGGAGTTTATAAGCAGTTTCGATGCAATGATTAGCTACCTGGATTGCTTAACTTTATATGGAATGAGGGCTGGATAAAACAGCCACTGACCTGGTGCGCTTATTGTGTATCTCCCTTCATTTACACAACATTTCTCGTTGTTCGTTTCGTTCGTTCTCTCTCCTCTCTTAGAGCTCTAACCTCAACTATTTTGTTCCATTTATGGCTTTGTTTTGAAATGTCGATCTTTTATTCTGCTGGTGTTTGTCTCGTACAAAAGAGATGTCTCAAATCAAATAAGCTCTTATCATCCAAAAAGCACAACCTAAAGGCATATTATCTGCTTTTTTATCTGAATCTTTCTCTAAAAGCATACACAAGGACACGCATACATACGACGATTCATTCATCACAAACCACACATCGCACAAACGACCATACATGTGCGTGTCTGCTCATCCACTAATGGAACCACACACACACACACACACACACACACCCTACACACAATCGATCCCACTACGACACACACACACGACACACATCACATCCACACTATGTTTTGAGGCCTACAGGAATTCCCCACAAATTCAGCTGGGTTTTTATCCATCACTGGTTTCTCTCCAATAATGTGAGCTGAGAATTCAGGAGGGGCGAAAACAGACAGAGGATATTGTGACCTGTTTCTTTTGCTTCCATCCTGCCCATAGCACCTCATCCATTTCGTGGCAGAACAAAAATGGGCCTGCTTTGGCCTAGAGGTCGGCCCGGAATGTGCAGCACCCCTTTAACAGAGGGACAAATCATATTTGTGCGTCGGCGTCTAGTCCTCCCCCTCACCCACGCCCCTTCCTTTTCTTTTTTGCGATCAAATCGTCATCATGTTCATCCTAAAACCGTTGGATTGAATTGTTTTCTTCTCCGATATTCCAAATTTCTGCCTCCAAAGGACAAAATTAGCTGTGGCGACATAGTGAGAGGAGGAGGAAAAAGCGGAGTGGAGAGGATCATTATGCCAAAAACGAAATGGGCATGTTGGCGCACCATAATCACAAACACACAGACAGAGGCGGCTCGTCGTGGAGTCGCGCGCACACACACACACACACACTACACACACACACACACACACACACACACACACACACACACTCACATACAACACAAGACGCTCCAGACACATCACTGTAGACGACAACGCATCGCCAGCGCCTGCATGTACCCGCATTTATATCACAGCAAAGCAAAGTACCTTGAATTTCACACGCTAAAAAATAAACCCTCCATCGTTTTCTTCTGTTAGCATTCAATCGTCACATGGAATCCTCTTTGAATTTCTTTGCTTTGGGCGTTGTCAGCCATAATATCCTGTCATAGTCCCTTCCGCTCTCTCCCCTCCCACACTTGATTCATGACATCCCATGTGGCACGTTTTTGCAGAGAGGAATAAAACAGAGTCAAAGATGGTGACAGAAAAAAAAGGAATGGACGCTGGCTCAAAATTACCGAGGCGGGACTGGGTTATGTGACATGCGATCAGTTCGACATTGAATGAGAACTTTGTCCTGGCGCAATTGTTCTGGAATTTCTCTGCGAAGGCGTGTGGTACCGGCTGCAAAGAGAACCGGCCAAAGGCAGCATCTGTGGTACTGAAAATAGCTATGTCAAACAGCACAAATACTATGGGGACGTGGAAACTAGTAGAGTTGAAAAGTGAATGTGATGAATAATCAGATGGCTGAATGGGACACGGAATGAAACATAAGAAAGATTAGTTTAAAAAAAGGTATGTAAGACACCGCAAAGGTCAATGCAGTAGTACAAAAGATGGGAGTACGATACGGAAGCAGGAAATTGACAATGAAAGAAAAAAAAAGAAAAAAGAATAAAAAAAAGGTTAGAACGGGAAATGACTAGGACTGAAAGTACGAAGGAAGATAAAACAGATTGAAAGGAAGCTGAAGAATGTAACAATGGAAGAATGAAGAGATGGCGGCAGGAAGGGCTAAGAAAAAAAGTTTTGAGAGAGGAAGGAAGAAAGAAAACAAGACTGAAGGAACAAATTAGATGGAGGAGTATACCTGGTTGAATAAGGAGAGAAAAGAGACGCTGAAGTTAGGGGAGGACTGAAGAAAGACAAGGAAGTCGCGAAGCAAACTAGGAAAAATAGTTTTCATACGTGGAAAAAACAAGAGTTGTAGTTGACCTTAAACCTCCCAACACAAAGACCTGCATAGAAATGGCTTGTCAGCCCAATTTTCTCCCACAGGCTATTCATGTTTTATTTCTCTGTAACTTCTTCATAGCGCATATGCACACCCAAACACGCCACCTGAGCATAAGGCGCGCGTGCGCGCGCGCGCTCCAAACACACACACACACTAGGCACACACGACACACAATTCACACACCACACACACACAGCACACACACACACACCCACACACAGCACACGACGACACACGCACGTCACACACAATTCCGCGCGCAGCGCGTGCACCGCACGCATCCGCACACACATACACACACACACACACACAGCACATCAGCAGGGGGGCGGCACGTCACACTGCACGCACGCACGCACGCATCCGCCCCCCGCCCCCCCCACACTACACACACATCCCAAAATATTCAAACATCCTATACATACAAACATAGGAACTCTGTAGTGGACACCGGGCGTAGGAGCGAAGTACCCAAACAACGTGCGCGCGCGCGCATCAAACACACATCCACGCACACGGGAAAGCATCCTCACACACACACACAACACTCAACACACCACACAACACACACAACACACCACACACACACACAACAACAACACACACACACACACTACCCGCTTAGCGCATCACATCAGTCCTGGCGATACACACACATCCACACACACACACACAAAGCACACACACACAACACACACACTACACAAACACCCCACCCTAACACAACACACAACACACATGCAACCCTAACTGACAAAACTGGCAAGTACACAACACATTCAAGCAAATAATCGATCGCAATCTTATTTTTTTTTTTTACAACTGTAACGGAACACAATCGCCATGTAATAGGAGAGCGGAACCGTATCAAACTATTTACCTTACTTCAGATACACGCAAAAAAAAAAGATTCTTTAGCCTCTCTTACTGGCCTTTTCACAAACATTGTACACTGCCAGATCTCTCACTTATTAATTACGCCACAACGCACGCAACGCACTGCACGCACCGCACCACGCACCACCACGACAACGCACGCACGCACGCACGCCACACACACACACACACACACACACAACACACACACACACACACACGATGTTGGAGAACATACAAGACCCACAGTTTCAGCGGGTTTCAATCATTGTTTCTGTCCCAATAGGAACGCGAAGAGCTCTGGGTGTCTGGCGGCGTATTGACAGAACTTTTCCGCTTCCCGGCTGCCTATACTACACCTCATTCATTTTGTAGAACAGAACAAATAGGGCCACACCTCCGCTTGCGGACCGCGTGCAAAATCTGTTTCATCAGTGATTCTAACAGAGAACAATTGGTTCGGGCTGTCAATTCTTTGTTGCGCATTTCCCCCCTACCTAGCACCGTTTTTCCGTCTTAACCTAACCCTATTTTCTGGGTTTGCTAAACCTCGATCTTCGAAATTTCCTGACTGCAAATTAAAGATCCTCCGGTGCCGAGTTTTAAATTTGAGAGAAAGAAAAAGCAAAACGTAGGACTCTTCTCGAGGACACACAATAACCTTTTTTGGAATGCACACGAGCGTTTTGCCAACGGCACAATATAAGCAGCAACTACAGACACCACATGTCTCTGAGCACTTGCTGCACTCACACACACACACACACACACACACACACAACACACACACACACACACACACACACACACAACACACCCACACACTCACCACGCACACCACCACGACACACACACACCCACACACACACACACAACACACAACCACACACCCCGCACGCGCACACACACACACACACACACACACACACACACACACACACACACACACCAGCTCGCGCTCACGTCGCGCCGAGCGAGCGCGCGCGCACCTGCACCCACACACACACACACACACAACAACACACACACACACACACACACAGATAGAGAGAGAGAGAGAGATAGAAGAGAGAGAGAGAGAGAGAGAGGACAGACAGTAGCAGAGAGAGAGAGAGAGATAGCAGAGAGATTTTATCGTGAACGTAACAAGAACCCATAAATCCTGCGTTATTCATCATTCATTTCTCTCCTACACTACGAGCGAGGACCCAGGGACGGCGTGTCTGCCAGAGATCATTTTGGACCTGTACTTCTGCTTCCCCGTGCCTTTAGCACCTCATCCATATTGTAGACAGCACAAATTGGGCCATGCATTTGACTTGGGCAAGGGGCCGGGGCAGACAGGATGCACTTACAAGGGAACAATATTATTTTGTGCTGAGAAAATCTTGTTTAAAACCACATCCGCCTTCGTCCTTCCTCCCTTATCCAGGATACGGTTGTTCTATCTCGATGTTCAAATACCTTGCTCGGCCAAATTAATGTTTCTCACCGGGGAAATTGGCAAGAGATCTGCGGAAAAGTGGGAATCTAGTGGGGTATCTTATGCAAATGTATACGCACACATGCGCGTGCGCCAACACAGAGTGCATTCACACGCACACGCACGCACACACCAAACCAATAAATACATTATCGCACGTTAAACGCACACACGCAAAGAGCAAATAATATTACGATTTGCACACACCACACAGTCCACACACACACCCACACGCAACTCCACGCACATGCAACGCCTACGCACGCACGCACGCACTCACGCACGCACGCACGCACGCACACACGATCCCACCACACACAGACACACACACACTCACACAAACACACACACACACACTAACACACACACATCACACCCACACACTGATTGAACACGATCGCGGGGGCGGTCCAAGAGAGTTGGCGCCCATCACACAAACAATCCCTTTTACAAATGAGTTACCTTTGGTATAAGAATTGATCACAGTTACCTCACACTTCTCCACATTTCCTCCACAATTGTATTTTGAAACATCCTGCCAGGAAACAGAGGGAAGCAAAACGAAAGATTTAAACAATACTTCATCACAGAGGCAGCTGGTATTGCCTGCATGTATTCTCTGGAAAGTTAAGAGCTTTAACAAAACAAAACGTGAACTAGAACAGAACAAAATCCACCACCCACCCCCACCACCACCACCAACAACAACAACAACAAAAATAACAACAAACACAACAGCAAAACAATAAACCAATACAGGGTCAAAAGAGTGCTATGGAGAAGAATAACATCAAATTTCAGTATTATCCCAGCGGGTTGGTGATTGTCAGTGACTTTAATCCAAACCAGACTTCTTGATAATGAGATCAAGGACTGCGCGTTGTTCAGAATTCTTGGAGAGTGAGGTACCAGGCTGCGAGGAGTACCGACCACATCAGAAATGGCAGCAGCCATCCTAGCCATCACTAACGAGCATAGTACTGAGGCAGAGCATGAAAATGCGAGAAATACAATCAAACATCTATTATACGGACTGAAGGGAAAAGGAATAGAAGAATGTCGAGAATGATAAAACTAAAGGGAGAAATTAGAGGATCAGAAGAAGGTACTGGCAGATAGCCAAAAAACAGGAAGGCAGTAATGTTTGGAAAAAAAAAAAAAAAACTGGATGAAAAAAGAAAGTAAGCAATGAGAGGTTTGAAAGTTCGAAGAAGAATAGAAGTTGGAAAGAATGGAGGTATAGAACGTAAAAAAAAAAAGAGATAGAAAAAGAAAGAAAAGGACTTTCAGAATAAAAGAAGGTAGGAAGGAAGAAAACGAGGCTCGGAAGAGCGGTAGGAGTGATTGAACAAAGAAGGCAAAAAGGAAGAGGGTATAATGAAGGTACAAAAGAAAGCTGAAGTTGGAAGGAGGGAACACGAAGGAAATTAGAAGGAAGGAAGAAGGAGAGTGGAAACTAAATGAAAAATGTTTCTCGTGACTGTGAACAAACACGAGTTCTAGTTTATCTTAACCTCTTGTCAACAGAAGACTGCAAGCAATGGCTTGTGAAACTCCATTTTTCTCTCACAGCCTTTTTCACGTTTTATTTCTAGTAATGCGGCATTGCACGACAGCCGCATGTCGTACAGACAACGTGCTGGCGTCATCTCGCACACATTCACATCCAATACACAATTATGGTCAGCGGGATATGCATACAAATGGAGCTATGTGCGTGTGGACAGACACACAAGCCACACCGCCCATCCACCAAGCACGCACAGAGAAACACGCATACTGACACACACAGAAGCAACCCAACACTCACTCGCGCGACACACACACACACACACACACATCGGGACACACATCACACACACACACACACAGCACAACACAAACCACACAAGACCATCGTCACGCACCACAACACACGACACGACATCCACGACACAACACACACACACAAACACACACACACACTCACAACATGCAGCGATCACACACACACACACACACACACACACACACACCACACACACACACACACACAACAGGACCTACACACACTCTCTCTCTCTCTCTCTCTCTCTCTCTCCTCATCAATCATCTCTCGTCTCTTTCTCTCATCTCTCTCTTTCCTCTCTTATCCTTTTATAAGACATACAAACGAGCATCCCACATATGCTAAATTACTGACCACAACACCCCTCTTACCATCCATTCATCCCCACTTCCTTTACAGTCACCCTCTCACCCCCATCCCCCAATAGCTGAACATAGAGGCAACAAACCAACAACCGCGCGCGCCGCACCCGGCACTGTATGCACTGCGCACAACACAACACACATTTCCCCACACAGATATGGTTTGGGGGTGCACAAGCACACGAAGACAAATTATCTCCAAGTGTGTGTGCGGGTACTTGCGTAAAACACAACTACAAACGCTGTAACCATCTGCCATCTCTAAAGCAACACTCACCACGCACGCTACGCACGCACGCACGCCACGGCACGGTCGCACGCACACACACACACACACCACACACACACACACACACTTCAAACACAACACACACGTAACGCTCACAACAGATCACACACACAGATACACCATACACCCATACACACACGCGCGCAACCACTCAACTCGCAGCAATCACAAAGCACAACACCACACATCACACACACACACATCACACAACACCAAACACACACACAACACACAATGAACACTACTAACACGTAAACACTCACCATAAAAACACACAGAATTGACAGGTACGAAGACATAGGTGTGGACTCTAAGTAACACTAAAAATGATTTCTCTAATTACAATTTAAGAGTCACATTTGCAGATCCCTAATTTTTAACTCCTATTTATCCACCTCTCTGTTTCTTGTGACAAAAATTTTATGAGTCAACGTTACCTGTACTAGTCATCGATACAGAAATGATAGATTTTTCTCGACATGGTCAAAAATACTCAAACGTTTGCGCTCAGTATATGCACCTTAGCCCGTGCTCAAACAAAAGTGTTTGCGTAGCTCCAACTGATAGACAGAATTAGGAAGAAAAATTTCGAAACATGAAGTTATGCCTGAACAACCAATAACGACTCAATATTCATTGCGAATTTCAACTTTGATCACACACAACTCACTTGTCATACGAGAGCGAAATATGCAACTTCATCAATTAGTCGAAATCATCTTTGAGTTCTGGCTAACTTTCCCACACTCACCCTCACATCAAAGGGAGAAAAGTATTTGATGCTTGAGTTTGTCTCGCCTGGTAGATCAAAAATTATCTGTGTTGGAGAGGATTGTCATGACCTCCTCTCCAGCCCTGTGACTGACCCAGTCTATTTGTAGGCAGGCCAATCACGTTGATTTCTGTTTGGCCACACGTTAAGCACAGAATCTTGATCCTGTGCTGTCATGTAACCAGCGTCTCAGACTGTGGCACATATTACAAACCTGGTTAGTAGGCAAGTATCGGGAGAAGTCCGACTTTGACAGGTTCTCTCAACACTGGCCCTTTGGCTCTCGTAAATGTGTGAGATCTCAACTGGAGCAAAGATTTCGACTAAATCTTAGTCATCTGCCTTACATTTCGATCTCGGACTTTAGTATTTCAGCACTCAGGTCTTTTCAGCGACTTTAATAAGTTCATGATTGCGAATCAGGAACTAAGACAGGCTAGATAATTGAAAGGGAACAACTCTTCAGAGTTATCACAACACACACAGCTGAATAATTAGGTACATGGGAGATTCAAATTTGATTAGAGTCACCTATTACCTATCATTAGAACAATCAATAGTATTACATAATCACCCTTAAGCAAGATTTCACCCATCGCTGGTATAAGTTACATCCCTTCAAACACAGTACTCAATAATCTCTGAACGATTAGTAACAAATGCCAACAAAAAACAGTTAATACGGTTAAAGTATAATTATCGTCATTAAATCAACTCACATTTTTTGACATCAAGTAGTGAGCAAAAAATTTAAATTTTTGGTTACAATAACATATTCACTACATCATTTCAACCAGTGTCTACCAAGTATAGGGCATAAGGGACTTTGCAAAACAAATGCCCAAACACAAGCAATGCATAGCTCTCAAGACTTAGAACCTTAGTTTCACTTACATTTCCTCTCGCTCAGCTAATCAGTGAAACTTGACACAGGATCTCAAGAGTAGCTAAACAGAACGTACCCCTCTCTGGCATACACCAGCCGTTTTTTTCACCAACAGTGATGTCTTGCCAGACTGTAGTGGAGCAGTGAGAGTGAGAGCTTGGATCTCCCCTTTTGTGTGGCCAAAGCTACATTATCCTGTCCTCATGCCTGTCTGATGAACATGACAGCCAATAAGTCATATAGAAAGGAAGGGGGTCTGGGGGTGATGTCAGTCATCTTGGTGTGTGTGTATTTAGTGTGTTTGTGTGTGTGTGTGTGTGTGTGAGTGTGTGTGTGTGTGTGGTGTGTGTAGCATTTCGGGAAGAAAGCACCTCCCAACAACATGACTGTGATGTAACTACAATTGAGATCAATGGAAGAGATCAGCTGTTGTCCGGTAATGCACGAAACTACAAGTCTCCCACCCGTGAGACCATGGGTAACACGCACATCTGGCCATCCCCAGAATTTCACCGTTAGACACAAGAGCGAAAGCATTACCTAGCCGAATACCGTCGAGCCCGAATAAGCAGGATAAGTGAATGTGGGGGGGGGGGACGATAAAAGAGGGATGTGACCTTTCTCTTTGTAGTGTGACAGGCTGAGGGTGATAACAGTAACTGCCTGGAAGTTAAAGTTTTGAGAGAAGCGCCCCATCAGGGTAGAAGTGCGAATGGGGGAAGAGGGTGGAGGTAGAAGGAGAGGAGCGGCTTGGCGACCATGCAACAGTGAACATCACACCATGCAATGTCGTCTTGGAATCACGTCTTTGGGAGCTGTTTGGAGCCACAACAGGATAGCTTCTGCACCGACAGAGGGAGGGAGGCAGAGGAAATGAGATGGTTCAGGGAATGATGGTCGACATAGAACAATGACATAAGGCAATAACCCAGTTTGCAGTTGTGTTGTTGAGAGATGAGTGTGTGTGTGTGTGTGTGTGTGTGTGTGTGGATTTAGTTGTGCGCTGCGTGCGTGCTGTGCGTGCGTGAGCGCGCTTGCGTGCGTGCGTGGCGTGCGATAGCCGTGTCGTGTGTTAGTGTGTGGTTGTGTGATGTGTTAGTGTGTCTGTGTGTGTGTCGTGTGCGAGCGAGCGAGTGTGTGTGTGTGTTGTTGTGTGTGTGAGTGTGTTTGAGATAGAGAGAGGAGGAGAGACAGCAGAGCAGAGAAGAGAGAGAGAAGAGAGAGAGAGAGAGAGAAGAGAGAGAGGAGATGTGGTGAATGGTCTGACTTTCAATCAGGAACCATAATAAGACAGCGGTTAGTGACAACTTGTCTATTACACATGTCTCGTAAAATCCTCCAAACCTTAAGGACAACACATCACCCATTATAAATCACTTTCACACAAGGGTCTGACCGACCCATCCAAACAAGACCCTTGCACATCACAATCACCAGACAACATAATATCACCTCAGAACACCAAAACAATCAGATGACTAACTCCAGACTTCCCCCTGCGGCTTCTTTTTTCGCCTAACAGCAAATGAGATCAATCACTGAGAGTACAACCTCCCGAGAGCATTATTCATTATTAACGAACGTGGTGACTAACTTGTAGCGCCAGACCAACGGCTGTAGTTCACAAGACGTAGATTAGTTTCAATCAGTACTCAGTCACAACAACGAGATGCTGTTGTGTAACAGCCTACTCCTCTTCAGTTGAGCGCTTGCTTATCACACACAGCACACACCGCGCCGACGACACCACATTTCACACACACACACACACAAAAATTACTCACAACGACACAGCACACACATCTACACAACACAGAGAAGTTATGATGGAAAAGCATGTTCCAAACTTGGGGAGGAATCCGCTAATGATGTGCAGTATTGCGCACTGAGGCGAGACGTGAAAGATGGGCGGACGATTCTGTGGACATTGGGCTTCAGCTGAAGATTACCATGCTTGCATACCACAAGACATATTGTGCTGTCATGAACGTATTTTGATAGGGCTTGATCTGGAGCAGTTAAAAAAAGAATCCTTCCAAGTTCCTGTAGTGTCGCATTTGTTTATGTTTCTTTTCTTTTTTTTCGATTACTCCGCTCTTTCAGAGGGCCCTGGGTCAGTGATTTTAGAACAGAATGTAAACATTTGATGACCAATATATATGTCTAGTAATATTTGATGAAAATCGAGCATCCCTTAAGTTTATTCTAAAAAGTCCCACCCTTACCGTTTTTAGGTGAAGTGGAGACAAGACCAAATGATGTGATAGAGACTGTGATACACATAAAAAATCGTCATTGCGACGGGGGATAAAAAAATCGTATTTACATCATCAGGTCGAAATGAAAAGGGGGGCCTCAGTGGAAACGAATATTTGCTCTAGTACTTAAGCACTTATTGTGTTGCTCTCAAGTTCTGACGTTATTATTCAAATGTGTGTGCATCACATGACTAGCGTAAAAGGAGCAGTCCTGGGAAACATAACTACGGGCAGAAAAAATTTTTTGTACTGGTACTCAAAGGTTGTGTTGTCCTTCATAATAAATAAACCACCCAACCAAGAACAAGAAACCCCTGACCAACGAAAAAAAAAAATGACGTCTACTATAAGCCATTTAAGAAAAGCCCTCTAATATTCACATAGAGAAATACTTGTGTGACAATGAAGTCGATAAAACACCCAAGTACAACATAATAACCAATAACTTTTAAATATACTACAGTTGACGTTTACGCCTGGGACCATTGCAAGATCGCGGAGCCATCATAGCTGATCATACACGCATTTCAGACCCCCGCAAAAGCTATCCGTCATGTCGCTGAATTATATACATCATCTTCGAGTGTGGGTGTTTCTCATCATTACGCAAACCCAGACAGGTAGCGGTATCATCCGGACTGTGAAACTGTAACAGTTTGCAGGACACTAACAATAGATGTCACTAGAGCAGACATTACTGAGAAAGTGAGCAGATAGAAAGATGCCAAGATGTGGACTATAGCTTCTGCTTGATGTTTTCTAGGGGAGGTTTTCGACAATCTCTCATCTTTTTTGCATCCGAAATGAAGGTGTGTGGTTACTTTGGGGGAATTACGGTACTGGGTTAAACAAACCAAAGCTTCAGATTTTCATGTTGTATTTATTTTTCTGTGTGTTACCATCTTGATCATGGCTGAATGTTCGCGTTACACCGCACAAAGAGTTATAGACGCATTTCTGTTTGTTTCATCCGTTGTTTCAGTCGGTGTTTGTTAGATCACATTTTTCATGAATGCTTTTTTAACAGACGGCAGGAGGTTCATTCCATGAATAATAAAAACAATTTTTCCCATCTGCTGTTTAGAGAATGTTCTCCAAATATGCTCACGAAGCCCCAGAGATGAATTGGGTTATACAACAGTACTTGGTAGTATATGCCTGATATATTGCGGATGCCATTTGCATATAGAACTTATTTTTTCTATTCTGTGCATACATTTACTTCCGTTGCCAGTTCCTTATTGTTAAATTGTTTTAAGTCCGTTTAAGTAAAACGATCTCATAATATTGTCCTATCCCTATTGTATATAATTACCCCCCACCGTCGGTACATAGTTATGATTGTATAGACTATCCAATGTACAATTCAGTTTCTATCATTTCTTCCATACTCAGTTTAACTTTTCATTGATCGTGCACGTTGGTCATTCTGTTTGTTATCAGCATTCATTTAATTCCAATTTTGGGTAGATACAGTAGTTCATTGCGATATAAGGTTTCTAGAGTCCTGTGTTCACTTCCAACGATAATCTGCCGCTCCTTATAACTACTGTTGCATTATACTTGGTTAATTCTATTCATTCATCATTCGTTTTGTTTTTACCATGGTATAACAGACATTTCCATACAATTAAAATGCATGGATATTCTGTTATTATCCATGTGCACCCTCATCGTTATTTCCATTCTTCTTATCCCCAGATATACACACTTTCTGATTTGTTACCCTGTAGGATATCCATTGTTTATAACATTTCTATCCCCATTTATACTTCTGTTTGTTTACCGACTCCTACTCCCTGTTTATTCATTTCTTAAATTCTCGCCCATATTACTTTCTAGTTGTTACCATCCATTTATTCAATTCCTATTCTTAAATCCCCATTTTACCCCTGATCTCTTGTAGTACCTCCCATTTTTATTCATTTCTTCAATCCCCATTGAGGGGACTTTCTGTTCTTTTACCTTCCATTGTTTAATTCATTTCTTATCTCTATTTTACTTTCCTGTTTGTTTACCCAGGTTCCATTGTTTATTCATTCATATAATCCCTATTTTCTACTTCTTCTCTTTAGTCACCTCCATTGTTATAAGGTTCATTTCCTTATCCCCTGACTTTACTTTCTAGTTTGTTACCTTCCATTGTTTATCTATTTCTTAAATCCTCCATTTTACTTCATTTGTTACCAGAGTCCATTGTTTATTACAAGAACTTACTAAGCCCTTTTTACACTTTACTGTTTAGGTATACCTCCTATTGATTATATGCATTTCTATCCTATTTTACTTTCTGTTTTGATACGCTCTCATTGGTTTATTCATTTCTTAAATCCGCTATTTAAACTATTCTGTTTGTTACCTGTCCATATTATTATTCATTCTTAATCCCTATTTTACTTTCTTGTTTCTGTTACCGTTTGGGTCCAATTTTTATCTCTCATTTCTTAAATCCAATAAAACTTTCTGTTTGTTACCTCCATTTGTTATTTCATTCATATTCTTAATTCTCTATTTTTAACTTACTGTTTGTTACCTCCATCTTTATATCATTATTCATTAATCTACCATATTTTACTATCTGTTGTACCTCCATTTTATTCATTTCTTAATTCCCTATTATTACTTTCTGAATTGTTACCTTACTAATTATTCCATTTCGTTTATATTCGTCCAGTTAATTGCAATACTTGAATGCCGTGTTTCTGATGATTTAAACAATTCTTGACACACTGAATATCACGGAGAATCATGTCTTGAATATTTTGTTTTCAGTTCTTTCTATCCATTTTTTTGTAAACTGAAAAATAATTTATTTTATCACAAAGTATCTCTTCTTTTTCATTGTTTCTACAATAGATACGATATTTGTTCATTCGAAAATGTGATTTGAAATAGTAACGTAGTCTCATACAGATAAGCTACATGCACGAACTTAGACTTTTCACTCACCTCACTGAGCCCTGTCTAACCCAGATGATGAAAAGCTCGGTGGAGCTAGTCACGACGTCTCTCAGTTGTTTGATTTATGACTCCCCATGCATTGGCTGTTGGACAACAACAGCCATTTTACAATTTAGGGGGCATGGGTCTAAGGCCGGCATCCACAGGGGATCCTAATTATTGGTGAGATGAGTCGGAAAGTTTGAAGGAAATCCTTTACTTGTCTTCTGCTTGGCTGCTGCAGGAGGGTGTCGGAGGGGACGTTTCGCCGTTTCCGAATCGACGTTTCCTACCTCGCCGCTTCTGAAATAGCCGTCCAATTACAACTCTGAATAGCAAACCAATCTATAAGGAGGTGAAGAATTGTAAACATTATCCCAGACGCTCTAAACATATGAATATCAGGTACTTAATGCATCACGAAAGTCATTACACACACTCGGAAGGATGAGTTCATATCAAACTTCAATAAATGGGATGGAAGGGCGTGGAACTAACTGAACTTATTGGCTGTTTTGTAATGATGACAGAACGTCTTTCCAGCTATTACTTCACGTTAAAACGGAAGTTGGATACCACTAATGGCAATTACACGAAAAGTGATGATTATGTACTCTGCCAAGAGGCTCTTGTGGCCTACTTTCGTATGAAACGCGATTTTGGTAAAAGTAAGTAATACCCCAACAAAGCTGCTAGTACTTTTCTCAACAAAGTTTGCAGACCTGTTAATTTTCTATAAAGTTATAAGGGGTGGTCGCATGGTAAATGCCACAAGAAGAGCGTTGAAAGAGACAACTAGGTAATAGAATTGACATCTGTTCCCCCTCTTCTCTAATGGAACAAAAAGAAAAGAAAAACAAGATCATTTCGAATTTCCTTTTGACGGACTATTCAATACAATTGTGAGTTTCGGCTTTCTTATGGATTTCAACATGGATTTGACATCGAAGAAAAGCAATTATCACTCGTCAGCCGTTCACAGCTGCGTCAAGATAGCAGTATATAAAGCAGAGAGTTTTTCTCACTTGATGGTTTACTCGCACAGGTCCTGCATTAAAGTAACCGTTCTTCTCATAAACACTACCGTTAAATCTCTCTCCTCAACTCTCTCTTCTCTCTCTCTCTATCTCTCCCTCACGTCTCTCTCTCTCTCTCTCATCTCTCTCACCCCTCACACACTCACATCTCTCTCACTCAAATAGGAATCAAGCGAGAAACCATTTCAGTTGTTAAATTTGGTATTGTATAATGTCTTGTTCAATGCGCTATTTTTGTTTCAAACTGACAACATGTCAAAGCAGTGCAAACAACAAGCATGCTTTTATGCATTACCTATGTTGTGGAAAATCATTTCGCAGGCAAATAATCAAACATTAAAAGGCTAAAACCAGTCCATATGCCGAAGTATGAAGCCGTAAAAGTACTGCGTTACATAGTGAAAAGTTAACATTTGTTTTGAAGAAATGTTTGGGGTCATCAGTGCAGACGCTAGATAATATGATTTTTGGTGAAACCGATGTCCACATTTAAAATCAGTTGTTACATGTATAAAAAAACTGCTTGAAGTTAGACCGACCTGACAAGGATTTCCAAAAAACGTATAATATTATAGTAATAATATCCATTACAATGCAAGGGTGAACGGAAGACAAAAGTGAAAGTTGCATTCACAGAACACTTAAACCCTTGTTCACACTTATTTATTTAAACAGCAAACTAAACCTTACTTTCAGGTTAGTCAATAATTTCATCATTTGTATCAGTAGTTCAACTCTTGCATTGTTCTCATCTATTCATCATTGAAAATGGACTGCACCCGGTGATGTAACGTTGATAGAGAGAGATAGAGAGAGATAGAGGAGAGAGAGAGAGAGAGAGAGAGAGAGAGAGAGTAGAGAGAGAAGCTTGTATTGTCCTTTGTGTAAAAATGCTCGGAAATTGACGATCACTTTGGTTATGCTTTTCCGTCTCAGATAACTTCATAACCAATTGGACCCAAAAGAAATCGTTTACTCCCTTCTATATTTAGACCAATTTTTCACTGAGAGAGAGAGAGAGAGAGGAGATAGAGAGAAGAGAGAGAAGAGAGAGAAGAAAAAGAGCAAACAATAGGACAACAAGCAGCAGACAGACAATAACAGTCATACAGAGAAGGTTCAAGACATGAAAGTTTAACCTCTCCGCTTACTACCGTCAGGATAACTCTGCAATACAACAGGACAGGCATATAAATTGGCCGCTGATTCTTTTTCGGGCTAATGAACTTGGCACAATCCATCCTTCCCAGAAAGTAATCGTTTCCCACGCACTTATACAGCAATCCCAGACATGTAAGAATAACCTGGTAGAGACAGAAATTCATAGCGCTTGTAGCCCCAAGGCATACATAACATACTTGGGCGTATTACACTTGAAATATCAGTGCGAAATTTGTTTAGGCCAACAATTAACAATACAAACGTCAAACGAAAACGATTCGTAAAGAAAATAAAATACCGATCTATTCAAAACAATTCAGTTGTGCCGTTCCATTGCAATCTGATAAAAAACAGTATGGTGTAATCAAATTTGGATACGTACCACGTGAATATAATATAACATAAAATGATGTGATGAGAAGTGATGATGTGATGTGATGCATATCATATCATATCATATCATATCATAAGATCATATCATATCATATCATAACCATCCAATCAATATCATTTCAGATCAATAACAAATCATATCATATCATATCCTAGTCATAACATATCATATCATAAAAATATAACATATCATATCATATCATATCATATCATATAATATCACAACATATATCATATCACGACACGATACAACACGAGACAACACAACACAGTACAACACAACAAAGCACAACACCACACAGCACAACACAACACACACACACATCACAAAAGAGCACACCACTCCACGTCACACTAACCAACCACACCACACCCACACAACACCACACCACACCATACCACACCACACCACAACGCAAGCAAACGCACGCCAACACAATAGCCCCTCTACACGACCGGGAATAGATTCACAAATTTGTTTCCACCAACCAACTTTTATGAAATGAAAAATCACCGCAGCTGATGATACCAGACCTTACTCCTCCCCCAAGACAGCCAACTGTTTCCCCCCCACGTCTCAACGAGTTGTGGAATATTTGAGAGGGAAAAAAAGAAAATTAAAAACGTCAGAGAAGCTTCGAGAAGAAGAATAAGAAGAAGAAGAAGACGAAGAAGATGAAAGGTCAATGTTTATATATATTTAGGGCATGGCTCCGCTGGTGACACAAGCAATTCGGAGTCCGGCGGAGAGATTGGAATGAATATATGACTTGTCATCTGCCTGATATTCGTATGTGTACTCACCTCATCCATTTTGTGTTGAGGGGGAGCAAATGGCCTGCGCTTTTTGTTGTGGAAGAATAGTGAGGATGGGTGGGGGGGGGGGTAGGGAGGGGGTAGAATAGAAGGTAGGATTGAGGAAAGGGTAGGTACAGGATCGAGTGAGTAGATGAAAAGAGATTTGTGTCTTTCACCGCTTCCTAAACTTTGCCTCACATTAGGGCAGCTTTAGTTTCGTGTGTCTGGTTTTTTTTTTTATCTTCCCCAAATCATTATCCATTATTTTCATCTTATCATCACATTGTCGTTCGTCGCCGGCCGTCGTCTAATCATTAATCAATCACCATCACAATAACGTCATCATAATCACTCTTTATATTAGGAGCAGCAGCAAACGACAACAACAACACAAAGTAGCTCTAAATAGTTGATTGATCTACCGACAACAACAAGACAATAGACTCTAAATTATTGATGTTCTACCGCGTACAACAACAACACAAGTACTCTAAATATAAGTTATGTTCTACCGACAACAACAACACAATGTAGCTCTAAATTATTGAGTTACACCGAAATGCCTGCGATTTAACTTACAGACGAGTGAGAGGGGTTACCGGTTGAGCCAGATTAATACCATAAACCAACAATTTTAAATGTGGAAGATACATTTATATCTTCCTTGACTCATATCGGAAACCAATTATAACTTACAGATATTGGATGCATTATCAGCTCGGCGTTATTGATTGCTGGTGATAACAGCTATCTTTCTCACAACTCAGCTAATGCCCCACCAGGGACGAACCGACTTCAGAGTGAAGATGAGTCACTTTGGGAGTAAAAAAGCGTTTAGGTGCTCTTATGAAGCGAGGCAATCGAACATCTGAGAATAACCGGCACAGTGAAAGACTGTCCTTCTGTTGTCCCAGCTGCTGTTACACTTCTTTCAATCATGTCAGCGAGAACACAGAATACCATTCATTTTCCTTCCCATTCTGTCTTACCACAATGTTTGTAAGATAACATAACGAAAAGTGGAAAACAGAGGCCAAGCTTACCAGAAAGTGACAAATTTTGTAAACAGTTTAAAACTCAGTCTTCCAACAACTTCTCATGTTTATAGTTTAATGGATTATGAATCCATATAAACGAAATCCACAACGATAAGATTGACTTCCCCATTTATAAAAAACCCGCACAACGTGTCATAAGCAACCTTCCTGGATCCAACTTACCCCACTCATACCTCAGCCTTAAAGATTTAAAGCAAAACGAAGCAAACCAAAAATATTATCCAGATGTAATGTGGCACCAGTGTATGCCTCACACAATCTGAATTCTGGAAACTGTAAAGAGTTACTGGATTTGTTCGCAACTTCGTTGTATGTCTCACCCTGTCCCATGTTCTGTTGTGCTGTCTCCTTGGCTTGATTCCGGTTTCGCTCCACAGAGAATCGTGAAACTGACCAGATTAAACGTCTAAATCTCTGAATGAAAATCGAGAAAATCAACACAAAAGAGAGATATTTGGCTTTATCTCTCATCACTGATGAGGCACGCTCTTCCCCCGCCCCCCCCACCCCCCTCCCCCCCCCCCGCCCTCCAACAGCCATTGTAAGACCACAGTTAAAAAGCATCCTAATGTCACAATTAAACTAAACAAGTTCTCCTGATTCGTGCCTTCGTCGACAAAAGATGCATAAAAACTAGATGCACGCAGACGAGTGTGGACTGGAACAAATTGATGTCAAGACTCTTCACGCAATGCATGCAAGGCGGCATAATATGAACAACACGGGAAAAAATGTCACTTCAAGCATGCTTGATCCTAAACCGACACGTCCTGCTGTTTAAAGTTGGTTTATATTAATTTGCCTTTCAATGACGCTCTTTCGAAAGAACACGTATCAAAAACATGAGTTTAGCTCTAATTTCCAAAACACTATAAAAACCAAACATACATAGTTACAGCTTGTTTTCATGGCCATATATTCTCTGACATCCCATGTCTCTTCACTACACTCAAAGAGTTTTTTTCTTCAGCAACAGTTTCATGGCGCATTTTTCAGACATTTAATTTAAATGCCTGACAAGAAGCCAGATCCACATGTTTTGTAACGACCTCGGCAACTGAGAGGAACTGCAGAATTTCATAGCTTTTCCTTACAGTTTTTCATACTTGTGTTTTCACATCTGAGGGAAAAACCCCGTCGACGCAAACGGAAAAAATAATGCGATATTCTTCTACCTTAACTAATGAATGTCCTGTATAACAAAATTTCAGAATTGGAACATTGCTTTTTCGTTCGCACCGATTTTGTCTGTCGACCCTCATTCACTCCCTATTCATGTTGCTCTGTATTTGTGCCTTCTTAAACGTCTCTCATGGTCCTATTATAATGAGAGAGAGAGAAAGACAGAGACAGACAGAGACAGGGCGAACGAACGAACGAACGAAATTTATTTTCCTAGGGTAATGAGATAAGCAAATTGTAATGCTTTTTCCACCCAGCCCTGGGCAAAACAAAAAATAAAAGAAGAGAAAAATGAAAAAAAAAAATGAAAACATGCAGGAAAAAGTGAATACACAAATCCATAATTAGACTATGGAAAAGGACTGATACTACAAACGCAGATTACAGAATCTGCATGCATGCACAAGTGCGCGCGCACACATACAACACACTCACACACCACACACACACACACACACACACACACACACACACACACACACACATATGATGGGAGAGATGGGGGTGGGGAATTTGTCTACTAAACAGAAGAGACAGACAGACAGACAGATAGATAGACAGGCAGGCATGCAGGCAGACAGACCGACAGAAAGAAAGAAGAGACAGAGGCAGCGAGACAGAGACAGAATTGGGTATTACATACTTTTTATCAGCTTCTCATCTCCCCGGCGAAATGAACCATGAAGAAATGGAATGGCTTTGTATTTTCTTTTCTGCACTCGTCGTTATTATTTACTGAATTCCAGACCCCTAACTGTCTTCCACGAAGGACAAGAGGCTGGGGGCTGTTTCAGTAAAGATGGTATCATATCACCGCCTACTGGAGGCTCTCTGCGAGTAATGTACTGTGTCCTGTCACTAACTTTGACCTCTGCCCTTTTCACGTGTGCATCTTCTACTGCTGTTGTCCCTTTTTTCTCTATCTTTGTGGCCACTGACCTGTTTCTTTGACACTGATCTCTTCTCAGAGTTTATGACTAACAAACTATTGTTAATATCTGACGATTTGGAGGCGATTCTGTTCATAGTTCTAAGAGTCGACACTACATTTTCCATTGTGCTGTGTCCATGCGGCATTTTCCATGTATTTCTGTGGTACCCTGACGTTTTCGTTCATTTAAACACACTTTTTAACCTCGGTGTGAATTTTTTTTTAAAAAAGTGGAACAACGCAACACAAGTTAATCCATGTAAAGAGTATCAACAGTTTAGCCACCAACTTGATATATATTGCTGTACATATTTTACAGGTAGCTTTTTTTTCTATTTGTTGCATTTTTTTTCGGGACAACAATTTCCCCCATCGTGTGACAGCCCTGTTGTGGTCCTTCGTGGTCGGCTGGGCTAAACACAGCATGAACTGAAAGTGAATTGCATCTGTGGTGACGGCCCGGACATGGTCCTGAAAGGTCGGCTAGCCTGCAATAACACTGCAACTGAAACCGTCCCCTGCCTCTCCCTTCCCTTTCCCCTTCCCACCAAAGCCGTTCTAACGTCCACATTGTTAGCAAATGCTTGCATGTGAAATCGTTTGAACCACTATAGCGGACTAGCGGAAATGGTTGCATCTGATATACATACCCCTCAGAATTCGCTAAGGATATCTTTTGCCACCTCACAAAAAGAAATGTGAATATTTTTACCTAACCGAAAATCTCTGAAACATAGGGACAGGGGGGTCATTGTGGCAATAAACGTCACAATTATGTAATCATAGCTTTGAACTCAAGCATAGTGTGTGTACTGAGCTTGCTTGTCAGCATCCATATTCTAACATCTGTGAGAGTGTGTGAGTTCAGTGTGTGCCCTAAGCAAACTCAGGAGGGTATATTGATATCTGTAGCCTGCAGCTGAGGCTTTTGCTGCTGTGAAAGGTGGGACAGCTGTCACAGGCTGTTCGGTCCCGTGTGATTCCCGCCAAGATTTCCCCGTCAGTCTGTGGTGCAGGAAGCAGCCAACAGATGGCCAGTTCCCAGGCCCTTTAATGCACTTTCAATGTCACCTCTGCCCACACACACACACACACACACCAGGAGTCGACGGGAGGTTGGAGCATGACAAGGGTTTTATTGACGTCACATGGGGAAAGGGAATCCTGAGCGTCGTTTGTTTCGGGGTAGAATGTTATACGGGTCTTTATCTGGGATAATCTCTGTCTGGGTCTGTGACTGGGTCTGCGTCTGCGTCTGCATCTGTGTCTGTGTCTCTATTTCTGTTCTGTTTGTCTGCTTGCTTGTGTGTCTGTCTCTCTGTCATGCGCTCTCTCTCCTCTCTCTCTCTCTCTCTCTCCTGTCTCTCTGTCTCTCTTCTCTCTCTCTCTCTCTCTCTCTCTCTCTCTCTCTCTCCTCTCTCTCTCTCTCTCTCTCTGTCCTTGAATGTCTGTGCATGAGCGCATATCTGTGTGAACGCGGCAGTAAAAGCAGCCGCAGCAGAAGCAGTTTTGTAGTTGTAGTAGTAGAAGTAGTAGTAGTAGTAGTTGTTGTTTGTTGTTGTGGTGGTGGTGGTGGTGTGTTTAATGTTATCGTAGTAGTAGTAGTAGTAGATGGGTTTTTATGTCTGGATGTTCTGTTTTATTTCACACAAAAATCTTTTTTAAAACAAATTGTGGGACATAAGTTAGTCGTCAAGAAAAAAAACTATGGCTGCATTGGCACTGAAACCTTATTTGGATAACAAGATTGAGGAAAAAAGAGAGAGAGAGAGAGAGAGAGAGAGAGAGAGAGAGAGAGAGAGAGAGAGAGAGAGAGAGAGAGAGAGAGAGAAGAGAATATCCAAGACGACGGAATTTGGCTATGTCAATGGTGAATTTAAAATTGTCACATTTGCAAAACAAACTCCTCCTCCCTCTTCCCCCTGAATCTTGGAGTTCTCAACTGGGAACGAAGAAGAAGAAGAAGAAGTTGAAGAAGAAGAAGAAGAACAAGTTGCTGTTGCTGCTGCTTGCTGCTGCTGCTGCTGCTGCTGCTGCTGCTGCTGCTGCTGCTGCTGCTGATGATGATAAAAAGAAAAGAAGAACGAAAAAGAGAAAGAAAGAAAAAAAAAGAAAAAAAGAAAGAAAGACACAAGAAGAAGAAGAAGAAGAAGAAGAAGAAGAAGAAGAAGAAAAAGAAGCGAGTTTGCTGCCATTGAATTGTTCTTTTCGATTTGTGTTTTTCGTCCTCCAACAAAGTGACATGAGGCATATAGCCATTGTCGGTTGTCAATTGGTAATCGATGGCCTGAAACTGCCTGTACCGAACAACAGATACCAAGGCCTTGTCTGGCGTGTTGACCCTTTCACAGCCAACGAGCCCCAGCGGCGCCAACGTCCCATTTATAACACCACCACAGGGGACGGCGCTGTCAGATCGTTGCACCGTTTCACGAAAGGAAAGGACAACGCGTTGCTGAATTCTGAAATCCAAGCCTTTTTCTTACAGCTTTTTTTTGCCCGTCTCACATTTCCTGGCCCCCCCCCCCCCCTCTCCTTCCCTTCCTCCTCGCACCCTGTCCCTGTAACCCCACCCCCATTTCACCCCCATCCTACCATCCCCTCCTTTTCCTTCTTCAATGGCGCCAACCCCGCGACGCTCATTATCACCCATGCACAACGCACTGAATTTCGTCCTGTCGCAGCCCCCCCCCCCCCCCCCCTGCACCTCAACCCACAGACAGCAAGTAATATCAAGTCGTTATAAGGCAACCTATCAGAGGAGACACTGCACTGCTGCCGAAGCACTTCAGTGGGTGTTCAGTGATGCCTGTTCCAATCCAGAGTAGGCATATCTATTCCAGTCGTTGCTTAGTCGTGGAGCCAGCGTGAATGAGTGTCCTCCCTCCTCCCCCATAGGTGCCCTATGCCACTATGCCACTGTGTGCTCATCCGACGATAGACTCAATGAAGTTGACTATGCCAGCGACTTTCAAATGAACCCACCACGGGCATGGCGTGGGCGGGAACGTCACCGCAAGAGCAAGACATGAAGGGCTACAGAATGTAAGTTCTTTTTCTTTGTTTTAATTGCCCCCCCGCTTTTTATTTATAATAATCAGTTAGGGTGGAGACAATGAAGATGGTTTATGAAGTTCCAATCTACTCTGAGACTTCATGACAGGGCATTTTCTTTATCACGCAAAAAGTGTTTAAAAAGTTACTGTCAGCAGTAATGATTACGTTACAAGTCTTGCAGTACAACGACTACAAATTTGATAAGCACCACGAAATACTGGGAGTCCAGATCAGCCAACGCTGAAAGGGTTAAAAACATCACTGGAAAGTTACAGGTCAGCCACAGTGGCTGAAGTTGTGTGGGAATGAATCATGTGTCTGTCTTATTACCGCAACCGTTAGTTTACCGTCGGTCTCGCTGCTATTGGCAGTTGCCAGTGGCAACCGGAGGTAATCATTGTCATTATCCGTCCAGAACCCCAGTAGTCTCAGTGTCTAAATGTGGCCCATTTCCATCCGAACCCCCTTCCTCTTTAAATACCCGGGCATAGTAACGAGTTTGCCTGATTGCCCTAGATGGCCCCAAACTACAGTAGGAATGGAAGAGCTAAGACCGTACAGCATTATAGATTGTGAAGAGGTGTATGTTGTGTGTGTGTGTGTGTGTGTGTGTGTGTGTGTGTGTGTGTGTGTGTGTGTGTGTGTGTGTGTGTGGATATGTGTGTGTGTGTGTGTGTGTGTGTGTGTGTTGTGTGGTGTGTGTGTGTGTGTGTGTGTGTGTGTGAGTGTGCGGGGTGTGTGTGTGTGTGTGTTGTGTGGGTGTGTGTGTGTGTGTGTGTGTGTGTGTGTGTGTGAGCGCGTACGACGTTGGTATTTCGATGTGTGGGCGTGTTTATGGTGTAGGTTTACATGCTGCTCTCTCTCTCTCTCTCTCTCTCTCTCTCTCTCTCTCTCTCTCTCTCTCTCTCTCTCTCCCTCTCTCCTCTCCTCTCTCTCACCACACACACACACAGACAACACACACACACACACACACACACGCGCGCGCGCACACGCACAGAAGGAGAGAGAGAGAGAGAGAGAGAGAGAGAGAGAGAGAGAGAGAGAAGAGAGAGAGAGAGAGAGAGAGAGAGAGAGAGGGAAATGTTGTTTAACAACAACAACGAAGAAGAAGAAGAAGAAGAAGAAGAAGAAGAAGAAGAAAAAGAAGAAGAAGGAGAGGAGAAGGAAAAGACGAGCCCTCAAGCAAAATGTCCCTTTCAATTTTCTCCAAAAATCAATTCCCAGCTACAAAACACAAAACATTGAAAGTTCGTCCGCCTGACAAACCAATCGACCGCATCTCGCAAGACGGCACCGGCAGCTTTATGAATCCATGTTTTATTCAAACGTTTATCGGATAGCATCCAATCCCATGTTTCGTGGCAGCTTCAAAAGATTTCCATTGTCACCACCGCCCAGGCTGGAAATGAACCTGGGGTGTATTCAGCAAATAGTACCTTCCCTGTTTTTGAACTGCATCTTTCAGGACTGGTCGCTTCCCCCGCCTTCTCTAAGCTCTGTACTAAAAGCTTCCTCTTTTCTGTCACTGCCTTCGACAGTTTTTCTCCAGTTGTTTTCTGTGTTTATTATCGTTTGCCATTTTTCATTGTGAACCATTTCTCTGTCTCTGTTCTGGAACATTTTGTTTACATTTTCTGGTCACAACTTATGAAATGCCAGATGTTTTTGTTGTTATTGTTGTTTGTTTGTTTGTTTGTTTGTTATCTGGTGACAAGGTGGCGAAAATTGTACACACTGTCCAGACTGGACATTAGTGAATTCTGCAGTGTCTTTTTGTCTTCGTGACCTTTTTCGTGTTTTTGTTTGTTTTTCATACGTTAAGTGCATTTGATTAATTTTCTAACCTTGTTACAATCTGGGATTGATAAATAAATATGAATGTCTGGCGCTTGTAGAACGGCCCGGTGTTATCCGCATTAGGTATGCTAATAAATTAGCCATCGTGTCATCTGCTGTATGCGTACCTTTAATGTTTTAAGGGTGTGACCTTTATATCCTTAGGTGTTATCTCACTGAAAACACCCTGCGTAGCCGGCTGGGCTATAATAATGAAAACGTGATTCGTCACATTTTCTGTGAAATGTGTCGATC
The DNA here is from genome assembly GCA_018398815.1 of Conus ventricosus. Classification (NCBI taxonomy): domain Eukaryota; kingdom Metazoa; phylum Mollusca; class Gastropoda; order Neogastropoda; family Conidae; genus Conus; species Conus ventricosus. The sequence goes on along the minus strand of CM031595.1, from coordinate 108,511,536 downwards.
AGTCGTCACTAGTTTCTCCCTACTTTTGGCTACATGTATTGTTCAGCCAGCGCTACCTTCCCTACTTTTTATTCTATTTATTGTTCATCCACCTCTTTTTTTCTCTATTCTTTTTTTTTTTAACTACATGTGTTGTTCAGCCAGCACTACGTTTCCCTACTTTTTATTGCTTGTATTATACAGCCAGCGCTGCTTGTTTCTATTTTTCACCACTTACGTCGTTCAGCCAGCGCTACTTTCCCTACTTTTCACTGAATGTGTCGTTCAGCCAGTGCTGCTTTCCCTACTTTTCACTGAATATGTCGTTCAGTCAGCGATGCTTTCCCTACTTTTCACTGAATGTGTCGTTCAGCCAGCGCTACTTTCCCTACTTTTCACTGAATATGTCGTTCAGTCAGCGATGCATTCCCTACTTTTCACTGAATGTGTCGTTCAGCCAGCGCTACTTTCCCTACTTTTTACTCTGTGTGTCGTTCAGCCAGCGCTAGTTTTTCATACGTTTTACCTCATGTACCTTCTATCCGGACTAGTTTTCCCTCTTTTTTAACTTCATGTGTCTTCAATCCAGCTCTTTTTTCCCCGCTACTTTTTTTTTAAATTTCATATGTCGTTCAGCCAACACTATTTTTTTCTATATTTTGTTGTTTTGTTCAATCAGCACTACTTTTCCCTACTTTTTACGACATGCATCTTTCAACCAGCGCTATTTCCCTGTCCTTTTGTAGTATAAAAAAAAAGTAGCAAAAAGCAGTGCTGGCTGAACAGACTTTGCCTTGATCTCCCCCATGTTATGCCTTTTGCTTGGTAATCCCTGGAATCCTGTTACAGTGGCGTGGGTATTTTGACAACGTCAACCCGGTGTCAGGGCACGCGAGCTACGCTCATCCTCCTCACTTAGTTTTACCCCTGGGTAGAAAGATGGATATTTTTATGTCATTATACTTATTTCCAATTCACGAGTCAGAGAAAATGGACTCAGTTTGTATTACGTGTGTGCCTACATCATCTCCTTCGTTCTCTCTCTCTCTGCTGACTAAATTTTTGTTTTGATGATCAGATGGCCTGACTATCTTAGCCCGGTTATGCTAAACTGTGAGAGAAAGAGTGTAGAGGTAAATTAAATGAATAAAGGGGGAAACGAATATCATCAATGATCATACTTAAAACAGGCTAAATCGGTTTTCCATATTATCATCTCTGTTACTTTCATTCTTTCAACTGTATTCCGTCTTTTTTTTATGCTATTTGATTATTTCTGTCAATTGGTATTTCTCGGAACAATCGCTTTGAGTCCGGTCATATCCTCTTTGTATCATGTTCGAACGAAATTTTTTTCGTTCCAAATATTCATTGAATACAGAACAGTTACACACAAATCACAGAGGAAACACATTTTCACACATACACACGCGCGCACGCAGGCACGCACGCACGCACTCATACACACAAACACACACACACTACACTATACACTACACCACACACACACTACACTACACTAAACTACACCACACACACACGCACGCACGCACGCACGCACGCACTCACGCACGCACGCACGCACGCACAAACACACACACACACACACACACACACACCACACACACACACACACACACACACACACACACACACACACACACACACACACACACACACACACACACACACACGCACGCACGCACGCACACACACACACGTACACACACACTCACTCACTCACACACTACACTACACTACACTACACTACACTACACTACACTACACTACACTACACTACACTACACTACACCACTCACACACACAAACACACACGCACACATACACTACATTATACACTACACCACACACACACTACACTAAACTACACCACACACACACACGCGCGCGCGTGCGCGCGCGCATACACACACACACACACACACACACACACACACACACACACACACACACACACACACACACACACACACACACACACACACACACACACACTCACATACACACGCGCACACACACATTCGCACATACACACACATACACACATACATACACACACTACACTACACCACACTACACCACACTACACCACACTACACCACACTATACTACACTACACTACACTACACTACACACACGCAGGCACGCAGGCACGCACGCACACACACACACACACACACACACACACACACACACACACACACACACACACACACACACACACACACACACACACACACACACACACACACACACACACACACATACAAAAATAGTTAAATTCCTTGGAGTAAATTTAACATCAAAGTTGTCATAGAATTTCCATATAGAGCATGTTCTAACAAAAGCTCGAAAAACTTTAAATCTATTAAAGATTATAAGGAAACATGCTTGGGCTCAGGACACAGTTACTCTTTTGCACCTTTCTACTGCACTGGTTAGATCAAAATTAACGTATGCACAAGAGGTGTTTTTCAGTGCACCCAAATACTTACTGAAAAAACTTCAAAGTATTGATTCCAAAGCATGTAAGATAGCCATGGGACTACCAGTTCATGCCTCTTGTACAAAAGCATACAGTGCTGCTGGGATATTACCACTGGAAGAATATAGGAATCTTGCATGCACCAAATTTGTTATACGAAGTTCTACTATAGACAACAATATAGGCCCTGAAATAAATATCAAATCGGACACTGATTTTCCCAAAAGGGCTAAAAACATATCATCTCAAATGACTCTAAGAACATATACTTCCTCGATTTTAGAATCCTCAGATATCAAACTAACATCTATTGCAAAAAGATCTATTGTGTCTCCTATCCCTCCCTGGAAACTGGTACGAGCACATTTTGATATTGAGCATACAGATTTAACAAAGGCTGAAAATTCTAATTTGTTATTATCCAATATGAAAATGCATTTGCATGATCACTATTCCAACCATTTTAAGATATACACTGATGGATCATTAATCAATGAACATGCAGGTGCAGCATATATTATCCCAGGCCTTAACAAAGAAAAGTCATATTATCTGGGGAAAAACAAATCTATTTTCACTGCCGAGTTAACAGCTATAACTATGGCCTTAAAGTTTGTTGTTGATTACCCGCAAAATTTATTTAAAGTTGTTTTATGTGTAGATTCTAAGTCAGTTCTTACTGCAATGAAGAATTTTAGATTAAAAGTTCGACCTGAGATGATCACTGAAATAAATAACTTAGTCCATTTCCTCTTAGTTAGAGACACTGAAGTAACATTTCTTTGGGTGCCTTCCCACTGTGGGTTATATTATAATGAAAAGGTTGATGTTCTAGCAAAGAGAGGAGCAAAACGATCTTCAGATTCACATTTTTTTAACATCTCTATGTCAGTGCAAGAGTGCTATACTTTGGCGGAAAAAGTACAATTTTCTAATTTTCATTTGACAGAAAGAGAAACTGGGTGCTTTGGTTTACACGATGAAATGAAAAATATTCATGAAAAGTTAAGTAATGTCGATCAAAACATTTATCGTAGACGACAGATAAGTTCCTTGATCTGTAGATGGAAACTGGATTGTTTTAAAACAAAGTATGTAAAAAATATACATTGTATATGTGGTCATAGCATTATCAGCTGATCACATTCTTTCGTGTAACTTAATGAAAAAATTCATTCCAAATATGTCTGAACAGCCTATTCAAAATGTTTTCCTGTCAACAAGTGAAACATATCTTTTCTTTTTACACTTAGCTAAAAGTCCAATTGGCAAATACTTATAATAGATAGCAGTCAGTAGTGAGATGAGACAAGAGTTATATGTTTGTGGTTTTTTTTTCCTTTCTTTTCTTTATCTTTGATGAAGTGGATTTTCTATTTTTGTGTTATAGTTGTAGATAAGTTTGGTTTTTTTTTGGACTCGTTGTGTTAACCTCCCCCCCCCCCCCCCGGCCCCGATTTTTTTTTCCGTCTAATATCACGTAATGTGGAAAGACGTAAAACAAAACAACAACAACAACAACACACCACACACACACACACACACACACACACGCACGCACGCACGCACGCACGCACGCACGCACGCACGCACGCACGCACGCACGCACGCACGCACGCACGCACGCACGCACACACACACACACACACACACATACACACACAAACATAGAGAACGAGAGAGAGAGACAGAGAGAGAGAGAGAAACTTGGGGTCGGAGACACTAAATGGGCATCAAAGAAGCAGGAAGAAGGAACCAAAATGGGAAAAAAAAAGAAAACGTATAAACCATTCAAAGTGGTATATCACCTCGTCAAATAATCAATTTTTAGCTATTTCAGCAAGTTAGCGAATTATCTTAAAGCCTCAGAATTAGAATGCGACATGACCATCCATGCTTCCAAGCTAGTGGCAAAAGTTCAGTAGTTTGCCCACATAAGGGATATTAAAATCCATTTCAACATAGTATAAACATCTGTGATATCAATCCGAAAAATTCCAAAATCGAGTAAAACATGGTTATCCTCATTTTGAAACTCAGTGTCACCGCCGTATTCAAGTTTTTTTGGGTTTTATTATTATTATCAGGAGGCTGTAGACCCTACACAGGCCCTGACTATTTACATTCCAAGGCCAATGCTCATCGTTGCTTCGGCAGCAAAACTTGTCAGGAATCTAGAATGTTTGAACAAGACATGGCTATCCACATCCCACGCCTCGTTTCTTTTTTTTCCCCTCCAAATATTGAATCTGCTTTTTTACTGTTTAATCCGTTAGTTGACCTTTTCTTCCCCTCCAGGAAAAGCAGGGCATACCTGGTCATATTCTGAAGCTAATTTCATGGTGGTATTTCAACTGCTAAAACTGGTACAAGACTTTACAATCTGAACAAGACATGTCTGTCCCCGTTACTGTGTTCTTCTTGCTCATCTTGGTGACTCGGTTAGAACTACGATGTTCTTTCACCGGAAATAAATTTCTTGCGTATGTGACCACCAGTTAGGTGTTCTGTTTTATGATTTATGTTGCTGACATTCTGTCCTGAGGGACTGTGTCTATACATGACTGTGCATTTGTTTATTTGTTTGTTGTTTTCGTCCATAACACTGTGGCTTTCTTTGCTACGAAAGCAAGAATAGAATTCAACATGGGAACAAGTTTTTTTCTTATTCTTTATTTTCTGTACATGCATGCGTTCACACACGGGATCTAAATTCAAAGTCTCTTCCAAATTCTTGGATGGATGATTCCGAGGAGAAACTTTCCAGCGGGTCCCTTGGACCAAAGGAACAATGCTTCACCCATTTCACACAACCTGGCCCAATTATTGAGCCAAGTGTCATCGCTATATTTCAGATGCTACGCCTATCAGAAGGCACCAGAGTCCAAATAAGAAATTACACAATGTACACCACAGGACCAACATCTGCATCATGGTATTCCCAGCCTTGAGATTCCACGGCTTTGTTGCAGACGCTGAACTTATTGGAAGGCCTCAACATCTGAACGGCAGACATGGCTATTCACATTCCGGGCTGATCGCCATCATCTTCTTCTACCTGCTGATCGTGGTGGTGGGTCTATGGGCCGCCAGGAAGTCCAAGCAGGTGGGGGCCACTGCCGACAGCGAGGACGTCATGCTTGCGGGCAGAAATCTGGGCATCCTCATCGGCATCTTCACCATGACTGGTATGTTGTGACTCCAGCTGCTTCTTCTGTGTGTGACGATCCTTTTCTTTTCTCTTTCTTTCTTTCATTCATACTGTCTTTCTTTCCTTTTCTTTCTTTCTTTCTTTCTTTTTATGAGGTGGTCAGCTCTGTTGCTGCCGATGTTGTCTGTTGTAATTCAAGGTGTGGGGGTGATGTTTGTGCTTCCGTTTTGTAAGTTACTGTTTACATATCTATTCTAATTTTCAAAAACCAAACAAAAAATAGCTGGTTTATAGTTATCAGTGTTTCTTCTTCTTGTTGTTGTTGTCGTTGTTGCTTCTTGTTCTTGTTCTTGTTTTTGTTCTTCTTGTTCTTGTTGTTGTTCTCCTTCTTAATAGTGCTCTTCTATTTCTTCTTATTTTTTCCGAGTTCTTATTTCATTAGCTTCGTTTATTTCATAGAATCTCTGGTTACCCTCCATCCCGTCTCTCTCTCTCTCTCTCTCTCTCTCTCCTCTCTCTCTCTCTCTCTCTCTCTCTCTCTCTCTCTCTCTTCTCTCTCTCTCTCTCTCTCCCCACCCCCTCGAGTTTCTCCTACATTATGTTTGTTTCCATATCTGTCTGTCTGTCTGCCTGTCTATCTGTCTGTCTCTTCCTCTCTCTCTCTCTCCTCTCTCTCTCTCTCTCTCTCTCTCTCTCTCTCTCTCTCTCTCTCTCTCCTCTCTCTCTCTCTTTCAGCAGATACACCACAAGGAGAATGTTTCCCAGATACACCACGAGGAGAATGTTTCCAGTGTGCAGGCAGGCACTCATTTGTGTCTGCTCACAAATCACACATGGATAATGGACATCGACTGGACTTCGCTCTATAGCTGCACTTTCCCACTCAAGAGACCATTGGAGACCTTTGCTCTTCTTCATTTCGTCCCCGGGCCCCCCACCCCTAACTGTGCCAGTCTCGCTGTTCTCACGTTTGCTGCACTTTTCCATCGCAACCATTCTGCTTCGTCTACTATTTCCCTATATAAACATTGAGATTTCTGTGATTCAGACCCAGTGTCGGGGGCAGGCAAATGACCATGCGCGCACATTTGCATGCACATAAATACATATACACGCACAAATGCGCACACGCATGCCTACACGCACACAGGCACGTATACACATGCGAACGTGCACTCTCTCTCTCTCTCTCTCTCTCTCTCTCTCTCTCTCTCTCTCTCTCTCTCTCCCTCTCTCTCCTCTCTCTCTCTCTCTCTCTCTCTCTCTCTCTCTCCTCTCTCTCTTTCTCTTCCTCTCTCTCTCTTAAAAAAGAAACAGACAGACAGACCGACTTGCTGAGAAAATATCATCTCTGTCTGTCTCACTGTCTCTGTCTCTCTGTCTCTGTCTCTCTGTCTCTCTGTCTCTCTCTGTCTCTCTCTCTCTCTCTGTCTCTGTCTCTCTCTGTCTCTGTCTGTCTGTCTATCTCTGTCTCTGTCTCTGTTTCTGTCTCTGTCTCTGTCTCTCTCTCTCCCTCTCTCTCTCTCTCTCCCCTCTCTCCTCTCTCTCTCTTCTCTCTCTCTCTCTCCTCTCTCTCTCTCTCTCTCTCTTAGTCCTGACTTCTAGGCTCCTGTTTCAAGTCACC
>CM031595.1:108482638-108485138 GCA_018398815.1 Conus ventricosus | reverse complement strand
TTTTTTGTTCCCATTGTAAAATACTCCCTGTTCTATAAGAACTGGGAGTACAAAAAGAAAAGTAAATAGAAAGCAACACTGCATTATTTTATCAAGGGAATTTCAAGACAACTTTTAGACGCTGCAAGTTGTAATGGGTTTTCATAGCTAACGCTTGTTTTATCAACTGATCAACGGTTTAAATAAAAATGGTACAGTCAATTATGTTTTTATTACATTGTAACACGGATATGTATTCTTCTTTCATCTTTTCCATATTGTTGTCATTGGATGTATTCATGCGCTGATGTGTACACGCATGTAAGTCTGCTTGACGAAAAGTACATATGTTAAGGTATATGTCATGAAGTGAATGTATCATAACAATTTCAAGAACGGAAATTAAAGTCATTCATCAAAAACAAAGCGGAAAAAGGAAGAATATAAGATTCAAGCAAGCAACAGCAAGCACGTTGAACATGTTTTGGCAACGCTGATGGTGTGATTAATTACCTGTCCTAAATATAAACGTTTATTAAATATTCCCCAGGAGACAATCTGGCTGGGGAGGTGTTGTCTTCCTGTCTCTTCTTTTGTCCATCCCCCTCAACCACCTCCACACATACACGCACACGCACGCACGCACGCGCGAGCACACACACACACGCACGCGCACGCACGCGCACACACACACACACACACACACACACACACACACACACACCACACACACACACACACACACACAGCGAGAGAGGTCCAGCAGTTCCTTTCAACGGTTCCTTTTCTAGCACGGGGAGGGGGCCTCCCAGCAGGTTCCAGACTCCTAGCTATCAACCCCTTGAGGGGGCACTGGGGGGTGGGCCAGTCCTGTGTGGCGCAGATGGGATGGCTGGACGTGGCTGTCTGAGGGCCTGCTTGCCTTCCTTCCTTCCTTCCTTCCTTTTTTTTCTCTCTTTCCTTCTTTCTTTCTTCTTTCCTTTCTTTCTTTCTTCCTCTCCCTCCTTCTTTCTTTTTCATTCTCTATTTCTTTCGATCGTTGTGTCTTTCCTTTTTTTAATTTTTCTTTCGGGGGGTGGGGGCGGGGGTTGGGGGTGAAGGATGTTGGTAGTGGTGGGAAAGGGGGGGGGGGGGGGCGAGAACTTCCAAGCAATCTTTCAAAAGAACGACAGAGATTGATGTTCATCAACCGAGGCCAGACTCTGTTCCTGTTTCTCTGTGTGTGCGTCTCAGTCTGTGTCGGTCGGTCGGTCTGTTCTTTGTCGGTCTGTTTGTATCTGTTTATCTGTCTGTGTACCCTCTCTCTTCCCCCTCTCTCTCTCTCTCTCTCTCTCTCTCTCTCTCTTTCTCTCTTCTCTCTCTCTTCTCACACACACACACAACACACACACACACACACACACACACACACACACACACAACACACACCACACACACACACACGTGCAACTCTCTCTCACACATAAACGCACGCACGCACGCACGCACGCACGCGTGCGCGCGCACTCACGCACGTACACACACACACACACACACACACACACACACACACACACACACACACACACACACACACACACTCACACACACACACGCTTAGGTAAACGGGCATTTGAAATGCTCCTAAGGGAAGATAAAATCGGATGTCGTAATTGAATATCTGATGTAAAAACCATTTATATTTTTAAAATGGGTTGGGTGTACTCACACACACGTGCAGGCATACAGAGAGAGAGAGAGAGAGAGAGAGAGAGAGAGAGAGAAGAGAGAGAGAGAGAGAGAGAGAGAGAGTGAGAGAGAGAGAGAGAAAGAGAGAGAGAGAGAGAGAGAGAGAGAAGAGAGAGAGAGAGAGAGAGAGAGAAGAGAGAGAGAGAAACAGAGAAACAGACAGACAGACAGAGACAGAGACAAACAGACAGACAGACAGACAGACAAAGAGTCGCACCTCGTAATATTTTTACTGACTACCGGGACAGATCACGATCAAATGTCATCAAAAGAACGCCGCCTTTTCCTTTTTCTTCTTTCCTTCCGATCATCGTCCCAGTCAAGTTCTCCTTCCCCTTCTTCCCTTCCATTTCTTCTTCCTCCTCCTCCTCCTCCTCTGTATCCTCCTCGTCGTCGTCCTTATCTTTTCTGACGCACCCTGTCCTCATCCTCCTCTTTTCCTTCTCGTTGGTTTGTGTGTTATTGTTATTGTTGTTGTCTTGATTTTCCTCCTTCCTCCTCCTCTTCCTCCAGCTCCTCCTCCTTTTCCTCCTTTCTGTCCTCCTCCTTCTCTTCCTCCTCCTCTTCTTCTTCTTCTCCCTCTCCTCCTCCTTTTCCTTTTTCGTTGTCGTCGTCGTCCTCCTCCTCGTCCTCCTCCTCTTTCATTTTCTTCTCCTCCTCCTCTTTCTTTTTCTTCTTCTCCTCCTCCTCCTCCTCCTCCTGCTTCTTCTTCGTTGTTATCGTCGCCGTTCCTCCTCCTCCTCCTCTTTCTCCTCCTCCTCCTCCATCCTCCTGCTTCTTCTTCTTCTTCTTC
>CM031595.1:108453693-108468693 GCA_018398815.1 Conus ventricosus | reverse complement strand
GTGAGTTTTCAGTCACTTCAGTCACAGTTCTCCTTAAAGCATATCAAGTAACTGCAGAGCAGGTCTGCCGGTTTAAAGTGCACAAAAAAGGGAAAGTTGTTTTTTTTTCCGGGGCGCATGACAGTATGTATGTAAGTCTATACGTACGTATGTGTGTATGTATGCATGCATGAACGCATATATGTTTATATGTATGCGAGCATTGTGAGCATGTATGTATATGTGAATGTATGTATGTGTCCATGATGTATGTATGTATGCATATATGTATGCATGTTCATATGTTTGCATGTAGGTATGTATTTATGCATGGGGTGCATGTATGTATGAATGTACGTATATAGGTCGGAAGGTAGGTAGGTAGGTAGATAGGTAGGTAGGTATAACTTTCACACCCAGAGGAAAAGAGCGGCACTCCTCCCCGTGCTACCCGTAGGACCTTTGGTCTGCGGGAGTGGAAACCTCCCCCCCTGGGGGGAATTTTTGACTTAATTTTCTAGAAGCTTATGATATTGGAAGAAACATTTGACATGTTACCCTCTGGTAAACAGGTTATTTTGGCAGTGAGAGCTGCATTAATAGTGTATTTTTTCCTCTTTGGCCCTTGTATTTAGCATTGTGGGGTAGGTGGGTTCACTCTATGCTTGTCACACATAATCTGGCTTGATATCTCATAGGTTTGTCATGAATGGCATCTTAAACAATTTTTCTCGATATATCTGCACACTATTCTGCTGGCATTTTACAAAAGAGATTACAGTGATGATGTTTGTGCATGGGCATCCGAATCGCATGCAGCTGAAATCTGTCGAAACCACTCAACCACAGCTGTGCGCTGTTCTGTTCCAGCGCAGTCGAGCGTCGACACTTTTCCACGTTTCTTGCTAGTGTTTGTGTTTCCACAAGTGTGTATCACAAAACAGTTTATGTTTACTTAGGCCTAGATCATTGTGATACAGAGAATGTCTATGAAAAGTAAGTACTGTAACATACGTTAGCGTCTGATCGGTGTCTCTCACTGGTCACACCTATCTTACGAAGGCGCATGTGTATTTTCTTCTTCTTGTCGCTACATCTAAATGTTGACTTTGTAAAGAAATCAAACATGCAAAGCAGTCATGTATGCATGTCACTGCGTGCTTTAGCCTACTGTGATCTCTGTCTGCAGCATGATGTATGCATGTCCTTGGTAACCCACCTCACCCCATCTCCACCTCTCTCTCTCTCTTCGTCTCTCTTCTCTCTCTCTCTCTGTGTAAAGCGTTCATGCACACCTCAGTTCTACACACCTCGCCCATCCCCATCCACGTCGCGCGCGAGTCTCGTTATTTCGGCCAGACTCCGTGCTGAGCGTGCCTTTAAAAAAAAACCGCCTGCTTGAGTTCGTTGCTAGTTTTAGTTCTGCGTTCTTCACCACTAAGTTTGCCAAAAGTGTATGAATTGGGCAAACCGCTTTGCCGCATTATAGTATCCATTTGTTTTTAACCGTCTTGTTTCAGGTCATTGGGAATGGGGCAGGTGTGCAGTCTCTGACTACACTGTAATGAAAAATGCATCATCTTCTCCATGAGACACGTCCTGTGTGAAGTCAGATTTGCACCATGGTAGATGAAAAACCCAGTGACTTTTAAAAGCACCCCCAAATGCAAATGAAAATGTTCAAGAGATGGGAGAACATGTATAATTCATTTCAAAAACAACAGAAAGAGAAGGACTATAACCCCACTAACTGAAGAAAGTAAACAAATTATCCAGACGTCTCTCCACTTGAGACGTGCTTCAATGTAGCATGTCATAGACTAGATCAGATTTGTGATTGTATTCCAGAAGACTGGACTTTACTCGCCATGGTTATCACAGAAGCTGTTATGCACGGTTTCCAATGTGAAATTTGCCAGGAAAAGGAAACATGAGACAGAGAGTGAAGAAGTTGCAGGACCATCTAAACCAAAGAGGATGCTGTTGCTACATCAGGCCATTGCTTCCAAACGACAGATGCATTTTTTGCAACAAAAAAATTTAAGAAGAAAGCTTCAAAAGGAGTTGCAGTTTTGATAAACTTGTAAAATGTGTCACCAAGACGGCAGAAACAGTCCATAAAGGATGCAGCAAAAACTAAGCAAGATGACATTTTCACTCATTATCAAGATGTAGATCTGGTAGCACGTGAAGCTCACTATCATGAGGGTTGCAGGAAAGACTATGTAAGATCTGAAGGCAGGCATGCTGAAACATCCACAGGCCCGATATCTGCTGAGCAGCAACAGGCACATGAGGGGGCATTGAAATACATATGTGACTACATTGAAAATGCCTTGATCAGAGGTGCACAGGTGGAGAGAATGACCATGCTGAGAGAGAAGTACTGTGGATACATGCAACAACATTCCCCTGACTTCTACAACCAAGATACAAGACTTACAAACTGAAAGAAAAGATAATGAAACGTTTTGGCTTCAGAATAAAATTTTGGGCTCCAAACCATCGCAGTGAACTTGTTTATTGTGACGAACTTGCCCGAGGTCAGGCAGTTGAGACAGCGTTTGTGTCAGCAGCTTCAGAAGAAAGGCGACTTGAGGAGTCTGCATATGTCCTTCGTCGGCACATCATGGATGCTTTTAGAGCTGCACCTGACATGCCATGGCCTCCATCTGCAGAGTACCTTCAGTCTGATGCTGTCAATCCTCCAGCTATTCTCACAGACTTTCTCCAAAATCTGTTATCTGGAAAGAGTAGTACTGTGGAGCAAAAACAAACCACCAGATTGGCATCCTCATTGGCCAGGGCATATGCTACTCTTTGACAGGGGAAAGTGGAAATGCCCAAAAATCTTCTTTCTTGAAATGTCTATCAGACATGTTACTGGTAGCTCTGAAGTTCTAAGTCTCTTGAATCGTTTTGGGCACGTTGCTGGATACAAAACAGTTGTACGACTTGAGATGCTATGGCCAACTCTGTACATCAGTGTGCTAGTCTTCTGCCTTCAACGGTGAGTTTGGGGCAGAACAAGGTGATTCATTTCTGCTGGGATAACTTTGACCTCAACGAAGAAACCCTTTCAGGAGCTGACACCACCCACTCCACTCATGGCATAGTTATTCAAGAGGTTACAGGAGACACAGTGCATGACACAGTTCCTTCTCAAACAGAACTACCCCCTGCTCCTCAAAACCAGCAATGCTCCGTGGGATCAGCTCATTACTCCCCCGGCTCGTTACTCCCCTGCTCGTTACTCCCCCGGTCAGGGTTACGGTTAGGGATAGGGTTAGGGATAGGGTTAGGGTTAGGGATAGGGTTAGGGTTAGGGATAGGGTTAGGGTTAGGGATAGGGTTAGGGATAGGGTTAGGGATAGGGATAGGGTTAGGGATAGGGTTAGGGATAGGGGTTAGGGATAGGGATAGGGATAGGGTTAGGGATAGGGTTAGGCGAGCCGGGGAGTAACGAGCCGGGGGAGTAACGAGCCGGGGGAGTAACGAGCCGGGGGAGTAATGAGATGCTCCCGCTCCGTGCAGTATGAACCAAGAAAGTACCACCCTGCTTTGCAAAAGAAAAGGCAGAACCCAAGTTGAATGTTGTCGACACTCATTTCTCAAACCCAGAGGCTGTGTACAAAGCTAAACTTGCTGACTTTTGGTGGATTTGCTCCAGATTTGAGGCCAAAGACGGAAATTTAACTGGTGCCTGGATGGGGAGGGTGGGTGTCTCTCACAGGGAGAGGGGTAGAAAAGATGAAGTCTACTGTTGACTACATGCCAGTCACTGTCTGAAGAATTCCAAAAAGATCCTAGTTTCTGCAAACACATTTGCTACGCTTGGCAGTCCGGTCTTGGGCAATGATGCCCATGGTGATGTTGAACGATTTTGTCTGCTGCCTTTGGTAGACCGAACTACACAAGTGTGAACAAACTGAGGTATGACCTGTGCTTGGAAAAGTTCCAGACTGGAGGAGGGTCAGGGCCTCTCTCAGGCTGTGAATGGGACGGACTGAGGGCTCCTTCCACCATGCAAAACTTCCCTCGGCTTTTACAGAAAGATCAACTACAGACCTCATCTGGAAAAGGCACACATTCAGAATCCTGACATTCCAACCCTGAGGGGAAAAGGATGGCATGCAGGCAAATCTGGGCTTCGAATCAGTGGACGAGGGAGACATCCTTCCAAGAGAACTGGTGGACATTCTCTGTGAAGAAAATCCAGACCTTGACACGAGGAGCAACCACCTCAGCTTGGCAACTTGGCTGATGCTGTCTTTCACGATGGCTGTGACATCAGCAATGAATAGGGCGAGAGGTTTTTATCTGTATCAGAAACCCTGTCATTACCCTTGACAAGTTGTTTTTTGTATCGTACTGTGTTTTCATATGCATTTTAGACTTTGTTTGTAAAAAACATGTTCCGCATACCTTGTATGGTTGTAAACTGTACATGAGCAGATAGCCTTTCAATATTCTTTGTTTGGTACCAAATTTAATATAAATATTTAAGAAGAAATTTGATTTAAGAGACTTAAAGTAACCCCACCCCTGAATAATCGCTATCGGTAGGGTTACTATAGTTTAATGCTCGTATATCCTTAAATAACCTGGTTACAGCGGGGTAACATATGCCATAAAATTTCAAAATGAACAAAGTATCAGAAAAATTAACCACAAATCCCCCCAGGGGGGGGGGAGGGGGGTCTATGGACAGGCCAAGGTCTACCGTGGCTCGGACTTAATCTTATCTCAAAACTCTCTTCCTTTCACCATCTCATCTCACGACTTCCTTCCTTCACCATCCCACCTCACAGCCCCTCCCACTCACAGCTCACCTCACGCTCCCTCCCCCTCACATCTCACCTCACAACTCTCTTCCCTCGCCATCTCACCTCGCAAAATCTCTTCCCCTCACCATCTTACTCCACGACTCGCTTCCTTCACTATCTCACCTCACCACTCCCTTCCCCCCGCAAGGCTCCCTCCAGTCCGAGGGAAGACAGAGACAGCAAGAAGGGATCTGTTGACGTGGTTAATGAGAGTGCTCCGGGTGAGCGACATGGATTCGTCTAGCTTTGCGGATGCACTGGTAAATGATTCCTAAGACTTCGATACTGCTCCCATTCTCCCCTCTATGCGCAGTTTTTCCTTATCCTTCGCCTCGTGTTACACGCAGCTTGCCTCAATCCCCCCCCCTTCTTCGCTCTTTTCTTCATCCCTTTCCACCTCTCCTTTCCCCCATCTTCCTCCATTCTCTGCTACTTTTCCTTTGGAACTACAGTGGCAAAGATTGCGTGACTTCGGAAAACAAAGAAGTGTGAATTTTTGCTTGCGTCAGAAGGACATAATTTTCAATCTCTGTGTGAATACGTTTTCCCCTGAACAGGGAAATTATAATTCTTTCTCTTATTTTCGTAACAAAGAATGACTTATGTGTGCAGTGATGACACCAAACTGCGAGGTCAAACCATAAGTTTTCACTGATTGCCACGGTTGTGAGTCAGCAGGAAAAGGTTTAAGGGAGAATTCGAAAGCAGATCTTCGACAAAGAAAACCTTCAGGCAGTGCTTCGGCCTTGAACTTCTGACACTCTAAGGGGGCAGGGCCGCATCCAGGTCATGACTCATAGATACATCTCTGCTGTCAGAATTTTTTTTTTTTTTTTGCTGGCGCTGTCTGGACTCAAACCAATAATTTCTGGATGGGTCGTCGTCTCAGAGAGTTGCCTTTTTTGATAGGTGTCTTACTCTCTTCATCTTCATTACTGAGTCTGTGATTGCTTAATCATCATCATTGCTAAGGCTGTGACGGCTTCGTCATCATTATTGAGGCTTTGACTTCGTCATTGTTATCAAGGCTGTGACTTTTTCATAATCATTACTGATGCTGTGACTGCTTTATCATCATAACTGGGACTCTAACTGCTTTATCGTCGTTATTGAAAATCGTTAGTGCTTCATCAATATTGCTGGGATTTGTAAGTGCTGTGTAAAGATAACTAAGACGGTAACTGGGGTGGGTTTTTTTCGTAATGGCTACCAGACTAAACGGGTCACTCAGTTAAAGAAGGCTACTCACTGTGTGCGTAGCTTTCGTCGGCAATCCGGCCGACTTCTTCAGCGCAACTGCTGGGTTGAGAACTGGATTCAGTGCGCACCGCCGTGTGCGAACTCAACGACAATGCGACTGAATGAGTGAGGAGTACACTGATGGCAGGTTGTGTCGGCCCCGGTCGGGGGTTTAAAGGGGGGGGTTCCTGGCGGCGATGTGGACTGCCTCCTTTACTCCCCTCTGGAACCATCTTGCTTCTCTGTCGAGTACTTGCACGTTGTCCTTTTCAAATTGATGTTGAGTGTGGGTCAGATGTTCACCCACTGGAGAGGACTCACGTTTGTGTTCCTTTAGTCTCTTGAGCAGGTTGCGCTCAGTTTCAATGTAACTATGGTCCCAGTCCTGGCAGTCTATCTTGTACATCACCCCTGATTTGTCCAATTTGTCTGTTTTGTCCTTGGGGTGGACTAACTGGCTTCTGATGGTGTTGGTGGGCTTGGCGTGGACACTGACTCCCAACTTTCGGATCTTCCTGCTGGGAGCTTCAGTGACGCCGCTGACGTACGGCATGGGGACGTGTCATCTCGAAGGGGTTTGACGTTTAGTGGAGGGGTGGGGTATGATTTTCTTGCCCTCCAGGATATCCCAGGCCCAGTTCTGGTATCCCGATATACTTAACACTTTTTTTATGTGTTGCACCTCTTCTTCCCTAGCGGTGTCGGTGGAGCAGATGGTCTTCGCTCGGTGGGTGAGGATGCGAATCACTCCCAGCTTGTGTTCCAGTGGCTGGTGACTGTCAAATTGCAAATACTGGTCTGTGTGGGTCGGCTTTCTGTAGACGGAGAAGGCGAGGCCTGTCTCTGTCCGGGTGATGCAGGTGCCCAACATCGCGATGCTGCCGTTCTCTTCTACCTCGTAGGTGAACTTGATGGCAGGGTGTTGGTTGTTGAGATGGGTTGTGAAGTCTTCGACCACCGATCTTTTTAGCACAGTCATGGTGTCGTCCATGTAGCGGCCCCAGTAGCGAGGAGGGTGTGGAACGATGCCAAGGCTTTCTCCTCGAAGTCTTCCATAAAGAGGTTAGCTACAATGGGACTCACAGGGGACCCCATGACTGCACCCTCGGTCTGTTGGTAGAACTGTCCTTCAAAGGTGAAGTAGGTGGTGTTGAAGCAGCAAGATAGCAGATCACAGATGTGTTCCACTGGCAGGTTGGTGCGCTGCTGAAGGCTGCTGTCGTCCTGTAACCTCCCTCTGATGATGTCAATGCTGTCCTTAACAGGGACACTAGTGACCAGAGTTGTGACGTCATAGGACACCAAAATCTCATCAGGCTGTAGTACAAACTTGGATAACTTCTTCACCAGTTCTGCACTGTTGGCAATGGAATGTTCTGTCTTTCCTGCCAAAGGCGAGAGGATGTCTGCAACGAAACGGGCCGTCTCATACAACAGGGATCCCCTAGATGCAACAATGGGACGGAGGGGTACATCTCTCTTGTGCACTTTAGGCAGTCCGTAGAACTTAGGCACATCCGTAGCTGAGGGGTACAATCTGCGGTACTGTTCTAAAGAGAGTTCTCCTGACTTCTGTAGGCCTTACAGTAGTTTGGTCAGGCGTGCAGTATACTTGCTGTTGGGATCTTTGTTCAGCTGTTGATAGGTCTTCTTGTCTTCTAATAAATCATGAAGCTCTCATAGTATTGTCCCTTGGGTAGGATGGATGACTGTGGCACGGCCTTTGTTGGCTGGGAGGATCATAATGGAATCCTTCTTCTTGTTGTTGTTTTCATAATTTTGTTTAGGCAGTATCCGCTCATCATTATTGCTGAGGCTGTACCTGCTTCATAATCATAATCAAGGCTGTAATGGCTTTTTCATCGTTATTGAGGCCGTGATTGCTTCGTCATCATTGCTGAGGCTGTCTGCTTCGTCATCAGTACTGAGGCTGTCTACTTCGTCATCATTACTGTGGATGCGACTGGTTCGTCATCATTACTGAAGCCATACTGCTCCTCCATCTTATCTGAGCTGCGACTGCTCCATCGTCATTTCTGGGTATGCCCTCTTCTTAATCACTGCTGATGCCATGATGGTTTCGCCATCAATACTAAGCTGTGACTTCTTCCTCATCATTAATGACTGCTTTGCGGTCGTTGCTAAGATTGTCACTACCGAAACTGTGACCGTTTCATCTTTAATACATAGGCTCAAGACAGCTTCATTGCCACTGTCTTTTCTTTGATCCATTTTCCGTGTCTCCTTTATGCTATAATATCCACACCTGACAAGCCTAACCTCAGCCACACTAGGATTTCTCATTGTACTGACAGTACATGGGATGTAATCCATATTGTTTTCATCAGGCAGTCTATCAGGAGATGCTACAAGGTTGTCATTCAAACTGTAACTGCTTCACTATCCTAATTTGCAATGTGTGACTGCTTCACTGTCATCATTGAAATGTGTACTGGTTTCACCAACCTAAATGAGGATGTGTGACTGCTTCACTGTCATGATTGAAATGTATGACTGCTTCACTGTCATGATTGAAATGTGCGACTGCTTCACTGTCATGATTGAAGTGTGTGACTGCTTCACTGTCATGATTGAAATGTGTGACCACTTCACTGTCATGATTGAAATCGTGATTGAAGTGTGTGACTGCTTGGCTGTCATGATTGAAGTATGTGACTGCTTCACATTCATGATTGAAATGTGTGACCACTTCACTGTCATGATTCAAATCATGATTGAAGTGTGTGACTGCTTGACTGTCATGATTGAAATGTGTGAGTGCTTCACTGTCATGATTGAAATGTGTGAGTGCTTCACTGTCATGATTGAAATGTGTGACTGCTTCACTGTCATGATTGAAATGTATGACTGCTTCACTGTCATGATTGAAATGTGCGACTGCTTCACTGTCGTGATTGAAGTGTGTGACCACTTCACTGTCATGATTGAAATGTGTGACCACTTTACTGTCATGATTCAAATCATGATTGAAGTGTGTGACTGTTTCACTGTCATGATTGAAATGTGTGAGTGCTTCACTGTTATGATTGAAATGTGTGAGTGCTTCACTGTCATTATTGAAATGTGTGACCCCTTCACTGTCATGATTGAAATGTGTGACTGCTTCACTGTCATATTTGAAATGTGTGACTGCTTCACTGTCATAATTGAAATGTGTGGCTGCTTCACAGTCATGATTGAAATGTGTGACTGCTTCACTGTCATGATTGAAACGTGTGACTGCTTCTCTGTCATGATTGAAATGTGTGACCGTTTCACTGTCATGACTGAAATGTGTGACTGCTTCACTGTCATGACTGAAATGTGTGACTGCTTCACTGTCATGATTGAAATGTGTGACTGCTTCACTGTCTTGATTGTGAATGTTTGACTGCTCTGTTGTCATGATGGAAGAAGTGTTATGTTTGAGAATGTCTGACTGCTTTACCATCCTAAATGAAGATATATGATTGTTTCACTTACATAACCATGTACGTGCTTTACTGTCATATCCGATGATGTTTGACTGATTTGCTATCATACTGAGAATCTATGACTGCTTTGCTTTCGATTGAGATTATGTGGCTGCTCCATTGTCATAGATGAGGATGCAAACCTACCTCGCTGTTATATATAAAGACGTGGAACTATTTCACTGTTGTAACTGAGGATGCACGACTGCTTCACACTCAAAATTGACGATGTATGAACGGTGCACGGTCATGAATGAGAATATGTGTTTGTTTCAACTTGGGATAGGTGGCTGCTTAATTCATATCTGGGGATGTGTGAGTGCCTCACTATAAAACGTGATGACGTGTGAACTGTTCACTCTCAAAATTAAGGATACACAACTGTTTCACTGTCAACACGGACGATGTGTAAATGATTCACTGTCAAACCTGTCAATGGTTGAGTGCTTCCCTGTCATAATTGAGAGTGTGTGGCTGCTTTACTTTCATAATGGAGGACATGAGACTCTTCGCTGCCAGACGTGGGGATACATGGCTGCCGAACCACCGTAACTGAAGATATGTGACTACTGCGCTGTCAAACCTGTTACTACATAAATGCTTCACCGTCAAGTTTAGAATGTGTGGCTGCCTAGCTATCATAACTGAGGATCTGTAACTGCTTCACTGTCATATTGGACGATGTTTGGTGCTTCCACCGTCATAACGAACACTATGTGTCTGCTAATTGCTTCACTGCGTCTATTCTGTGTGTGCAGAGGGACTTGCATACATGGTCCAAAATGATGACTGAAGGGAACCGAGCAGACAAACTTCTTAAGAAGTGAAAAAATGTTAAAATAAGACCAAACACTGGAGAGAGTAAAGAAAGGGAAAGGGGGGGGGGGGGGTGGAAAAAAAGAAGAGAAAAGTAGTAGGGGGGTAAGAAAGGACCCGGATTCAACACAGAAAGGGTGAGAGATGGCAGAAGAAGAAGAAGAGGAAGGACTTGTAAAGCGCTTAGAGAAATTGGTTTGATTAAGCGCTATATAAGAAACCATTATTATTATTATTATTAAGGACAAGGGAAGCAGCAGAGGAGGGAAGGATGAGAAGGTGCTGGGATATGGCCGCACTTAGCAGAAACTCCAGGAAAAACGTACCAAGCTCACAGGAATGGTTTGACAGGAATGGCAGTGAAAGTCTCAATTCTACGTGGCATCTGGCAGAATTGCTGGCATTGAGTCTCATAGCAGGGTATTGAACCTGTCACGCTCTGGCAAGTTCGTGAATTTTGTGCGAGTAAGTCAACGTTTGCATTAACGACTGCGTCCTTGGCATTTTCCAGCTCAAGAGTACGACATGCGTTAATTAATATAAAACATCACACAAGCTCCACGAATAAGAAAAGTACTATCGTCAGTTAGGAGGTGGAGCCGGGGAGGGGGGGGGGGGCGAAAGGAGGGAGATGGGACGGGTGTTTAATCCTCGAGCAATGAAAGCACTTGTATATATTTAAGCACTATGGTGTGACTGTTCTCGTTTCATAAACTTAGTCTATCTAAATTAGTTGCTTGGAAAAATAGTTGGTTTGATGATTAGTTAATCATTTTATTAAACGATTGCTTGGTTAGATGAAAATTCAATTATCTATTTTATTGTAAATAGTAAGTTAATGACTCAGTTTTCAGTACATAATTTAGTTCTGTCTGGTTTGTTAGAAAATAATCTAGTTTAGTGATTATTTAGCCATCTGGCGCGTTACCTAGTCACTTGACAATTGATTGCTTTAACTGTGGTATGATAACGATGTGGTGTGCGTACGCGTTAATGCAATTCGTTCATGATATAATGCTGGGAAAAATAGACATCATGATTTACTTGGACGTTACCTGTGAGACGTTCACTGTAGCTGTAAACATGGCTCCTTCCCCTTCCCCACCCAAACTCCCCTTCCATGCCATTCACCTGTCTTTCCTCCCCCCCCCCCCCCCCCCCCCCCCCCCCCCACTTATTCCAAACCTTCATTATGACCAGGCTTGACATAGGCCTATTCGTTCAGCGTGATGTTCACTGTGCACGTCACGTATCACGTGATATTGTCGTCCATCTTCAGAACCTCTTTTACTTGACAATTCAGGTGCTTACCTGCAACTCTTTCGTTAACGTTATACCAAAATCACAGTTTCGGTTCTGTCTGTCAGCTGTCTGAGAGAATCCTTAATTCAGAGGAGAGGATGACACTCGATAGGGGAGGGTGGAGGTCACTTTAAAAAAAAGCGTACATCATGTGGTAGAACAAGTGTAATTGAAAGCTGTGTATGGGTCGAATGCCGATCACAGGTCGTCAGTTTCCATCGTTACTTGGACTCGATACCTCTAAGACTGCTTGTGAATCATTTCCTGATCTCTGCCTCCCGGTCGAAATCAAGGAGAGTGGAGGAGGGGGGGGGGGAGGATTGATGAAGGGTGGGGGGGGGGCGGAAGGTAGGATGGGGGCTGGAGTGTGATTGGAGGAGTGCTTTAGTCCCGTGTCATTCACGGAAATACTCGGAATTCTGTTCATTGTTTTCGGGCGCCTGGAAGGCAAGGACACGGTAAGGAGGGATCAATTTTGCCAGTGTTGCCTCTAACAATAGACTTACATCCGCTTCCAGCAGGATTGAGTCTCGACCAACATGATTTCTTTTTGTTCTTGCCATTTAATTAAGGAAACTATATTTATCTGTTTCTTTATCTGATTCAGGATGAAGCGATAGCGCACACAGCGATAGCGCACACAGCGATAGCGCACACAGCGTCTTACTAGTTTATGTTTTCGTCTTTTATGAACGATTCTGGTTCTTTCAATTAGAAAAACAAAAACAAAAAAATCATCGACTATTCATCATGTGGCTCCATGAAGGCATGCAATCTTTGGGTCTAACTATTCAGAAAGGTTTGTATGTCTTTCTTTCTTTCTTTCTGTTTGTTCCCTTATTTTTTCTTTCTACATTTTGTGTGTGTGTGTGTGTGTGTGTGTGTGTGTGTGTGTGTGTGTGTGTGTGTGTGTGTGTGTGAATCAAATATGGGCAGACTGACTAAATTATTCACACGTTTTTTCTCCCGCAGTTTGTAAACTAAAATCTTCAGACCATCTGTCATTCATTCTTAAGTTTTTATGTTTGGTAACCGCCATATTACACTGCCTTCGACTCCCCATTCGAGCAGTTCTCTCCGCTTTGGGTTTTTTTTTCAACCCCGCAGTATGTAGCGTCTCGACATGCGCGAAACCGACTGGCCCGCCCAGATAGTTTGGCTGAGTAAGGTTCAGGCTTTTGTTTAAAGGTTTGGGAGTTGAGCTGTTAGGTATGCAACATAAAGAACTGGCCTTTCTGCTGCTTTCTGTGTAACTATGTTGAGATCTGTTGGCCTGTTGGTGGTCTGTTCAGTTGGTCGTTTTGTCATACAGTCTTCCCATACATGCAAATGGTTTTAGAATCTTATTTCATCCGTACTCGTTGTGATGACTTTTGAAGACTTCGTACTCTACTATGATCCATACTGAAGATTTCAGATTCTAATCATGATGGAGTGTTATATATTTTTCATGATATGAATGACTAGAAATAAATCAATCGGGCTGGAAAATTTTAAAAAAAGGATAGAAGAGAGAGAGTTAGAGAGAGAGACAAAGACAGAGACAGACAGACAGACAAACAGACAGACCGAGAGCGAGAGAGAGAGAGAGAGAGAGAGAGAGAGAGAGAGAGAGAGAGAGAGAGAGAGAGAGAGAGAGAGAGAGAGAGTGCACGCTCGCGTGCTTGCCTGCAAGCGTGCATGTGTGCATGTGGTGTTTAAAAACCGAATGATTTAAATCATACGAGAATCTTGTTTTCTCATCAATAACGATAAACAGAACAATCAAGCTGGCAAATTAAAAAATGATGGAAAGAGAAAGAGAGATTGAAGAGAAGAGAAGAGAGAGAGAGAGGGGAGGGGGTTCTATCTGTCTGTCTGTCTGTCTGTCTGTCTGTCTGTCTGTCTGTCTGTCTGTGTGAGTGTGTGTGCGTGTACATCTGTCTGTCTGTTTGTGTTTGTGTCTATGTCTCTGTGTGTATGTGTGTATGACAAGTGGACGATTTTGGTCTAAAATCTTATTACAATGTCACTTTTGTCATTTAGACAATTCTGTGAATAATAATTATTGGAACAATGAAGATGGGAAATTCAAAAACGTGTGAAAGTGGGGGGGGGGGGGGGGGGGGGGGGTGCGCACGCGTGGGCGTGTCGTGTGTGTGTGTGTGTGTGTGTGTGTGTGTGTGTGTGTGTGTGTGTGTGTGTGTGTGTGTGTGTGTGGTGTGTATAGAAAGAATGTGTGTGTGTGTTTGCGATAGAAAGAATGTGTGTGTGTGTGTGTGTGTGTGTGTGTGTGTGTGTGTGTGTGTGTGTGTGTGTGTGTGTGTGTGAGTATGCGTGCATGTATGGTGAGTGTGTGTGCATGTGTCATATGTTAGTACGTTTTGTGCACTAAGTATGAATATATGTGCGTTCATGTGCGTGCGTGCGTGCGCGAGCACGCGCGCGCCCGTGTGTGTGTGTGTGGGGTGTGTGTGTGTGTGTGTGTGTGTGTGTGTGTGTGTGTGTGTGTGTGTGTTGTGTGTGTGGGGTGTGTGTGTGGTGTGAGTGTGTGTGTGCTTGTGGTTGTGCGTGTACATGTGTATGTGTACATGTGTGTATGTGTGTGTGTGTGTGTGTGTGTGTGTGTGTGTGTGTGTGTGTGTGTGGAGTGTGTGTGTGTGTGTGTGTGTGTGTGCGTGTGTGTGTGTGCGTGTGCGTGTGTGTGTGTGTGTGTGTGTGTGTGTGTGTGTGTGTGTGTAGAAGTCGTACAAGTGGAATATGAAAATCTGTGACTCAAAAATTTTACAGATTTATTTTAAACAGCCAGCACATATTTAATGACTTCCAATCGAAAAAAAACCTCTCACGCACACACATTGAAGTAAATTATATACCGCTGTCAAGGGGCAAGGTACAAATGCTCTATATTTCTTTTCATCACTAGCTTTCTACACAAGGTCATGATTATTTGAATGGCATTTACTTATAAGGGCCTTACTACACTTCTGCACTTTTGTTGAAAAAGAAACTTTCTTAGAGAGGGAGGAGGGATGCAGAGGCGTAGGGGGTGGTGGAGGGGTAGGGGAGGAAGAGTAGGAATAATGACAGTTTAATATTAGAGAAACCATTTGCGTCTGATGTACCAAAATGTCCAATCTGGTCAATCATCAAATATGACAGCCAATATACAAACAAACAATAAAAGAACAAATTCCAAATGTGCCTGATAGCCAGGTGGTCAGTGTCTCCGATCACCATCCGAGGAAAGACAACTCAGTCCCTGACATAGTCACAATTGGCCAAATGTGGATTTTCATTTTTCACATTTCCTTGATCTGCAAAGAAATCGGTGCCTGTTCCTTACTTTAGAGTATGCAGATGTGGAGGACCTTTAACTAAGCATG
>CM031595.1:108438693-108448693 GCA_018398815.1 Conus ventricosus | reverse complement strand
TAACTCCGAAGTAATCGGAACAAGTGCATCTTTTGTTCTCAAGTTCTGTCTGTTTTGTCAGTAAATCACACTAGGGGCTACAAAGTGTTATTTCTAAGATGAACGATGAATGTATTTTGAATGTGTGTCAGACAGATTAGCATCTCTACTAAAGACACACTGTACACAAATTCGCATTACAGCTAACATCATATTTCATTAGAACATCGACGAGAAAACGTACATTTGTGTCACGTGCGTTGCTTTCATTGGCAGAGACAAACTCATCAGCATAGGGCGTGAAAAGCATTAATGTGATACGCCAGTTCATCAGCCTGCATTCGTGCCTACAAACTTTGGGGTCAGCTAGGAGGGGACAAGAACTACTTTACCTCGCCTGGTCAAGTGTGAGATTCCAGATTCAACCCAAGAGACGCATGCAAGGCAAGATGGCAACCAAGATGCTTAATGTCAGTAAACTGAAAAACACCAGAATCAAACAGTCGTTTCTAGACACTCTGGAAGAATGCCTGGAATCTGCCTCTCTAGACAACCAGAATGCGAAAGCCAATTGATCGATCGACCTTCAGAGAACTGGTTTACAACACTGCTTCAGAGATCCTGGGGCTAGCAGCCAAGAAACACAAGGACTGATGTGATGAGAACTGTGAAGACATCCAGCAGCTACTGGAGGAGAAGCATCTGCAGAAAGCTTACCTCACTGACTCCGAGTCTATATTAAAAAAGATGCGTTCAACAACATATGCAGAACAGTTCAAGTGAAACTAAGAAAGATGCAAGGCTGAACAACAAAGCTAACAAAATCTACGGATATACTGACAAGCATGATTTGAAGCACTTTTATATGATGGCTTAAAAGAACATTAGGATCTACATCATCAGGGTCATTCCTTCTGCTCAACGCTGATGGAAAAACATTGATCACCGATATGAAAAAGATCTTGGAACGCTGGACTGAACACTTCCAGAAAGTAACATGTTTGCTGTCCCGTGACAAAGCTCCTGGCTCAGACCCCATACCAGCTGAGGTCCCACAAAGAATGTGGCACAGCTCTGGAACGCTGGCAGAACACTTCCAGAAAGAAACATGTTTGCTGTCCCGTGACAAAGCTCCTGGCTCAGACCCCATACCAGCTGAGGTCTACAAAGAATGGGGCACAGCTCTGGAACGCTGGGCAGAACACTTCCAGAAAGTAACCCTGTTTTCTGTCCCGTGACAAAGCTCCTGGCTCAGACCCACACCAGCTGAGGTCTACAAAGAATGTGGCACAGCTCTGGAACGCTGGGCAGAACACTTCCAGAAAGTAACATGTTTGCTGTCCCGTGACAAAGCTCCTGGCTCCGACCCCACACCAGCTGAGGTCTACAAAGAATGTGGCACAGCTCTGGAACGCTGGGCAGAACACTTCCAGAAAGTAAAAATGTTTGCTGTCCCGTGACAAAGCTCCTGGCTCCGACCCCAAACCACTGAGGTCTACAAAGAATGGGCACAGCTCTGGAACGCTGGGCAGAAAAACTTCCAGAAAGTAACATGTTTGCTGTCCCGTGACAAAGCTCCTGGCTCAGACCCCACACCACTGAGGTCTACAAAGAATGGGGCACAGCTCTGGAACGCTGGGCAGAACACTTCCAGAAAGTAACATGTTTGCTGTCCCGTGACAAAGCTCCTGGCTCCGACCCCACACCAGCTGAAGTCTACAAAGAAAAGGGCACAGCTCTGGAACGCTGGGCAGAACACTTCCAGAAAGTAACATGTTTGCTGTCCCGTGACAAAGCTCCTGGCTCCGACCCCACACCAGCTGAGGTCTACAAAGAATGGGGCACAGCTCTGGAACGCTGGCAGAACACTTCCAGAAAGTAACATGTTTGCTGTCCCGTGACAAAGCTCCTGGCTCAGACCCCACACCAGCTGAGGTCTACAAAGAATGGGCACAGCTCTGGAACGCTGGGCAGAACACTTCCAGAAAGTAACATGTTTGCTGTCCCGTGACAAAGCTCCTGGCTCCGACCCCATACCAGCTGAGGTCTACAAAGAATGTGGCACAGCTCTGGAACGCTGGGCAGAACACTTCCAGAAAGTAACATGTTTGCTGTCCCGTGACAAAGCTCCTGGCTCCGACCCCACACCAGCTGAGGTCTACAAAGAATGTGGCACAGCTCTGGAACGCTGGGCAGAACACTTCCGAAAGTAACATGTTTGCTGTCCGTGACAAAGCTCCTGGCTCCAACTCCATACCAGCTGAGGTCTACAAAGAATGTGGCACAAACTCTGAACGCTGGGCAGAACACTTCCAGAAAGTAACATGTTAGCTGTCCCGTGACAAAGCTCCTGGCTCCGACCCCATACCAGCTGAGGTCTACAAAGAATGGGGCACAGCTCTGGAACGCTGGGCAGAACACTTCCAGAAAGTAACATGTTTGCTGTCCCGTGACAAAGCTCCTGGCTCCGACCCCACACTAGGCTGAGGTCTACAAAGAATGGGCACAGCTCTGGAACGCTGGCAGAACACTTCCAGAAAGTAACATGTTTGCTGTCCCGTGACAAAGCTCCTGGCTCCGACCCCACACCAGCTGAGTCTACAAAGAATGGGGCGCAGCTCTGGGAAAGCTGGCAGAACACTTCCAGAAAGTAACATGTTTGCTGTCCCGTGACAAAGCTCCTGGCTCCGACCCCACACCAGCTTGAGGTCTACAAAGAATGGCACAGCTCTGGAACGCTGGCAGAACACTTCCAGAAAGTAACATGTTTGCTGTCCCGTGACCCAAAGCTCCTGGCTCCGACCCCACACCAGCTGAGGTCTACAAAGAATGGGCACAGCTCTGGAACGCTGGGCAGAACACTTCCAGAAAGTAACATGTTTGCTGTCCCTGACAAAGCTCCTGGCTCCGACCCCAACCAGCTGAGTCTACAAAGAATGGGGCACAGCTCTGGAACGCTGGGCAGAACACTTCCAGAAAGTAACATTTTGCTGTCCCGTGACAAAGCTCCCGGCTCAGACCCCATCCAGCTGAGGTCTACAAAGCTCCGCTCCGACCCCAACCAGCTGAGGTCTACAAAGAATGTGCACAGCTCTGGAACGCTGGGGAGAACACTTCCAGAAAGTAACATGTTTGCTGTCCTGTGACAAAGCTCCTGGCTCCGACCCCACACCAGCTGAGGTCTACAAAGAATGGGGCACAGCTCTGGAACGCTGGGCAGAAAAACTTCCAGAAAGTAACATGTTTGCTGTCCCGTGACAAAGCTCCTGGCTCAGACCCCATACCAGCTAGGTCTACAAAGAAGTGGCAACAGCTCTGAACGCTGGGCAGAACACTTCCAGAAAGTAACATGTTTGCTGTCCCGTGACAAGCTCCTGGCCCCCAGACCCCACACCAGCTGAGGTCTACAAAGAATGTGGCCACAGCTCTGGAACGCTGGGCAGAACACTTCCAGAAAGTAATATGTTTTTCTGTCCCGTGACAAAGCTCCTGGCTCCGACCCCACACCCAGCTGAGGTCTACAAAGAATGTGGCACAGCTCTGGAACGCTGGGCAGAACACTTCCAGAAAGTAACATGTTTGCTGTCCCGTGACAAAGCTCCTGGCTCAGACCCCATACCAGCTGAGGTCTACAAAGAATGTGGCACAGCTCTGGAACGCTGGGCAGAACACTTCCAGAAAGTAACATGTTTGCTGTCCCGTGACAAAGCTCCTGGCTCCGACCCCACACCAGCTGAGGTCTACAAAGAATGTGGCACAGCTCTGGAACGCTGGGCAGAACACTTCCAGAAAGTAACATGTTTTGCTGTCCCGTGACAAAGCTCCTGGCTCCGACCCCACACCAGCTGAGGTCTACAAAGAATGTGGCACAGCTCTGGAACGCGGGGCAGAACACTTCCAGAAAGTAACATGTTTGCTGTCCCGTGACAAAGCTCCTGGCTCCGACCCCACACCAGCTGAGGTCTACAAAGAATGTGGCACAGCTCTGGAACGCTGGGCAGAACACTTCTAGAAAGTAACATGTTTGCTGTCCCGTGACAAAGCTCCTGGCTCCGACCCCACACCAGCTGAGGTCTACAAAGAAAGTGGCACAGCTCTGGAACGCTGGGCAGAACACTTCCAGAAAGTAACATGTTTGCTGTCCCGTGACAAAGCTTTTGGCTCCTACCCCACACCAGCTGAGGTCTACAAAGAATGGGGCACAGCTCTGGAACGCTGGGCAAAAACACTTCCAGAAAGTAACATGTTGCTGTCCCGTGACAAAGCTCCTGGCTCAGACCCCACACCAGCTGAGGTCTACAAAGAATGGGCACAGCTCTGGAACGCTGGGGAGAACACTTCCAGAAAGTAACATGTTTGCTGTCCCGTGACAAAGCTCCTGGGTCCGACCCCACACCAGCTGAGGTCTACAAAGAATGTGGCACAGCTCTGGAACGCTGGGCAGAACACTTCCAGAAAGTAACATGTTTGCTGTCCCGTGACAAAGCTCCTGGGTCCGACCCCACACAAGCTGAGGTCTACAAAGAATGGGCACAGCTCTGGAAACGCTGGGCAGAACACTTCCAGAAAGTAACATGTTTGCTGTCCCGTGACAAAGCTCCTGGCTCCGACCCCCCACACCAGCTGAGGTCTACAAAGAATGGGGCACAGCTCTGGAACGCTGGGCAGAACACTTCCAGAAAGTAACATGTTTGCTGTCCCGTGACAAAGCTCCTGGCTCCGACCCCACACCAGCTGAGGTCTACAAAGAATGGGGCACAGCTCTGGAACGCTGGGCAGAACACTTCCAGAAAGTAACATGTTTGCTGTCCCGTGACAAAGCTCCTGGCTCAGACCCCACACCAGCTGAGGTCTACAAAGAATGTGGCACAGCTCTGGAACGCTGGGCAGAACACTTCCAGAAAGTAACATGTTTGCTGTCCCGTGACAAAGCTCCTGGCTCCGACCCCACACCAGCTGAGGTCTACAAAGAATGTGGCACAGCTCTGGAACGCTGGCAGAACACTTCCAGAAAGTAACATGTTTCTGTCCCGTGACAAAGCTCCTGGCTCAGACCCCACACCAGCTGAGGTCTACAAAGAATGTGGCACAGCTCTGGAACGCTGGCAGAACACTTCCAGAAAGTACATGTTTGCTGTCCCGTGACAAAGCTCCTGCTCCGACCCCACACCAGCTGAGGTCTACAAAGAATGTGGCACAGCTCTGGAACGCTGGCAGAACACACTTCCAGAAAGTAACATGTTTGCTGTCCCGTGACAAAGCTCCTGGCTCCGACCCACACCAGCTGAGTCTACAAAGAATGGGGCACAGCTCTGGACGCTGGCAGAACACTTCCAGAAAGTAACATGTTTGCTGTCCCGTGACAAAGCTCCTGGCTCCGACCCCACACCACTGAGGTCTACAAAGAATGGGGCACAGCTCTGGAACGCTGGGCAGAACACTTCCAGAAAGTAACATGTTTGCTGTCCCGTGACAAAGCTCCTGGCTCAGACCCCATACCAGCTGAGGCTACAAGAATGTGCACAGCTCTGGAACGCTGGGCAGAACACTTCCAGAAAGTAACATGTTTGCTGTCCCGTGACAAAGCTCCTGGCTCCGACCCACACCACTGAGGTCTACAAAGAATGGGGGACAGCTCTGGAACGCTGGCAGAACACTTCCAGAAAGTAACATGTTTGCTGTCCCGTGACAAAGCTCCTGGCTCCAACCCCATACCAGCTGAGGTCTACAAAGAATGTGGCACAGCTCTGGAACGCTGGGCAGAACACTTCCAGAAAGTAACATGTTTGCTGTCCCGTGACAAAGCTCCTGGCTCCGACCCCATACCAGCTGAGGTCTACAAAGAATGGGGCACAGCTCTGGAACGCTGGGCAGAACACTTCCAGAAAGTAACATGTTTGCTGTCCCGTGACAAAGCTCCTGGCTCCGACCCCACACTAGCTGAGGTCTACAAAGAATGTGGCACAGCTCTGGAACGCTGGGGAGAAAAACTTCCAGAAAGTAACATTTTGCTGTCCCGTGACAAAGCTTTCCCGGCTCCGACCCCACACCAGCTGAGGTCTACAAAGAATGGGGCCGCAGCTCTGGAACGCTGGGCAGAACACTTCCAGAAAGTAACATGTTTGCTGTCCCGTGACAAAGGTCCTGGCTCCGACCCCAACACCAGCTGAAAGGGCTACAAAGAATGGGGCACAGCTCTGGAACGCTGGGCAGAACACTTCCAGAAAGTAACATGTTTGCTGTCCCGTGACAAAGCTCCAGGCTCCGACCCCACACCAGCTGAGGTCTACAAAGAATGGGGCACAGCTCTGGAACGCTGGGCAGAACACTTCCAGAAAGTAATATGTTTGCTGTCCCGTGACAAAGCTCCTGGCTCCGACCCCACACCAGCTGAGGTCTCGAAAGAATGGGCACAGCTCTGGAACGCTGGGCAGAACACTTCCAGAAAGTAACATGTTTTGCTGTCCCGTGACAAAGCTCCTGGCTCAGACCCCCATACCAGCTGAGGTGTACAAAAGCTCCTGGCTCCGACCCCACACCAGCTGAGGTCTACAAAGAATGTGGCACAGCTCTGGAACGCTGGGCAGAACACTTCCAGAAAGTAACATGTTTGCTGTCCCGTGACAAAGCTCCTGGCTCCGACCCCACACCATCTGAGGTCTACAAAGAATGGGGCACAGCTCTGGAACGCTGGGCAGAACACTTCCAGAAAGTAACATGTTTGCTGTCCCGTGACAAAGCTCCTGGCTCCCGACCCCATACCAGCTGAGGTC
Organism: Conus ventricosus; assembly: GCA_018398815.1. Lineage (NCBI taxonomy): Eukaryota > Metazoa > Mollusca > Gastropoda > Neogastropoda > Conidae > Conus > Conus ventricosus. Next base: position 108,441,941 of record CM031595.1, on the reverse strand, counting down.
TACAAAGAATGTGGCACAGCTCTGGAACGCTGGCAGAACACTTCCAGAAAGTAACATGTTTGCTGTCCCGTGACAAAGCTCCTGGCTCAGACCCACACCAGCTGAGGGCTACAAAGAATGTGCCCCAGCTCTGGAACGCTGGGCAGAACACTTCCAGAAAGTAACATGTTTGCTGTCCCGTGACAAAGCTCCTGGCTCCGACCCCACATCAGCTGAGGTCTACAAAGAATGTGGCACAGCTCTGGAACGCTGGGCAGAACACTTCCAGAAAGTAACATGTTTGCTGTCCCGTGACAAAGCTCCTGGCTCCAACCCCATACCAGCTGAGGTCTACAAAGAATGTGGCACAGCTCTGGAACGCTGGGCAGAACACTTCCAGAAAGTAACATGTTTGCTGTCCCGTGACAAAGCTCCTGGCTCCGACCCCACACCAGCTGAGGTCTACAAAGAATGTGGCACAGCTCTGGAACGCTGGGCAGAACACTTCCAGAAAGTAACATGTTTGCTGTCCCGTGACAAAGCTCCTAACTCCGACCCCACACCAGCTGAGGTCTACAAAGAATGTGGCACAGCTCTGGAACGCTGGGCAGAACACTTCCAGAAAGTAACATGTTTGCTGTCCCGTGTCAAAGCTCCTGGCTCCGACCCCACACCACTGAGGTCTACAAAGAATGTGGCACAGCTCTGGAACGCTGGGCAGAACACTTCCAGAAAGTAACATGTTTGCTGTCCCGTGACAAAGCTCCTGGCTCCCCACCCCACACCAGCTGAGGTCTACAAAGAAAGTGGGACAGCTCTGGAACGCTGGCAGAACACTTCCAGAAAGTAACATGTTGCTGTCCCGTGACAAAGCTCCTGGCTCCTACCCCACACCAGCTGAGGTCTACAAAGAATGGGCACAGCTCTGGAACGCTGGGCAGAACACTTCCAGAAAGTAACAGTTTGCTGTCCCGTGACAAAGCTCCTGGCTCAGACCCCACACCAGCTGAGGTCTACAAAGAATGGGCACAGCTCTGGAACGCTGGGCAGAACACTTCCAGAAAGTAACATGTTTGCTGTCCCGTGACAAAGCTCCTGGCTCCGACCCCACACCAGCTGAGGTCTACAAAGAATGGCACAGCTCTGGAACGCTGGGCAGAACACTTCCAGAAAGTAAAAATTATTGCTGTCCCGTGACAAAGCTCCTGGCTCCGACCCCACACCAGCTGAGGTCTACAAAGAATGGGGCACAGCTCTGGAACGCTGGGCAGAACACTTCCAGAAAGTAACATGTTTGCTGTCCCGTGACAAAGCTCCTGGCTCCGACCCCACACCAGCTGAGGTCTACAAAAGAATGTGGCACAGCTCTGGAACGCTGGGGAGAACACTTCCAGAAAGTAACATGTTTGCTGTCCCGTGACAAAGCTCCTGGCTCAGACCCCATACCACTGAGGTCTACAAAGAATGGGGCACAGCTCTGGAACGCTGGGCAGAACACTTCCAGAAAGTAACATGTTGCTGTCCCGTGACAAAGCTCCTGGCTCCGACCCCACACCAGCTGAGGTCTACAAAGAATGTGGCACAGCTCTGGAACGCTGGGCAGAACACTTCCAAAAGTAACATGTTTGCTGTCCCGTGACAAAGCTCCTGGCTCCGACCCCACACCAGCTGAGGTCTACAAAGAATGTGGCACAGCTCTGGAACGCTGGGCAGAACACTTCCAGAAAGTAACATGTTTGCTGTCCCGTGACAAAGCTCCTGGCTCCGACCCCACACCAGCTGAGGGTCTACAAAGAATGTGGCACAGCTCTGGAACGCTGGGCAGAACATTTCCAGAAAGTAACATGTTTGCTGTCCCGTGACAAAGCTCCTGGCTCCGACCCCACACCAGCTGAGGTCTACAAAAAATGTGGCACAGCTCTGGAACGCTGGCAGAACACTTCCAGAAAGTAACATGTTTTGCTGGTCCCGTGACAAAGGTCCTGGCTCCGACCCCACACCAGCTGAGGTCTACACAAGAATGGGGCACAGCTCTGGAACGCTGGGCAGAACACTTCCAGAAAGTAACATGTTTGCTGTCCCCTGACAAAGCTCCTGGCTCAGACCCCACACCAGCTGAGGTCTACAAAGAATGGGGCACAGCTCTGGAACGCTGGGCAGAACACTTCCAGAAAGTAACATGTTTGCTGTCCCGTGACAAAGCTCCTGGCTCCGACCCCACACCAGCTGAGGTCTACAAAGAATGGGGCACAGCTCTGGAACGCTGGGCAGAACACTTCCAAAAGATAACATGTTTGCTGTCCCGTGACAAAGCTCCTGGCTCCGACCCCACACCAGCTGAGGTCTACAAAGAATGGGGCACAGCTCTGGAACGCTGGGCAGAACACTTCCAGAAAGTAACATGTTTGCTGTCCCGTGACAAAGCTCCTGGCTCCGACCCCACACCAGCTGAGGTCTACAAAGAATGGGGCCACAGCTCTGGAACGCTGGGCAGAACACTTCCAGAAAGTAACGTGTTTGCTGTCCCGTGACAAAGCTCCTGGCTCAGACCCCACACCAGCTGAGGTCTACAAAGAATGTGGCACAGCTCTGGAACGCTGGGCAGAACACTTCCAGAAAGTAACATGTTTGCTGTCCCGTGACAAAGCTCTTGGCTCAGACCCCATACCCGCTGAGGTCTACAAAGAATGGGGGACAGCTCTGGAACGCTGGGCAGAACACTTCCAGAAAGTAACATGTTTGCTGTCCCGTGACAAAGCTCTTGGCTCAGACTCCATAATGTTTGCTGTCCCGTGACAAAGCTCCTGGCTCAGACCCCATAATGTTTGCTGTCCCGTGACAAAGCTCCTGGCTCAGACCCCATACCAGCTGAGGTCTAAAAGAATGGGGCACAGCTCTGACTGAAGATCTTCATTCATTTTTTCCTCTGATGTGGCAGTAGGAGACGATCCCCCAGGAGTTCAAGGATGTATCCGTTATCCATTTGTACAAGTGCAAACAAAGTCTACATGGTCCAGCCATCCACATTTGTCCCACCCACACTTTAGTCACACATGTGAGTCATGTGGGCAACCACTACTCTTCTTTAACTACTTGTTGTTGTTTTTTGTTGGATGAATAATGTCATAGTCAAACTGTGTCAGCACCTGAACTTGGCCTAATGGACCTGGAACAGACTGTTGAATGAACGTGATGCTGACAAGTCACGTCACTGATAACCCAACGTCATTAATGCTGTTTAGAGACAACATGACTGGAGAGTTGTGATA
>CM031595.1:108423693-108433693 GCA_018398815.1 Conus ventricosus | reverse complement strand
CATGATGAGCCCATAGCAGACGTAGCACCTTACAGTTTGGCACGAGGAGATTGTAAATATGTCTGAAGTGTTGCTATATGTTTTTTCGCCGAGTTGTCGGGATGTTATCCACCTATTGGCTCTACGTTGGCTATATCCCACACTAATTGGTTAGCCAGTCGGTAGGACGCTTTATTGGTTGCTGGCTTGGTATGTTAAATTTGTTACTTAGATTTTGATAAAGTTGGTTTGTAAGCTGAGTAGTTAGTTCGGTTTATTTTCGGAGAAAGATGATGAATTGTAAATGCTTGAAGTAGTTTAGATTTAAAATGATGAATTGTAAATGCTTGAAGTAGTTTAGATTTAAAATGATGAATTGTAAATGCTTGAAGTAGTTAAGATTTAAAATGATGAATTGTAAATGCTTGAAGTAGTTTAGATTTAAAATGATGAAATGTAAATGCTTGAAGTAGTTTAGATTTAAAATTTATGAGCACTGGTTTATATTATGCTTTCATCTTGCATGGACAATTCAGAATATTTTAACAAGAAAAAAACATCGTCGATTCATAATGTAGCGCTGGGAAAGCACGAAATTTTCGAGTCAAGATATTCACAATGATTCCTATTACTTTTTCATGTACTAAATAAGTGGCATGAGAAAGACTAACTATGCAACTTAGGGAGCGATCTGTTCATAAAGGTTCTTATTTACTTATCTATTTATTTATTTATTTATATGTATTTGTTCCCTGAACTTTTCTTCTTACCATTTTTGCGCTTGATCAACTAAAATCTGTCAAACGTTGACAGACTCGTTCAATTGTTAACTTGTTTCTTCCCACAGTTTATACATTAAATCTTCAGACCGTTAGTCTAAACTTTCTGCGTTAAGTAAACGTCATACTAAACTGTCCTCAGCTCCACATTCGAGCATATCCGTCCACTTTAGTTTCTCCAATCCCCTGTAGTATGGAGCTTCTCAACAGGCACGGAAACCGATTGACTTTCCTAAGTAGTTTGGCAAAGGTGTGGGTGAGAACGATGACAGTCTGATGTTCGAAAGATCATTTGCGTCTGATCCACCCAAATGTCCCATTTTCTGTTGGTAACAGCTTACAAACAGACAAGCCAATGAACAAACAATGGAAGAACACATTTGAAATGTTTCCAATAGCCAGACTGCCACATTAAGTCCCTACAGAGTCTTGCAAGGTAAAATGTGGATTCTCATATTTCACATTTCCTTCATCTGCATACAAAGTTCTTGCCTAAGGTAAGGTAAGGTAATGCTGCTTATAGCCCAGCCAATCGCAAATTCCCATATCAAGGCTGTCATCGCGTTGAGGTCAACTCAGAAGTCCTTCATTCACACAACTCTTCCAAATACATCTTCTAAAAACACACCCGAAATATTGTTAAAATCTGCACCTTCGTGAATGGGAAGGACGCATGTTTCAAATGGAAAAAGGAAACTGCAAAAGAACCAAGTAAAGAAAGAAACGAAAGAGAGAAAAGAAAAGAAAGACAGACAGGCAGTTAGACAAAAAAGAGAGAAAAGGAAAGAAAGAAAAAAGGAAGGAAAGAAGAGAAACTAAAATTGGTATAATTAGAGAAGACAGCTAGTTAAATGAGAACTTACTTTTGCAAAACCGTGATTCCAACTACCTTAATTAGACTCAGGTAAATCTTCATCAGCTACTGGTTCTTTTCAGGCCGAGTGTTGCTCAGAATCATGTGATGATGAGATGCTACGTGCACTCTTCTGTGGAAAATCGACCATTACTGTAGGCAGATGAAAATGTTGTGGTATACATCACTCACAAAAATACAAGCATCTTGTTTGTTATTAATGAAGACAACATGAGAACAACATATCTCGCAGTCAGCAGCCTGCATCCAAAGAAACCAAAAACCAAGCCAGTCCATCGATGCCTCGTCTGTGACATTACAACATAACGCTGCTTGTTGAGCAGGGGTCGATGCCCAGAAGGGTCAACCGAAGAATGTAACCAGCAGACGAGGCTGAGGAGAAGGGTGGACGTGAGAAAGCAAGGCTGGTGATCGAATGGGCAGGGACGGGAGTTTGTAGGGATAGGGGAGTGGTGGGGGTTGAGGCGTGAGAAGAAAGGAAAGGAGAAGGAAGTCGATAGACTGGGAAAGGAGCAAGTGTATGTTTGTGTGGTGAGGGTGTGTGTGGGGGGGGGGGGGGGCGTCGTGGGAGGGAAGAGGGGGCAGCTGACAGAGAGTGGGGAGGGGGGAGGAAGGTGAGCATAGGCGAAGGCGGGTGAAGGGGTGGGATGGGCGGAGGAACACGTTAATAAGAAAGACTTTATGGAGAGAGAGGGGTCGAGTTGCCTGTGCGCGTGCTGGACATGAAAGCTGCGGACAAATTGCAAGTTTTTCCCCTCCAGAAAGCTCGTTAAAATGTCCATGGATCTGCCTTCACCCGGCCTCTTGTACTTGTTTGAACTGTAGAATGGAGAGGACAGGGGGAGTGGGGAAGGGGTGACATGTCAGGAATGTAGCAGGAACCCTGCTAAATGGATTCCACTGGGACAACAAGGCTGATTTTCTATGGATATTTCATCAGATGTTACAACATACTATAGACATTAACAATATTAGCCAAGTTTGTTCTCATGATGTCAGTTTAAAATCCTATCCAAGCGGAATAGCAACGCATTGTGAGACATGATATACAGCACAGTTCCAACAAATCAGAAAACAGTTGAAAAGTCTACAGTAATAATAACAAAAAAGTAAATAAAAGATGTGGGTAGCCATAGTGGTGCAGTGGTTAGCATCACTGGCTGAGAGGTTGTGGGTGTCTAGACTACTTATTGCTGGAATGTTTCAGGCCTGACTGGGTTCTGTCCACAGATGAGTGTTTTTCGGGCTCACATGGGAAGACTGGAATCACACAGCCGATTTTCATCCACTTATTTGACGTGTCTTTGAGTGCTGCTCAAACTTCTTAACATTTCAGGTGTTTATGTCTCTCAGATCTGGCTAACGCCACAATAATTTACAAAAAGACAGCCTTGTCATCTCGAGCAGAATGGATAAATGTCTCAGTTTCTGTATCTTTTCATGCCTTGCTCAGTTCCGATTCCCCCATCCCACCCCACCCCTCCCCCATCCCCCTCCCCCCCCACCCCACCCCCACCCCCACCCCCTTCTGCGTCCTTGCTCATCGTAAGTTCGTTTTTCGCAAGTTTGGGCAAGTTCCTTGGTACTGTCGTTGGATGTGTAGATTGATGCCTTTCACTGTGGGATACACATTCACACTGGCTCCACAACTAAGCAGTTGTTGTCAGAAGGAAGCTTAGTGAGGTGTGTCCCGTGCATGCTGGACTGAATAGGTACCACTGACCACTACTGAAGTAACTCGCAAGAAAGCAGCATCTCCTGTGTTGAATTCCCCGTCATGACCTGGACTGTCCATGGTGATAGTGCAACAGGACAAATCTGGCTGTGGTTGTGTAGAGGGGGGGGGGGGGGGCGGAATGAGCGGCGTGAGATCAGTAATGTCGCTGTGAGGACATAAAGGGTGAGACCGCAAAAAAGGTGAGATGTGATCCCTACAGCGTAATTCCAACTTCAAAGAAACGCCATTTTAAAATGCAGCAGTGCTTTAAACAGCCCACCCCAGGCATCAAAGGGAGGACAAATTTAAAAAAACTTTTCTGTTTGTTTCTTTTCTATGGTGTTAAGACAGTGTGATTTATTTGGCGCTTTTCCAGCATTAAAGCTGACTGTTAAAAACCTGACAAATGAAACAACAATGTGATGGGTGGGTTTATTTAGCATATTCCTGACATTAAAAGGAGAACAGTTGATCATTTCATTAATATATTCAAAGAACTGACGTGGTGGCCAATGTAGTGCACTTCCAACATAGAAATGAGGTGGTGGCCAATGTAGTGCACTTCCAACATAGAAATGAGGTGGTGGCCAATGTAGTGCACTTCCAACATAGAAATGAGGTGGTGGCCAATGTAGTGCACTTCCAACATAGAAATGAGGTGGTGGCCAATGTAATGCACTTCCAACATAGAAATGAGGTGGTGGTCAATGTAGTGCACTTCCAACATAGAAATGAGGTGGTGGCCAATGTAATGCTCTTCCAACATAGAAATGGGGTGGTGACCAATGTAGTGCACTTCCAACATAGAAATGAGGTGGTGGCCAATGTAATGCACTTCCAACATAGAAATGAGGTGGTGGCCAATGCAGTGCACTTCCAACATAGAAATGAGGTGGTGGCCAATGTAGTGCACTTCCAACATAGAAATGGGGTGGTGGCCAATGTAATTGCACATCCAACATAGAAACGAGGTGGTGGCCAATGTAGTCACTTCCAACATAGAAATGAGGTGGTGGCCAATGTAGTGCACTTCCAACATAGAAACAGGTGGTGGAAGAAGCTCACAATGTCACACTTCGGATGCTGGTTTCTCAGTGATAGGGAATTCAGTTTACAGTCAGAAGCTGTGAGTTCCTATCCTGTTGGCGCCAACAATGAAACTGGCCATATTTGTTGCTGCTCATCTTAAAGCTTTGTCATCTGAGTTTTCATGGTTTGTGTCAGATAGATTCCTTCCTCCAATTCTTTTGAAATGGTTGTTCCACGTATCACTTTGGGTGGATGTTAACATTAAATCTGAATGTAACAAATTCGCTCCCTACGGTTCCACGCAAATTTCTAGGAACTTTCCTTCACAACCCAGCCTAACAGGGTATTCATCTCACCATTTACAAATTCACAACGAACAAAGTGAGTTGCTGACTGGATTGTCGATTTCAAATATTAAATAAAAACAGTTGTACATTATTCATTAAAAAAACCGTGAGTGGATAGTTTTTGTCGCGCATCTTTTATTCGGTAATGATGACGATAAGGAAAAAACGACTGTGATGGTGAATATGAGGGGGAAATGTATGATTGCCTCACTCCCCTAGGAATGTTTTTAACTACATTGCTCGTTGTTTTAAAAGTGCGTCACAATCGTCATTATCATTGTCATCATGACAAACGCATGACATGCAGGATACACATCATCGCCATTACATCGTCATCATCATGACGAACTATCGCCCAGTGGATGGCTAAACGACTAACACATATTGTCCATGGCAAACATAAACATACAAAGACAAATACGATGTCCACAGCAAAGATGCATATGCAAATGCAAATACGATCTTTCATTCCACCCGTTCTAACAGTTCCAAAGAGAATCTGTTGTCTTCATTACAGACAAAAGCATCCAAGAGACACAAAACTCAGGTGGGAGGTAGGAGGGGTGGAGGGAACTCCTACTCCTTGGAAACCCAGTTCCGCTGCAATGCTTATTTGAGTCTTTTTGTTGTTGCTGTTGTTATTATCAATAGCAATAACGAATTATGACAATGCTGATGCTTACAATACGAACGATGATGATAGGTAGATAGTGGTGTTGATGACGCTAGCCAAAAAAGATCGTAGTAATAAATATGGTGATGATAATATATCAATAATGATGACACAAACGATAGGGGTTCTGACTGTAAATGAATCGCTGTCAGTATCCCAATTCAAAGTCTGTTTTTCCAGTCTCCGTAATTGTCCAGGACGGGGGAAATCGTGATGGTATTGCTTAAGTGCACTAAGTTGATGTATTATTAGTCGGGCTTAACACACCAAGGTTATCTTTGCACTCATACACGCATATGCACACTCATGCGCACACCAAACATTCACCTCTCTCGGGGAATGGGATGTCACGCATTCGTCTCTCTCCTAACATGACTGAGAACAAGAAATACAATTTCTATGCCACTTATAATTAATCATGAACAATCAAATCACACACAATGAAATATCAGAACATAAAAGATCAATACTTCCTAATCCCGGGTTATAATAAAATGACTTCTTACCTGCCAGGTTTTCACACACACAACCACGCTTTCACACCACAACCACAGTTCCTTGAACAAGTCTCTTCACGTCTTCTTTCAGCACTGTTTTGATGGTGATGCCTTGGTTGACTGGCTCCAGGTTTCAGACTGGGTCTTCGTGGTCGTCTCTTGGGATAACGACGTCCGAACTCTTCTTCTTCGTCTTCTTCACCCACCTCTGGTTCAAATTCAGTTTGTCTGTCTCACCCACCTCTGGCTTCAACTTAGTTTCCTTCTCTTCCAGCTTGTCTTTAACTCTAAGACCTTGCTGTCTCTTCTATCTCCCAGACCACGTTTCTTCTCGACCCTTTCTCTGTCCTGCTCACATCCTCTCCTCTCTCTCTCCTCTGCCTTCTCTCTCTCTCTCCTGGTGTTGTTTCTCCCGACACGTTGTTCTCCCTCGTTTTATATAGGGAGGAAACACGCTGCTTCTCAAACCCTATTCACAAGTACCCTGAATTCTCCACTTCGCGACATTCCACACACATCACATTTACACACACCCCTACCTAATTGATTAGCAAACACACACTTACCCCAGATGGACATCGAAAATTCCCGCCGACTTCGGTGGTGGGTTTAACACAGAATTATCTTAAAGGAGGGTTACTACAACCTCCACAACATTCAGCCAGCCTGACAAAAGAACCAATACAGTGACCCTCGGCAACACCATCCGAACGATCCAAGACCCCTGCTCTTCCTGACTGTTTACACAAGAACCTCAGGCTGACCGAGCATTAGCGCTCACTTGGGGCGCCGAGGTCGTATGTTACATTCCTTCCCCCTTTCGCCACCGGCAGTCCGAATCTCCTAGGTGTTGTTTGTTCATCTGACCACTCCCGGCCTCCTTCACACAGTTCGGCCGTGTGCGGTGGTAAGGTACCCTGGTTAATTGGTCAATTACCTATTTGTATACCACGTACAATGCCCCTTTGTCTCCAAGCGTCTAATGCCTTTTGTGAGAGTTTCACGCTCCTTGACAAATTCCCCCCACTCGAAACAATGCCCTGCATTGCTAAAACTTAACATTCAAGGAGATGAAACTCTCATAATTTTCCCATTTAAACCAGTGCTAATATCGGCCTCTCAAAGCCACTTACACCAAGAACGTACCAAGATTGTCTGTAACAAAATTTAGAGAAAATCATACATACACACTATCCAAGCAAATATCAACATATATCTGAATCTCCACCACTCTAAGTCGTGTGGCCATATAAAGATAAACGTTATGTTTCTACGGAAATTCTCTCCCTTTCCTCTTCATACCACGTGCCGGCAACCAGCCACGTCACGCATACACGACACTGCACAAGACCACGCACACACTACATATTTACAGTGCCCGGCTTTTCGCCCAACCATTTTATTTTGGACTACGGTCCCGTCACTCTTTCTTCACTCTCTAACCCACGTTGTCGTTCCGCGCGACATGTGTTGCAATGCGCACAGAAACGCCTGATATCACCAAGGAAAACCGGGCCAGTAGTACTCTCGCGTCACTGCCTTTTGTGTGGCCTTCTTACCGAGAGGGCCCGGGGCTGACGTCACATGTTTCTCGGACATCACCGCCTTTCTGCGTTGCCTAGGAAACGACAACCTGCTTCTTCGTTTTTCCCGAACTTGAGTGAGTGAAAGTTCGGTACAATATCCCATCCTTTAACTCAAAACCTATTGTCCCTTCCTTAACACGTTTCTTCTGCCTTGTATGAGCAAAACCAAACAGTTACTGAGCGAGTAGTCGCCCTTTTGTTCTGCTCGAAAGTGAGAGGGTTGGTCTCACTGGACACGCTACATTGCGTTCTGAAGTGTGTGACCGCCTGGGGCCTTTTCCTCACGTGGTTCCTTTTCCTCCGATTCGACACAAAATCAGCGTCGGGGTCTCCGTACCCACGTGCTCCTACGATGTTCCCAATCACCAATCATACGGCGGCTTCGGAACAGCCAAAGCCTGTACACTTCCACTATAAAATGGTGTAGCAATAAACACCTGGGCCGTTTTGAATTCTGCTACTGTTCCATCTATTTGTCTACACCTCTGTGTTTTACCTGTGAATTGTCCCTTCTCAACCAGGGATTCCTTCACCATGACACCAGTGCACCCAGAGTCTCTAATGACATTAACCACATTGTCGCCCACTCTGCCCTTTTTGCACATCCATGTTTTCGCCTGAATCTGTGAACACACAGCACAATCCAGACAAAATAACACTGTCATCTTTTCCATCTCTTTCTACCTGTCTCTCACTTGGCCTGATCCTCATTGCTGCTGCCTTCTGTGACTTAAATATACAATCCCTAGCCAAGTGCCCTGTCTTATTGCACAGAAAACAGGTACGCTCATTCCTAGCCACGTGGCTATTGGTTTTCACCCTTGTTTGCTCACGTGACGCTGTGGGCCTACGGGGGTGTACTGCTGACTCATTGCGTGAGTCATGTGCTGGCCTGCTATCCTCTTGTTCAGGCAAATCACGCCTCGCTTCCCAGTAAACCTCTGCTGCTTCAAGGACTTCAGCTATTGTCACGACACCCCTCTCCTTGAGGTGTATTGTGAGGCCCGGCCCACAACCGTCAAGTATCTGTTTCTTTCATCACCAGTGTCTTGAGGCCTTCAAAATCACAGTCCACTTCACTCAGTTCTATCCACTTGTTAAAGTAATGATCTAGTCTAACTCCGAACTGTGTGTATGTCTCACCCTGTTCGATTCTCGCCTCGCGAAACTTACGCCTAAAAACCTTCTTCAGTCAAATCATATGCCTTTAGTACTGCCTGTTTCACCTTGTCAAAGTCTCTCTGATCACCTTTGGGTAGGGTGGATACTGTGTGTAACGCACGACCTGTCAACAAGGCAGACAGGTTTATTGCCCAGTCGTCTTCGGGCCAGCCCTCGTGCTCGGCAAACGATTCAAACCAACTGATATAGGCATCGATCGAATCAGTTTCTTCTCTGAACAGTGGGAGTTTAGGTCTAGTGCGCAACTTAGTCTGCGGCCTACTGACTCAGAACTGGTGTCAATTTCACTACGATTTTCAGATTTTATTCTTTCCAAAATCAATTTGTTTGGCTAAAATCTCTGATTCCGCTTCTGCTCTTGCCCTTGCAGCTGCACTCTCTGCATCTGCTTTTGCTCTGGCAGCTGCACTCTCTGCATCTGCTCTAGCTCTCGCTGCACTCTCTGCACCTCCTTTAGCCTTGACGCAGTGGTTTCTGCCTCTATACGTTCCTTTTCAAATTTCCTCCTTTCAGGCCCTTTCATCTCTCTCGTTCTTCTGCTAGTTTCAATGAATCTACGCAGTTCATCTCCTGTATATCCCAGTTTCTCCCCCAAACTAATCAGTTCCGCAATGGAGTAAAACTTTCTTCAGCCATTTTCTTTTCTGATATGCTTTAGCACCACTAAAACGGTTACGCTTATAAACCCGGAAAAAAGTCAGTCAACAGTGTATCTACTAAACGTTATGAGTACACCAACCAATGGTAGTGTCCTAACACAAAGGAGCCTTAATCTTAAACCACAGCTTCTGTGAGAGTTAAGACTAGAACCTCGTTCTTCGTTTTTCTGAACGACCTTGATTAATACAACCACCCTACACACAAGACAATGCTCAACACTCAAATAACTAAAGGAAATAATTAGAAGAGCTAATTAAAATTACCTTTAGTGGACGCTTCGCCCCAGTACTACTCTAGTACTCACTTTTTTCCCGCCTGAAACTAATTTGGGCCATGCAATCCTGGCAAAGCTCGCCACTTTGTCCAGGACGGGGGAAATCGTGATGGTATTGCTTAAGTGCACTAAGTTGATGTATTATTAGTCAGGCTTAACACACCAAGGTTATCTTTGCACTCATACACGCATATGCACACTCATGCGCACACCAAACATTCACCTCTCTCTGGGAATGGGATGTCATGCATTCGTCTCTCTCCTAACACGACTGAGAACAAGAAATACAATTCTATGCCACTTATAATTAATCATGAACAATCAAAATCACACACAATGAAATATCAAACATAAAAGATCATACTTCCTAATCCCGGGTTATAATAAAATGACTTCTTACCTG
>CM031595.1:108406193-108418693 GCA_018398815.1 Conus ventricosus | reverse complement strand
GAGGGTAAGCCTCTCAAGGTCAGATAGGAGAGAATAATGGCTAAATTTTCTTTCCACGATAATAGGGAGGGAAGGACGACTACTTCATCTGTCTAGATCAATTGGGAGAGGATAACTATTACTTTCCCTCTTCAGCTCATCTGGAGGAACATTAGTACTTTTGCGTCTCTCCAGGCCAACCGTGAGGAAACTGGTAATACTTCACCTGTGTAGATCAGCTGGGAGAGTGTAAGTAATACTTCACCTTTCTAGATCAGCTGAGAGATGATTAGAAATACTTCACTCTCTAGTTGAGCTAGGAGAGGAGTTCAAATATTTTACCCTCTAGGTCATCTGGGAGACCAGGATAACTACTTTACCTCTCCACATCTTTACTCCTCAACTTAAACTGGTACAGGATTCGTATATGTTACCTCTCCAGGTTACCTGGGAGACAATTGATACAATTTTGCCTTCCCAAGTCAGCTGGAGAAGGACAAGGACTGCTTTACCTTTTGGATCAGCTATGAGACGATGAGGACTACTTTACCTCTTTGGATCAATCAGGAGAGGATGAAAATCATTTTACCCCATTGAATCAATCAGGAGAGGACGAAAATTATTTACCCCACTGGATCACCTATGAGAGAATGAGAGCTACTTTGCCTCCTGAATCAACAAGGAGAGGATGAGGACTACTTTACCTCCTTAAACCGAGTGGGAGAGGACGAGGACTACTTTACCTCCTTAAACCGAGTGGAAGAGGACGAGAACTACTTTACCCCCTTGGACCAAGTGGGAGAGGACGAGGACTACTTTACCTCCTCGGACCGGGTGGGAGAAGACAAGGACTACTTTTCCTCCTAGGACCAGGTGGGAGAGGACGAGGACCTTCCTTACCTCCTTGGACCAAGTGGGAGAGACGAGGACTTCCTTACCTCCTTGGACCAAGTGGGAGAGGGCGAGGACTACTTTACCTCCCTGGATGAACTGGGGGAGGAGGAGGACTACTGTACGTCCTCGGACCAAGTGGGAGAGGGCGAGGACTACTTTACCTCTTTGGACCAAGTGGGAGAGGGTGAGGACTACTTTACCTTCCTGGATGAACTGGGAAAGGATGAGGACAAACGTTACCTCCTTGGACCAAGTGGGAGAGGGCGAGGACTACTTTACCTCCCTGGATAACTGGGGAGGAGGAGGACTACTTTACCTCCTTGGACCAAGTGGGAGAGACGAGGACTACTTACCTCCTTGGACCAAGTGGGAGAGGACGAGAACTACTTTACCCCCTTGGACCAAAAGGGAGAGGGCGAGGACTACTTTACCTCCCTGGATGAACTGGGGGAGGAGGAGAACTACTTTACCTTCTTGGACCAACTGGAAGAGGACAAGATCTCTCCCTCCTTGGATCAACCCCATCCGCAGTATATTTTTTCTTTATTTCCACCTGTTGACAAATTTTAGTCTCCCGGGAAATCATTTCACATGCTGATTTTCTCCTTTACAGAGTGCTCTTTGCTATACAGTTTTCCAACAAAGTTTCACACTCATCTGCAAAGAATGTGCATTGCCAGCATAATATTGAATTAGCAGACTCACTTCTCTTAATGATTACTTTCGCTCTACACTACTAATTCATGTGGTACCTCAATCATCTCTCCCCTCTCTTAGCCCTTGTCTCAACTGCTGGTTCATCATCATTACTGAGGCTGTGTCTACTTCATCTTCATTATTACTGAGCTGTAACTGCTTCATCATCACAACTGAGCTGTGACTGCTTTTCCATCACTCTTGAGGCTGAGACAATGTCATCATCGGTACAGAGGCTTTGACTATTTTATTATCATCATTCTTACTGATTTTTTTTACTGATCATCATCATTATTGAGGCTGCAATTGTCTCATTGTCATTACTGAGACTGCCTGCTTCATCAACAATATTGAGGCTCTGACTGTTTCATCATCATTACTGAGGCTGTGCCTGCTTCGTCATCATTATACAGACTGCCTAATTCATTTTCATAACTGAGACTGCAGCTGCCTCACTGTCTTAAATGAGGTTATATGACTTCTTCAATGCCAAACTTACTACGTATGAGTGCTTTATTGTCGTGATTGAGGATATGCGACTGCCTCACTGTCAAAACTGAAGGTGGATGAGTTTCTACAGTGTCATAAATAAAAATAGATAATCGCTTCACTGTCAAAATTGACGATGTGTAAGTGCTTCTCTGTCATTATTAACGAGTGTGATTGCTAGAACGCTGCTTTTCATCTGAACACTGTGCACAGAAGACCTGCATAAAATGTCCCAACTGGCAGATGAACAGAACGGAGCTGACAAAATCCTTAAAAAGTGGAGATGTGTGAGGACAAGAACAAACACTGGAGAGATTAAAGAAGAGAAAATGAAAGAGATGAAGAGTGAGTGGGGGAAGGAGGAGGAGTGGGGGCTCGAGGAAGGGAATAGGAAAGGACTTGGATTCAATACGTTAAGGGAAGAAATGGAGGAAAAGAAGAGGATTGGTGAGGAGGCAGGGGAGGAGGGGAAAGATGGGAAGGGGGCGAGGGTGGCCGCGCTGACGGGAAAATCGAGAGAAACTGATTTGACTGGAATGGCAGTGAAAGTCTCACATCTATACGCCGTCTGGCGAAATTGCCGGCATCGAGTCTCAGAGCAGGCTATTGAACCTGTCACGCTCTGGCAAGTACACGAAATCAGAACAAGTAAATTGATGTCTGCCTTAACGATTGCTTCCTTGGCATTTCCACGTTAATATCGAAATGACTCTTGAAAGCAGCGATATGCATGTGTTAATATAATACATCACACTGGCTCCGCAACTAAGCAATTTTGTCATCAGTAGGGGTGCAGAGTGTGAAAGGGGGGGGGGGGGGGGTGCAGTAGTAGGGGTTAGTAGGTAGTGTTCTGCATATGTTTGATCAGCACAGGCACCAGGAATAAAAACTAAAGTGAAGCAACAGCAGTGGAGTGTCTCCCGTGATGAGTTGCCTCAGGACTACTTGATACTGACTGCACCTTAAAAATTGCCGTCCTGGTACTGTGACAGAATTAGCCTGGGTGTGGCTGCGTGTTGTGATCCAGAATGAGCGGTGGGACTAATGTCACTGGGTGATAATGTCACTGAGAACTAATGTCACTGAGAACTAATGTCACTGAGGACTGATGTCACTGAGGACTGATGTCACAATGTCACTGAGGACTAATGTCACTGAGGACTGATGTCACTGAGGAGGGAGAAGGGAACTGGAAGATACATATATATATATATAAGCATTCAAACAAAGGAACAAACAACAGCCACGTAAATAACTTCCCGCGATATCGACCGTGTAAGGTGTTCCTCAAGGTCTATTCATACATATAAAGTACGTGCCTGTATTTATGTTGCCGCAGACAAGATACACCTCATTCTTTTCTCTGGAAAATGCCATGGTTTCTGTTCATCTTGGATAGAGTGATACAGATTAGTGTATGATAAACAATGCTTCATTCTAAAGTGATAAATACACTTTTATATATTTTACCATTATGGCGTGGCTATTCTAGCATCAACAACTTAGCCTGTTCATACTAGTTGCTGGGTTAATTTGTTAGTTGCTTGTTTATTCTGTAAATGATTTTGTTAACTGACTGATTAACTGAGTGATAATTCCGTTGCTTAGCCCTGTCTAAGTATGTTTACAGTTTGTAAATAATTTTGCTTTGATTGGTTCGTTGTCAGAAAATCATCTAGTTAAATGATTAGTTAGCTGTCTGACGAATGTGTTAGTTACATGTCAGTTGCTTAGTTTCAGTTGTGATTTGACAATGAAGTAGTATGCAGCTGCACACATACGAATCGTTTGGAGTATAATATTGAGAAAAACAGACA
This sequence comes from Conus ventricosus, assembly GCA_018398815.1. Classification (NCBI taxonomy): domain Eukaryota; kingdom Metazoa; phylum Mollusca; class Gastropoda; order Neogastropoda; family Conidae; genus Conus; species Conus ventricosus. The sequence goes on along the minus strand of CM031595.1, from coordinate 108,414,818 downwards.
TTGTGATCTAACAGAATTTTTCTGTGAGACTAAACACGGCTTCCCATCCCCCGCTTCCATCCCCCCTCCACCCCATCTCCTTACTCCAAACTCCCATCCTCACCCATGCTTGACAAAGGCCTGGTCGTTAAGCTTGACGTTCACTGTACACATGAAGAAAAAGAAACACCCGAAGGTGCTGGGGAGGACCCAGAGAAGCACTGTCTTCACCTGCCTTTAGAGCAGTCCTGTACCACCCTTGGAGCCTGCGCTGTGTTGACGATGGGTACAGGCACGCGCAGGACACTCCATTAAGATATCAAGGGACATAACTGCTCCTGAACAGAGGTAAATTAGACTACATGATGCAGCTCATAACAGCCTTAAAGTAGCATCCCCATGGGTGTACCAGCCCGTATTTCATGACTGCAGAGCCCACCGGCGAAAAACACCACCCTCCAGCTGCCGAGCACACCCCACAGACCCAACCACCCTGCCCACGGACAGATGAAGACAGTGCCACTCCAGACACAGCCAAGCTTTCGCCATACGGTCTTATGTGCCCTCAAGAGAGAATCCAAAGTTGTAGTCTTTCCCACTGTCAACAGGACTTTCCTGTGGTCAGTGGGTCTTTCCTCACCGTCACTGGACCTTTCTCCAGGGTCAGCCTAGTTAAGGCAAAGAAGAAAAAGAAACACCCGAAGGTGCTGGGAGGACCCAGAGAAGCACTGTCTTCACCTGCCTTATGATTTATCACGTGACATAGTCTTTCATCGGCAGGACCTGTTTGTCTTGCCAACTTCGGTGCCCTTCTGCGACTCTTACGCTAATGTTATCCCGAAACCATTAATTCCCGCTCTCTCTGTCAGCTGTATGACAGAATCATTAATTCAGAATCAATGTTGACATTCGACAGAAGACGGGGGCTTGGAGAGTCATTTTGAAAAAAAAAAAATTATCACGTCATGTGAATCACCCATGAAAACCTGTGCATAGTTTAATTAATGCCGTTCACGGGTAATCAGTATCCACTGTCGCTGGGACTCGACACCTCTGAGACTGCAAGCTAGTCGCTTCCTGATCTCTGTCTCCCGGTCAGAATCAAAGAGAGGGGGAAGGTGGGTGGGGATGAGGGTAAAGAGCTGACGAGGGGGTGGCGATGGGGAGGCTGGCTGCGGGCTTGAGGGTGACTGGAGGGTGTAGATTGCTTTAGTCCCCTGTCATTCACGGCAAATTATCGAAATTCTGTTCGTTCTGTGCAGGAAGTTTGAGGGGAAAGGACATGGTAAGGGCAGATCAATACTGTCGGTCGTTGCTTCCAACAATCGACATGTATACACTTCCGACAGGATCAATCCCCGACCAACTTTATTTCCTTCTTCTTGTCATTACACGAATTTTCGATGAAGGTTTTTACTACAGTTATTCATTTTATCCCTGTTAACCAGTAGCAGACATAGCACCTCACAGCTTGGCATTAAGAGATTGTATATATATATGATTCAAAGGCAAAAAGGTGTGTGTGTGTGTGTGTGTGTGTGTGTGTGTGTGTGTGTGTGTGTGGTGTGTGTGTGTGTGTGTGTGTGTGTGTGTGTACTTGTCAAGGGACACTAGGAAGATTAACTATGCAAAATTCAAGCCAGTCCATCGATGCTTCGTCTCTGACATTACAGCATAACGCTGCTTGTTGAGCAGGGTCGATACCCAGAAGGGTCAACCGAAGAATGTAACCAGTGGACGAGGCTGATTGAAGGCTGGGAGAGGGAGGTTGATATCGAGTGGGCTGGGACGGGAGTTTACAGGCAGAGGGTGGGTGTGGGGGGTTGAGGCGTGAGAAGAGAGGAGAAGGAGGTCGATAGATAGGGAAAGGAAGGGGAAAGGGGCGAATGTATGTTTGTGTGAAACGGTGGGGGGGGTGGGACAGCGGAGACAGAGTGGAGAGGTGGGGAAGAGAAAGGACGAGGTGGTTACGATAAGGCGGATGGAGGGGGGATGGGTGAAGGAACAACGTTAATAAGGAAGACTTTAAGGAAAGGGAGAGGTCGAGTAGCCTGTGCGCGTGCTGGACATGAAAGCTGCGGACAAATTGTGAGTTTTCCCCTCTAGAAAGCTCGTTAAAATGCCCAAGTATCCGCCTTCACCCGGCCTCTTGTAATTGTCTGACCTGCAGACCAGAGAGAAGAAGGGGAGAGGATAAAGGGCTACATGTCAAGAATGTAGCAGGAACCCTGCTAAAGTGCTCCAGTGGAACAACATGGTTGATTTTCGACGGATATTTCATTAAATTCTACAACAGACTATAGACATGAACAATATCAGTCAGCTTCATTATCATGATATCAGTTTAGAACCACATCCAAATGGGATACCAGAGTGGTGTGACATAAAATCCTGTGCAGTTCTAACAAACTGGATAACGGTTCTAAAATTCCACAGTAGTGATAACAAATAAAAGGTAAGTAACCATAGTGGTGCAGAGGTTAGCATCATTGGCTGAGAGGTCGTTGGCTCGAGTTTCATCAGAGGTAGGCTATTCATTAATGGGACTTTTCATGCCCAACTGGGGTTCTACTCGTTCTTTAGTAACCTATGGGCTCAAATGGGAAGACTGGAACCACATAGTCGAGTTCACTCACTTACTTGACGCATCTTCGGGTGATGCTCAAAATTCCTAACACTTCAGGTGTCCATGACTCTCAGATCTGGTTGACATTAGGATATTCTCTGAAAGGACAGACCTGTCTTCTAGTTTAGAACAGAATGGAAATCCATGACTTCATCTCCATCATCTATATCTCGCTGGTTACAAGAAAGTCTCAATTTCTGACCAGCCGCCGTGGCGAAGTGGTTAGCGTTGCGGACACCCGGCTGGGAGGTCGTGGGTTTGAATCCCATCAGAGTCATTGGGTTTTTCTGCCCCGACCACCTCCTACCCAGAGTTGAGTTTGCTGTGGACTCAGTTGGGAAGACTGGGACCACACAGTCGAGTTTCATCCACCTAATGGATGCGTTTCTGAGAGTGTTGCTCAAATTTCCTGACCAACTCTGCAGGTGCCTGTATCTCTCGGGCCTGGTTGATGCCGGGATATATTATGAAAGGAAGCGTATATAGTCATATAGTCTCAGATCGAAATGGAAAATCCGTAGCATCATCTTAATCATCCTCATTCTCATCGATCAGCATTAAAAAAAAATGTCTCAAATTCTGTGGCCCTTCATGCCCTGCTCTCATGGTGACCTCAATTTTGATGTCCTCTCCACGTCTGTGGCCTTGGTTTGGTTCCGTCGGGGTCACCTGTGTCGGCGAGTCCATGGGGGCTGTCGTTGGACGGACTTGGTGGCGCTCTCCGGAGGGAGAGCTCACTCACGCCGGCTCCGCGTCTAAGTAATTATTGTCGTCAGTAGGAGGCTTAGTAGGTGGTGTCCTGCGTATGTTAGATCAGAACAGGCGCCACTGAACACCACCGAAGTGACTCGGCAGCAGCGCAGTGTCTCCTCCGGTGGGTTGCCTCTTGACGACTTGACATTGACTGCTCCTGGTGGATTGCCGGTGCCGGGGCTGCGGCAGGGCTGACCGGGCTGTGGTTGTGGACGGGGTGTCGGAATCAGCGGCGTGGGTGCACTGCCTCTGAGGTGGCGCAGAGGTTGGGACAGCAAGAAAAAAAAAGAAAGTCTCAATTTCTGTGTCCTTTTTATGCCCAGCTCAGTTTCGATATACTCTCTATGTCAATGCCCGTCCTATGTTCGTTTTTCGTCAATATGGGCAAATTCATTGGGACTGTCGTTTGATGGACGGGTTGGCGCTTTCCACAGAGGGGTACACACAGTGGTTTCGCAGCCCAGCAGTTATTGTCGTCAGAAGAAGGCTAAGTGCGTCGTTTCCTGTGCATGCTGGAGCATCGGATGAGACACTATTGATCACTATTGAAGTGACTCGCAGCAATGCAGTCTTCTCCTCTGTCGGATGTCCCTGTGACGACCTGATATTGATTGCTCCCTGTAAACTGCCTGTGGTGATGGTGCGACAGGACAAACTGGGTGTGGCTTTGTATGGGGAAGATGGAATGAACAGCATGAGATCAATGCCACTTTGAGAACATGGAGGATGAGACTGAATATAGGTAAGACATGGTCCCTATAGCGTAATTTCAACTTCAAAGAAACGCCGTTTTCAATTGCGGTAGTGCTCTAAGCAACCCACTCTTGGCATCAAAGAGAGGACAAATTAAGCACGTTTTCATTCCGATTTTGTTTGTTTGTTTGTTTGTTTGGAGGGGGTGGGGTGATTCATTTGACGCACTCCAAACATTAAAGATGACTGTGGAAAACCGGACAAATGTTACAATAATCCGTACGTAATGGATGGGTTTATGAGTCATATTCCTAACGTCAACAGAAGAAGAGGAGCACATTTCATTAATATAATCAACAGAATGAGGGTTGACTGACGCAATGAACTTCCAATGTAAAAGTCAGGTGACTAATGGGGAAAAGAGGGAGGGAAGTAGTGCACAATTAGACACTTTGGGTGTCTTGTTATTCAGTGGAACAGCACTCAATGTACAGTCAGTGGCGGCGAGTTCGAATTGACGCCCAACAAGAATACAGGCCATTCTAAATAGGTGTCAGTGTTCTTCAACATTCGGAACATTCGGGATGGAATTAGAATGGTTTATGAAAGAAAAATGCCTGTAACTACTATTGTCTATAACTACATATCGAGTTAATTCTCTTTTGTGTGACAGATGACACTAAAACTGACGAAATAATTGGCCTAGTAACCCTACTAGTACATTATTCCTATAAAAGTTTTTAAAAAATGACAAAAACACGTGCACAAAAATACTAGCATTTTGGAAAAGAAAGTAGAGGTTATGAATATGAAACTGAAGAATGTTCGCATCACTTTGAGATGAAATATGTGATTTTGAAAAGATACATATATCCTTACGCAAGTTTACTACATACCTACACAGAGGTGTTGAGTAAACTACTAACAATGACAATAATACTGCAGTATGAAGGTGGTAATGAAGTCGATGATATTGAAGTATTGCATATTAAATGTTTGTAACATGTCTCATACATATATAGATAGACAGACAGACAGACAGATAGATAGATAGATAAATATGAGATCTAATAAGTGGAGACTCTTCGGCTGTAATCATCTCATTGCAAAGACAGTGGCACAGAAAACAAGGTAAATTGTCCAGAGTCAAGAAGCTTATGAATCTATGAATTAGTATTTACACGAGTATGAACAATTTCAAATCACAAGTGATGTGTGCTGCCCCTCATATGTTTTAAACAAAGAGAAGTACTTTTTTTTTCCAACAAGAATTACTCTTTTTTCCTTTAAAAAATCTTTAATCATTTTTTTTCGCTTTTTTAGATTTACTCTTTGTCATTATTTTTTAAGATGGTCATTATCTTTATTTTTTATGTTTCTTTTCTCTCACTAAAACACAGTACGTATTGTCAATCAGTAATTTACTTGGATGTAAGTGTGTACAGATGTATCTGCATATAAATTCATGCATGTGTATAGGCACACATGTTTATACATGTCGGATGGACATCTGTTTATTGATCTGTGTAGGTGTGTATATTCATATGTGTGTATATGTGTCTAAATGTTAATAGTATGTATGTACATTATATGGAAGTGAGATTGCTACATCTAGTTTGTGTCTGATTTGAACTTCCAGATTTTGTAAAACATTTCTTGAAAAGAAAAGAACTGTTTTTGCAAGGGGGAAAAAAAATATCGGCCATTGTTGCTGCTCATCCTAATGTGTGGTCGTTCTGGTGTATCAGTTTCAAGGTTAGTTAGGATGCAGCCAGTTCAGTTATTGTTATTATTATTATCATTATCATCATCGTCATCATCACCATTATTCATATTGCTATCATTATTATCAATATCATAGTTGTTGTCGTCATCATCATCATCATTACTGTTATTATTATCATCACCACCATCATCATTATCATCATCATCTCTCGTGGGTGCATGTTGAAGACCTTGGGAAGAGAGGAAATGCAGATAGCTAAAATCATAAGATATCCACATGTTTTCCGCATTCTCTGAAGATTTCCTATGTGCACTTTTTGTCGTGCTTTTCCCCCCATTTCTTTCGCATATGTTTTTATGTTTCCTCTTTTATTCCTTATATTTTGTGCGGTTTAAAAAAAAACTGTGCTTCTGGCCGGCAACGCTGAGCGCTGACAATGTATTTCTGTCTCTCACGCTTGTGGGTCTTCTTACAGGAGTAGCGGGGATTCATGCGTACAATCCTTTTGCTGCAACATTATTAGGACCACTCCACAGACGTCTGAATCCGCTGAGAACTCTGAAGGAGGAGGACGGTGCACGTTTGATGGAACGAACCGCTTCTCTAAAGAAGCGAAAGACATCGCCGACATGAAAATCAATGTGAAGCCCGAAGGTGGGAGGGTGAAGAGGGTGTGGGAGAAATGGGAACAGGGGAAAAATGGTTTAATGGGAAGGAGGTGGAAGTTGGAATTGGAGTGGGCGAATGTGGGAGACAACTGAGATCCAGACCAGAGGCGGTTTTAGAAATGTGTGATGAAATAAATTCTATCGTTGTTGTTGGTTTTTTCCCTTTATAACGAATTGTATATGGCAAACCATATTCTGAATTATTCTGTATTTTGGAGATTTATATACTGTCCTAGCAGCTGTGTTCAGACTCCCTATTTTTCTTTTCGTCTGAATGCACAGTTATGCTTCGCCTATAGTTTCGAGATAGTCGGGAATAAGTTATGCTTCATCTATCACTTCAAGATGATCGGAAGTAGTGTTTCTTTTTATTACCGGCTGTCATGGCAGTAACCTATGTCACAAAATGATGGGACATTTATAAATGTGATTTCCATAATCAAAGATGTGCATAATCTACATGATGTCTACCATCCAGATAAACATGTTTACCTCGGACACAACCATGCCGGAACCCCATCGATACTCATGCTCATCGGAATATCGACGAGGCAGCGTCGATGTGCATGTGTGTGTGCTATGTGTGTCCTTTTGATCAGCAGAAGCAAATTCAGCAGCCGAGGGCGGCGAAACGCATCATATGCGATGCATGTGTTCATTAGCCTGCATTCAAAGCTAGAGACTAAAGGTCAGCTCGAGAGGACGAGTACTATTATACCTCTCCTGGTCAAGTGGATGGTGTATGTGGGAGGGGGAGGGGTTGGCAGAGCGGGGAGGGGGCGGGAAAGGACATTTTTCGTTCTCTAAGTCAGATTGGACAGGACAAGGATTACTTTACCCCTCAATGTCAAATAAAAGACTCAATAGAGAGAGGAGAGAGGCTGTTTACCTCTGCAGATCAACTCGGACGGGACGAGTATTGTTTACCTCTCTTGACCAATATGGAGAGAATGAGAACCACTGTATCTCTCGAGGTCAACTGTCCTGGGCAACTGGGAGGGAGAAGGACTACTTTATCTCTTCTGCTCAACTGGTAGAGATCTAGCATTGTTTCACCTCTTCAGGTCTGCTGGGAGATGACTCCTTTGCCTGTCCAAGTCAACTGGGAGAGGAGGATATCTACTTTACCTTCCCAGATCCAATGGGGAGGATGAGGACTCCTTTACCTCCCCGGATCAACCAGAAGAGGACAAGGACTGCTTTACATCTTTAACGTGGTGGAATTATTATAACTTGTGACGCGACGTTGCTCAATGCATTCAACATCTGAGGGAAACAGTTTGATTTCACCAGCTTCAAGGATTCGGACCGCTTTGATCTTCCCGACTGTAAGTGATGAGATAACTTTGATCTGACATAACACTGAGGTTCTATTGCTATTTGGGGCTGGACTGGGCCTATGGTTAATCCAATATGTATGCATGGGAAGATTACATCTCGAGGTACTTTCTCAATCACATTGGAGACGTGATTAGAAGCAGTTCAAATATCCTATTCAAAACCATAACAAATACTCATCTCTCATCTGAGTGTGACTGGAACTACTGTACTTATCAGAAATGTCGGATATGACCATGACTAATATATTCTGATGCTCTGTAATGCTATCAGGATTTAACTTAGTGACTCCAGGACCACTAGTATAATTTCATACCACTCAGAGTACTCCTGTTACTATTTCATCTCAACACACTTTCTGGCTGTACGTACGAATACTTTCTTTGACTGTACACTCTTTGTGACGGACAAAATGATGTCTGGCATAACCGGTTTCGGTTTTTGTTTGTCACGCTGAAACGTGCCCTCATTCCTCCCTTTAAGTTCAAGTGTGAATCACTGTAGCCCAACTGACCACTCAAGCCTTTTCATGGCGGTCAAACTCACACAGGAAACAGAAAAATCACATCACGAACAAGTCAGACTATCGGGAAAAAATCAAACCCAGAAAATGAAATAAACAATACAATCAGCCTACGACACAGCAGCTAAAGTATTGACACCTTGCGGTATTTGAAATTGATCTGTGCTGAGAGTGCCTGGCATCTCCCTTTCATTACTGTTCCCACATTGTAAAAAAAATATCACGAAAAACATTTAAACACCAAGCGAAATACATGAAAATGAATATACAGGCAAATAGATATTGCAGAATGGGTACTTAATATCCACTGCGGACGGCA
>CM031595.1:108341193-108398693 GCA_018398815.1 Conus ventricosus | reverse complement strand
GCAAGAAGACGGCGACGAAAGAAGCCGTTACAGGCAATGTGTCAAAGCTGAGCAGAACAACGCTCCAAATTAGGCAAGTTCCTATCTTGTAGGTAAGTTTGTGTCTTGCAGCTGTGACTGATGAAAACTGCAAGTAACCCTAACGGCCAGTATGTCGGCTGAGACTTGGTACTTCTATATTCAGCACGAAGGCGCTATGTTTCGGCCAGTTCATTAAAGCAAGTGACTCCATGCTGAAAGTGTTTACGCTTGGAAAGTTCAAGAGTGATCTTTGCTGGATCGCAAAGATCACGAGTATATAGTTCTACGCCGTTCTGCTCAGTTGTTTACGCGTGATGCTGACTTTAAATTCCCCGCGTCTGAACACCACTGAAAAGAACGGGTCTTATAGACAGCTTCAAAGTCGCAGACAACGAGATTGCCAAGGTTCATGTTATGACGGATTCGAACTTGCAACGAACTGAGAAGTCCGAGCCGTAACCAAAGGGACCAACAAGGTACACAGATAACGGAAGAAAGGTCGCGAGAGAGAGACAGGAAATCAGTATTTTGAAGTTCAAACACGCAAATGAATAGAATTCTACTGCTGTGAAACACTTGGCATTTTCATTTAAATCTGCACTCCAAATGCCTCGCCACTCTTTCCAGGGGAGACATTGCATCAATTGCCAGCGAAGGGGTTATTACATAGTGTGTTCCCTTTAACAACCGTCGGTGAAATCAGCCCGATGTGTCGACTCGAACAAGGTCGACTGGTCTTTAAAGTAGGCCACAACAGAATCTTTGAACATAAAAGGTATTCTTTTCATGGAAATCGCAATACAAGCACCCGGCAAATAATGCAGAAGTAATTACATGAAAAACAAATGAACGAGATTGATTCCTTTCTCCCTGTTTGTGGTTAAGTGAACGAGCAAGCTGATGGATGGCTGACGGGAAGGCTGAACCTTTCATGCAAATAATTGTTATAAGTATCACTATGCTATGATTTGCATTATTTGATTTTAATCATACTTGTCACTGTAATTACAAATAACGTACATTCCTTGCATGAGATACATGTGTGCTGTTTTTTCTCATTCAACGACTACCGGCAGTTAAGAAATGAATAGAAATAATAAATAAAAGAGTAGACATGCTGATTTTTCTTTCATACACAACGTAAACACACTTTGAAACGCCCTTTTGGGTTTTTTTTGTTGAACACTTGGGAATTCCTGTATGAACACTTAAAGGTTTAGTATAGCATGTCTGATTTTACTACAAATCTCAGTTTCAAGTAAATTCATAAGGTGATATAAATCACTTGCATTCATGTATACTCTCTGTCTGTCTGTCTGTCTGCCTGTATGTATCTCTCACTCTCTCTCTCTCTCTCTCTCTCTCTCTCTCTCTCTCTCTCTCTCTCTCTCTCACACACACACACACACACACACACACACACACACACACACACACACACACACACAGAAAGGTGCGACCACGAAGATCAAATAAAAGAAACCGAACGTAAACATAACCGTTACATTTCACAAAATGATAACAATTTTCTTCAAACACTCAACTGTAATACGTTCATATTCTCTTACATTTTACATTTGCATGCAGATCAAAAAGAAGACACAGGTACACATAAAGAAAACGTCATCGTTTAACATACACAAGAAAATATACATATTACATGAATAATTTTTTTTTAAAAAGAAAAAAATCGCGGAACATGTTTAAGGCACTTTAAATGCAACAATTCAGAGAAAGAATTCTCTGTGGATGTTCATCATGATATTTTTCTCAAGTCTTGACTGAAAACGGTCACTAGCATAAACTGATGAAAAACACCCCGTACTGGTTTTTCAGTGCGTTTGTTACTACTGTGCAACTGATTGATATTAAATGCTTGTATAACAATCACCGTTTCATACAATTCGAAGAATTCCACTGTAGTGTTCGAACAAATGGGCGTACATTTTGATTCACATCAAGAGAGAAAGAAAGAAAGTATGAAAACTAGAAAATAGTGTACATATGTGCACAAGTACATACACACACCAATACGGTCACAAACCCGGTGCGTGTCCAACACTCTCTCTCTCTCTCTCTCTCTCTCTCTCTCTCTCTCTCTCTCTCTCTCTCTCTCTCTCTCTCTCTCTCGCTCTCTCTCTCACACACACACACACACACACACACACACACACACACACACACGCATGCACACACATTCACGCACACACACATACACACTCATATATATACACTAACCTATCGTCACAAATTCAGTATGAAACTCATCGGCAGACTGATTCCACCATACAACAACGCCTGTATTTGTAATCCATATCACCGCAACATTAAGCTGTATATGTATATGGCTGTTGCTTTTGGTGTTGACATACAGCAGTCTGTCTCTGAGGAACCAACACTGAAGGAAAAGCTGCAGTTCCAAGAGTTCTGTGCTTAAGGGAACAGGCCAGAACGGCGTTTACACGTTGGTGAGAATTCGTGCAGGAACAAACGAGTGGCATACATATATCTGAGGTAGCAGTAATACACGTAGCACCAAAGATTCCACACAAAAAAGGTGGGAGCAGCTGGCAAGAAATGGAGGCAAAATGGATGACACGCGTCACTGGATGTGATGGTGAAAGGTAAAATGAACTCCACTGGCGATTTTAACATAATCTTTCCGTATCACCACCGAGCGAACAGCACGAATTGTGATTTTCACCAATGATTTTTGGGTCTTGGAAGACTAATTCAAAACAGTGAACCTGTTTATCACACTGTCAAACATAAGCAACGTTATTATCTGAACAATGTTGAAAGGGACGAAATGTTGGAAAGTGTATCATAAAGTAACCAAACTCATTCACTTTATAATATAACTCTCTCTCTCTCTCTCTCTCTCTCTCTCTCTCTCTCTCTCTCTCTCTCTTCTTTTTTTTCATCTACTTTCTTTCTGTCTACGTTTCTCTCTCTCAACCCTCTCTCACCCTCAAATACAACTATGAAAAGGCTGCAAGACTACATTACACCTCGCTTTTTTCGCCTTATCTTTTGTGATCATTTCGATCGACGTAAACCTTTCGTAAGAAGTCATTCACATTTCAGACTCATTATTTTTGCTCTCAGCTTGCCATGCTCACGTTCCTCTGGAAAAAGAATCGAAGTGTAGATTTACTTTGGGAAATTAGTTTTGTTTCAAAATTTCTTCAGGAAGTGTATTCCGTTGATCCTTTTTGAATTTCATCTCACGGTGGTTTTCTTTCCAATGACCGGACTTGCAAACCCCCCAAAAGGAGTGCAAGAAATCATTATGGTATTCTGTGCATAATGACACAAAATTTGAGAGAAAAAAAATGGATCGTGTGTTCTTAAAGTACCAAGACCAGTATGCTGGATATGCGTCAAATATGGCTTTCCTTCGCATTTTCTTTTATAATTGTTCAATTAAGATTTTCGAGCCAAGATTGACTTCATTTATTTCTTTCCCTAAAAGGGATTTTGACATATTCGACTTTTGCCTCCACTTAGTAAGTGCTATCATCAGTTTTTGTTTGTTTGTTTTTTAATCCATGTCATCGTAAAATGTTTCTGTTTCGGTATGTATATCAGTTCTATGCGAGACACACTACTAGTTCACCCATCTATCTGTAAAGGTCTAACACTAAATAATGAGGTTCTTTTGTAAGCTCTTCATTTCTCTCACTCACACACACACACACACACACACAACACACACACACACACATACACACAGCGCGCGCACGCGTACTTTTGCACGTGAACACACACACACACACACACACACACACACACACACACACACACACACACACACACGCACGCGCGCGCGTGCGCGCGCGTAAACACACACACACACACACACATACGTAAACACACACACACACACACACACACACACACACACACACACACACACACACGTAAACACACACACACACACACACACACACCACCACCACCACCGCACCACACCACACCACCCACACACACACACACACACACACACACACACACACACACACACACACACACACACACACACTCGAATCCAAACCCGGCCACACGAACGCACGCACGCTAATCTAAACCCGGCCATCTAAACAACCCGTCAGGACTCAGCCTCGGGACGAAGGCAGGGGTGTTCGCAGCACGCACACACGGCAACGGCTGATACGGAATCGGTGGGCACCGGCCTTGAGGGTCTGTTGCTGGGGGTCCAGATCCTCAGCTCTCGCTGCGCCGTCAGCCAGTAGCTGAACTTGTCCGAGAAGAAGTGGCACTGGCCTTTGCTGCTGCACTCGATGAAGGGGTTGGTGTAGAACAGCTCCAGGCAGCTGCCCGGTGAAGAGAGGGGCTGGCCGCCGCTCATACTGCCCACAGCGTGCTGAGAAACACACATACATACATATACACAGAAATAGTGAGGTACAATGCTGAGAAACACACATACATACATATACACAGAAATAGTGAGGTACAATGCTGAGAAACACACATACATACATATACACAGAAATAGTGAGGTACAATCAACTGTCATTGAGATACTGAGGCAATTTTTAAAAGGTATTTGAAATAACTCTGCCAGTTTACACGGAAAAACGAATTACAAGACAAAATATGACGCGTTTCGACATCCGGGACAACGTACATGCAGAATGAGCAGTCGCTTATCTTCTTATATTTGATATTGAGGGGTTTGTTACGGTTGATTTAGTGGTGAGATATTGAGTTATATTTAGGTGGTTTGGTTCATCGAATGACATTTGTCAGTGAGGTACTGAGGAAAAAAATCTAGGTTACTTTAGTTGTGTAAAACGACTTTTGTCATTGATATGCTCCGGACTATATTTATGTTGGTTTAACTGTGTCAAAAGACGGGGGCTGACCCCGTTCATGTGACTCACTGTATGCTGATGTCAAGTCATAACATTTACGCTTAAGGAGAAATAAAAAAAACACGCCGAGAATTACAATCGTCAGCAACATATTTAGGTTATGTAAGTTGCGTTGAAATAGAACAAGGCGATCTGGTGTCATGAAATGTCTTTATTCTTTAGTTGTGTATCAAAAGGTTTGTTCTGTTGACGTTGTTTCAAAGCATCAATTTAAAAAAAAATGTGCTGAGCCTCTCTTGTCACACCAGAACTTCTTTGATTCCCGTAAGCCTAATATTTTACTGGGAAAGTCAACAAAAAGTGCATTTACTATAAAAACTGATCAACTGTCTGGCCAGCAGTATTATTCTAAGTATTTCCACTTTCGTAAGCTATATATTTCATAGCATCTTTTCTTATCCCGATTTTATGTAAAGGAATTCGAAGTTCTCGTTTTTACAATTGTTACAATCTTTTGTGTTGAATACTGACGGGGAAATGTGAGTAAAAGAACCCAGGCCTGTGAATGAAGTTTCAAACACCTTCTCCACATATCAGACAGGGAACATAAGACAAGATGACTATGTAAGGCAGTGAATCAAAACTACAACTTTCAGGTGAGAACATCACCTCCCGGCTATCAGATCCAAAGACCTTACCTGGCACTGGTGCTTATCCTGCTATGACTACCTGTGATCACTCTGCACACCGAACAAGTCGTGGACAGACAGCATAAGGGACTGACTGGTTGTAACACCTCTGACTGGTTGCGCAGGACTAAGGACAGGGAGCTAAGGAGACCCCTGACTATTTGGGCCTCTGTCACAGCGCCTTTTGGATCTGTAGTAACTGGATTATGATGACTGAAAGTCCGATGTATTTTGTACAAATTACCAAAAAGGAGAGACCCGCAACGTTTTCATGGAGACAATTTTTTTTTAACCTTCAAACTATTCCCAGTTTGACGATGACCCAAAACGTTTCCATGGAGAAAATTCGATTTCTGTTTAGCTTCAAACTATTTCCAGTCTGACAACTGGAAAGTGTGTATAACTGACGAGAGAAACACGATAGACTAAGAGAGAAAGAGTGGAAGAAAGGAAGCGAGAGAAAGGGAGAACAAGAGGCAAGGAGAGAGAGATAGGGAAGTGAGAAAGAGACAGAGAGACAGAGACAGTGAGACAGAGACATATAGAAACAGAGAGAGACAGAGAGACGAGTGAAGACAGAAAACACTGGGTTCAACAAAACTGGTAAAACAAGAAAACAGAGAGAGAGACAGAGACAGAAACAGAAAGAGGCAGACAGAGAGAGACAGAGAGAGAGAGAGAGAGAGAGAGAGAGAGAGAGAGAGAGAGAGAGAGAGAGAGAAAGAGAGAGAGAGAGAGAGAGACAGTGAGAGTGTGACAGAAAGAGATAGTGACAGACAGTCAAACAGACAGACGGACACACAGACAGACAGACGGGCGGACAAACAGACAGACAGAGACCAAGACGGACAGACTGACAGATATGCGAACGTACCATAAGAAAACTGAATCCTGTCCACAGCTCCTTCCAGCCGGATGGGCAGGTCGGAGGACTTGTACTCTGCCCGTGCAACGTCAGGATGGGGGCCGGCGCCATGCACACCGAGCACCGAGAGATGAACCTGGGTATGTCAAACTATCGTGAATTAAAAACTTTGCAACCATCACCTATAAATACAAAATCAATGTATTTATCAAATACGCCTTAATATATCAATAAAGCGCAAAGTTGGACATTAATGAAAACACAACTAAAAATGTTCATAAAAAGTACCTATAATGTAACAAAAGCATACAACGTACGTGAACACTGTCTGAGATCTCACTTATCAAAAACACAACCTAGAATATTGATAAAGCGCCACCTAATGTGTTAATATGATATCAATTTAATAAAAACATAACCTTGCAACAAAACACAGCCTAACATGCTAACAAAATATAACCCAAGATGCAGATAAAACACTGCTGCGCTATTCATTCAAAGTGGAATCTGACCCGTTCCGTGTGTTTAATCAGCTGGTCAACGAAAGAATTATGACACTGTCCCAGGCATGATCCGCATCATTCCCATCGAGAACAGCACCTTGCTTCAGCCCACCTGAGCATGGACTTGCCCCGCGCGGGCATCATGGGCACGGCCTCGGTGGTAGCCAGCCAGTAGGAGGTGAGGGTGCGGCTGGCGTAGTTGCACACGTCGTGGATGTTGCAGAACAGCAGCGGCATGGGGTTGAACTTCTGCAGGCACGACCCCGTCTGACCTGGTGACCGCAAAGAGGGAAACAATGTCGTTTCCTGTTTTGCGTATAGGTGGATGATGATGATGATAATGATGATGATGATGATGATGATGATGATGATGATGATGGTGATGATGATAATGATGAGATGAAGACGAAGAGGAGGAAGAGAACAAGGAGCAGGAGGATAATGATGATTATGATGATGATGATGATGATGATGATGATAATGATGACGACGACGATGATGATGATGATATTAATGATGACGATTTTTGTGGTCGTGATCGTGATCGTCTTGCTGTTGTTGCCGACATCGTGTTCCTGTTGATTATAACGATAAATAGGCATTGTTATGATAATGACTGTGAGCAAAGCAAAGTCGACAAAACTTGATTTCCCTAAGGACAAAAAAACGAAGAAAACAACCACGACGACAACGATGACAAGAAGAGAGAGGATGGAGAAAACAGAACAGCCGCCTTCTGAATGATCATCATGACTGCGCTGATGTGAAAAAGTGCTGTCACAAATCAACCAATTAAGAGTTAAGTAACTGTCATATCAGCATTACAACATCACATGACGCATATTCAGTACATACATACAAGTCCAACAACATTCTACAAGTATTCAACAAATGAAATCAAGACTTTCAGCAGATCAAAATTAAAATAAATACGCGAAGAATAGCCCCGTGAAAAAGATTTTACAATAAAAACATAAAAAGGAAAGAAAAAGTCTCATTATAGATTATTTTTGTCTGTTTGTTTGTTTATGTTTATCATAAAAGGAAAACTGCTGGTGAATGAACCAACACACATTCGATCATCTCTGGAACATCCATAAAACTACTGACGGATATACTTCCGAATATACCACCCACAACCCCCCGCCTCCACCCCCCACCCCCATTCCCCATCCCCGCTAAGTAAGACAGCTTATTTCCGTCAAATGTTAACGTCTGTTTAAGGAAAATCAGCTGACCACATGTTCCTTGGCGTTTCCAAAACACGCTCAATTTACTAAAACAGCACTTACCATAACTGACAGCCCTTGTGTAGCCTTTTGAGGCCAGCTGAGCCATAAACAGCATGACTTGCTGACGTATGACCAGAGCTAAAGGAAAGATGCTTGTCTTATGCGAAGGAAGAGACACCACGAAGTCTTTCCCCATAGGCAACTCATCAAGGGAGGTCTTACCCAGATCCTGACTGAAGGCTCTCCCCTCGTCCTCCGAGTGCAGGAAGCTGTAGCCTGACCACAGCCTCGTGTGCCTGTCCGGGCACTGGGGCACACCTGTCGTCTGGCTGTGGCGAACGTACAGGTAGGCAGACGGGCCCGGCAGACCTGACCACCAACAACAGAGCTTCTCAATAACCACCTCCATACATCGTTTTAAACAATAGGGCTTGGTAAAGGGAGGGAATTGTTGTTGGGAGGTTAATGTGGTATGGACAGAGAGGGAAAAACATTATCCAGGCCGGCAAGTTTGAGATGTGGCAAGACGTTGTTAGGGGATATAACCAGTATGAACAAATACGGACAAAAAAAACCTCCCATACAAGCAAGTCTTGTCTTTCTAAGGAGACAAAGTTACGATGGACAAAGAGAAAAAAAAAAGTTCCGGACAAAAAAGCATGTTAAAGAGAGTCTTTGGGAGATAAAACTTATGGACAAAGAAAAAATATTCCAGAAAAGAAATTTTTTTAAGAAGCTTTTGGGGGGAGGTAAATCTAGAGTAAATGTTGCCGCCGATTTTCCCTGTTCAGCAACTTTTTAAATTCAGCCCTGAGCAATCAATTTACCCTCTCAGAGTAATCTTGTGAAGCGCCATCTGTAGGTCTCCAGAGAGTGCGCTTAACAAATACGCGACATTATCATCATTATTATTATAATAATTTTTTCAAAGTAATTTTTACAAAGTCGCTTAACAAATATTTCGTATTGTTATCATTATTATTGCTACGTGACAATGCTTTATACATTGACGGTTTTTTTTAAGATAATGATCACCTGCCGATATTCATTTTTCTTCTCGAGATTAGCGTCGCATTTCTGTCCGGAGCAGCCGCAATGGAACAACAGCGACCAAGCACTGTCGATTTGTGGGCAGTTTCAAAATGTGGTGCAGAAACGTGATTCAGCCGTTTCATCGGTCTTCGGAAATATCACCGTACAATGGCGTAAAACGTAAGAGGACTAAACTGCGGATGCTTCAAGGTAGCACCGTGTCTTGCCCTATCGAAAGACTAACCTCAGCAGCACACATGACATGAATGAATATTGAGGGTAGGTACGCCTGTTAAGACTGGCTGAACAGAGGCAAGCAGCTAATAAGATAGGACCCCCTACACTCCATAAGACGTGTATGGATATAGAGGATAGGTACATCTGTTGACTGGAACAAGTTCTTAGATATAGTACTTGTTTCACGTACCATCACGTACCTCGGACTCAAAATAAGACTGTCTGAATAGCAAAAATCAACGTAACAAAGTAGAGGCCCTTTCACTCCAATATTGCCCCAATTTTCTTACGATCGAAAATGTGGATGGAGCCTTATCCCAATTCCCAGCCCTAACCGCCACTTCTACTCCCTTCCAAATAAAAAGGCCAAAAAATATGATGACAAAACAAATGTAGCAAGTAAAGTTAAAAATGAATGAACAGACAAATTAATAAATAGATAAACGAATGAAAAATAAATGAATAAATAGAATGTAATAATATCGACGAACCTGGATCACCAGCGACCCCCGGTAAGCCCTGCAGCGGTCTGCCCTTCTCTCCGGGTCGTCCTGGTTCTCCTCTGTCTCCCTTCAGCCCGATACCCTCGGTCCTCGTGGTCCTGGCTCTCCCCGCTCCCCGGGTGGACCGTGCTCTCCCGGCAGTCCCCGGACTCCTGGCTCACCTGGCACCCCGGGTTGGCCCCAACCCACCTCGCCTTTCTTACCTGAATAAGTATCAGAGGGGTTAGTTTGCAGACTGAATGTTCGATTTTTTTTTTAATTCCCCGAAATGATCATTTTTACGCAGAAGAAAACAGTCTTAAGCGTAAAACAGTTTCTTAAATAGCAATACATTCACCGTTGCTTAGAGCCGATCCAGGTGTATAGGCCCATAGTTTGCATAAGCTGTAAGGCTAATGACTAGTCTTCCACTAGCGATGTAGTCCATAGCCGCTTGGTAGCCTTTTTACCAAATAAAGATGAAACACCCAATTGATCAAATTCTCGCTGAGGCAGAGAAGTAACAAAGGACATTGCAACGAACTGTAACATTCTGACAACAACCCAGAACACACAAAAAAATATATATACACACAAAACAATGTGCAAAGAAACGCTTATGCAATTCATAATACGATACAGACAAGTGACTTTTCGACAAATGTCTTCTTCAGAAGTCAGCACTATCAGACATGGACAAATTACGGAAGGCGGATCTCGGCCAACTCGTTCAGCAGCTTTAACTATCCCTGAGCTGAATCAGATACCCACTGACTGTTGAGTAGACAGAGAGGATTTTCCGGCTCCGCGCGTGGCTCGAATTTGAAACCATTAGCTGTGTGGTCAAACGCTCTAACAGTTTGACTGCTGATCTCCCCTTCTACATTGCTGACCACGATAATAACATCGATGACTGACACGACAAAGACGACGATCAATGTTATTGTCGTTGTTCTCGGTATCCACCAAACTCACCTTTTGGCCCTGGCAGTCCAAACCCAGGTTCTCCAGGATCCCCTTTCTCGCCAAGGATCCCTGTCTCCCCCGGCAGCCCATGAACGCCGGGTTCTCCTGGCGGCCCCCTGCCTCCGGGCTCCCCCTTGAGGCCAAACAGCGCGTCCCCCGGGTCTCCCTTGCTCCCTTTGTCTCCCGGCAGACCAAAGCCAGGCTCTCCCTTGAGGCCTGCGATTCCGGGCTGTCCGGGAGTCCTGGTTCCCCGTCTTTGCCCTGGGGTGTGCGCGTGTTTCGTAAGTGCGTTAAAAAAAATTGTAGATTTATTTCGGTTGTATTCATCCATTAAAACGTTCGTACATTGACTTTTTTCTCCTCGTCCACGTGAGTGTGTGCGCATGGGCGTGCGTGCGCGCGCGCGCGCGCGTGTGTGTGTGTGTGTGTGTGTGTGTGTGTGTGTGTGTGTGTGTGTGTGTGTGTGTGCGACCGCCTTTGAGTGTGTCTGTGTCAATCTGCGTGTTCGTGCGCGTGTTCATTTTGCGCACAGGTTTTATTTTTTGTATTGTGTTGTTTCCCTTTTTATGTATCGTCCTTTGGATATTGCGTGACATAAAATGGATCATGGTGTGATGAGAAATAACCTGTTTGATTGTATGTTAACAAAGACACTTGATTGCATCAACCCACTGACATCTGACGATCTAAAATCAGACCCGAAGCCAAGGAACATGATTATAAGCATTATGTTTGCAAATCATATTTATGCCGATATAACCACCAACAGAAAGGTTTTGTGTTTCTGATATACTTTCGACAACAACTTCACGAGGGCCTTTTTATAAAACAATCATTTTGTTTTAGTTACAGAACCGAAAACTTTAATTCAAAATGAAAACAGTCATGTGACAGGTAACATACTGACACGTGTGCGTGTGTCTGTATGTGTGTGTGTGTGTGTGTGTGTGTGTGTGTGTGTGTGTGTGTGTGTGTGTGTGTGTGTGTGTTGTACCTGATGTCTTCGTAGCTGTCTACTTGTATGCGTTTCCATGTGTCTGTCAGTGGATCTGTGTCTGACTCTTCGGCAGTCTCCATGTGTCTGTGGGAGTGCTTCTATTTCTGTGTCCGTGTCTGTGTGCTTGTACCCACATTCTGGCCTGGTAGCCCCCGCCTGCCTGGTTCTCCGGGGTATCCATCTTGACCGGGAGGACCTGGTTCGCCGGGTATCCCGTCCTGACCTCTGCCACCCCCGGGACCCTCGACACCCGGAGTACCGGGATCTCCTTTAAGGCCTGGGGGCCCTGCTACCCCGGGGGCACCCGGGTAGCCATCAAGACCGGGCAGCCCTGGTTCACCTGGCACAATACCGGTGCACCCGAGGTCAAGACCAATTTGTTTGAAACCAGTGACAATGAATGGAGGAGACAGAGAATGGATATCTGTGTTTGTGTGTGCGTCCATGCGTGTGCGTGTGTTTTGTGTGTGTGTGTGTGTGTGTGTGTGTGTGTGTGTGTGCGTGTATGCGCGTGCGCGCTCGCTTGTGTGTGTGTGCGTGTGTGTGCGTATGTGTGTGTGTATGAGAGAGAGAGAGAGAGAGAGAGACAGACAGACAGACAGACAGTCAATCAGACAGACAGACAGGCAAGTAAGCATACAGGCAGACAGACACACAGGCTGACAGAGAGGGGATGAAATAAGGGAATAGATCGCATAAATGGTAGACTGATCGGTAGATGAATTGTAAAACACACGGGCAGACAGATTGACGGATGGGTATGGTACAAAGAATTAAAGAAATAGACAGACAGACAAACAGACAGATGGAAACAGACACTGAGATAGGCAACTGGGTAAATAAGCAGACAGAATAACAATATGAAGAAACAGTTAGATAGACAACTAGATAGACAGACCGACAGATAAAGAAAGAGAGACTAAGACGGAGAACGAGACAGACAGACAGACAGACAGGCAGACAGACAGACAGACAGAGAGAGAGATTCACTGAATGACTGATTCTTTGATTGATTGACAGAAAAAGCAAAAAGGAGGACAAAAAAAGACTTTACAGACAAGCTGTCTTTAGTTAGAATTTGTACTCGACTCTCATTGATATCCACATTTTCTAAACTAAAACATAACATCCCCAACCATCGAAACTAGTCTCATTCTGTGCCATATGTGTATATTTGTCATTGAGAATGAGCGGGTCTTTCTAAGAAAAAAAAAGTATTTACTCCACACCGAAATCTAAACGTGGCAAAACTGGGATGCGTTTCCATGAAAAAAATTAATCAAAATATCTTTTTTTAAATAAAAAAGGAAAAACTGTAATTTCATGTTTCATTTCTTTGTCTTTGGCAGTAATTCAACAATGTTAATGGAAAGTATTAAATTTGTGTGATTACACAATCTGTTGTTCCCAACTTTGGGCGCGTGATAAAAAAAATATACGAAAACTACAGCAAGCCTGCCCGATCAATTTTCAAAGCGTAGAACCATAGTCAGTCGATTAGCATTAAACAACTGTCGCTGATCACACTTGGTTCATATTTTATTACATGACCAAAGTTTGGCTTGAATCATATAATAAAAAATCAACAAATATTCAAACATGTCCAATCACAGTCCCTCAGGTGATGTGATGTGTGTATTCAACTATATATTCACACTGGTTTTAATCATTAATTTGTGCCCGGTTCAAGCCAACGTATGTTGTCATTCTTTTCATGTTATACTTATTTGGAGGTGAAGTCCTTAAAATTTCAAAGTTAAGACATCAAACTGAATCAAAATGCCAGATTGTTTTCTCATACATTTTCATTAATAAACACAGGAACACAACTAGAGAGAGAGAGAGAGAGAGAGAGAGAGAGAGAGAGAGAGAGAGAGAGAGAGAGAGAGAGAGGAAAGAAAGAAGAGGGTGGAAAGGTAGTGAAAGACAAAGACAAATAGGCAAAGGGCAAAACCCACAAACTTTAATTCAGAAGCAGAGAGATATACAAGAGAAAGAACCAGACAAAGAGAACATGTGCACACACACACACACACACACACACACACACACACAGAGAGAGAGAGAGAGAGAGAGAGAGAGAGAGAGAGAGAGAGAGAGAGAGAGAGAGAGAAGCAGACAGACAGATCTCACCTTTCACTCCCGGCAGGCCAATGGAAAACTCGCCAGGTAATCCGCGCGGACCCTCTCTTCCAGGTAGACCAGGTAAGCCAGGGTCCCCCCCGTCCCCTTTCTCCCCTGGGACCTGCAGGCCCCGGGCTCCGGGGTACCCCTCTCCAGGATCACCACGGTCACCCTGTAAGGACAACAGGCATCCATGGGTCTTTGTTGCCTTGAACTCTGGGACGGGTTGGGGTAATGACCTCCCTTTGTTACGTTGAATTACCCTTTGTACCTTATCTTCCGATAGACAAGATGCACCCATGCCTTTATTGTCATACCTTGTGCTGTTGAAGTTTTGCCCAAAGAGGCATTTCACCATTCAAGAGGTGTGGAAGTGTTACATTTAAAATGTTGTTATTTTTAATGTAACTGTGTGATCAGTGTCTGTGCAGTACAAACAAATCAGATATTCTGTTTTTCTTTGAAGAAAAATATCCGGCCGAGGTGGATTATATCAAAATCACTGTGTGAACAGAGAGCGAGCGGAGAGAGAGAGAGACAGAGAGAGAGAGAGAGAGACAGAGACAGAGACAGAGACAGAGAGACAGACAGACAGAAACACAGACAGACAGTAAACAAAGGCGGGAAAAGTTCGCGAAAAGGAGAAGGGCTTTTAACTAGTTGTGAAGGGCTTTTAACTAGTTGTGCATAACACTTCCAATCCAGCATGCTTGCATACAGACCTGTATATAAGAAAAAAATAAACAGTGACAACTATACAACTGCTCCACAGATAAACAATGCGGTAACAAATAGCGCTTAACGTTGAAATGAACCGCCACACTCCTTTATCGTTGCTTATTTCTCTCAAACAAACAACATCGAACTCCACACCAGCTCACACCGAGTTTCAGTCGACCGTAACCACTCGTCTTGCTTTCTTCCACACCCTTCCCTCTCACCTTCACGCCGAAAACAGAGGTACCCGGTTCCCCCTTGGCACCCGGAGTTCCTGGCAAACCGAGAGAGAGATTGGGACACAGAGCGGTTGGCTACTTTTTTCTTTTTTCCGTCAGATGAACAATCACAGAAGTGGCTTTGTGTGTGTGTGTGTGTGTGTGTGTGTGTGTGTGTGTGTGTGTGTGTGTGTGTGTGTGTGTGTGTTGGAGGGGTGGGAAATGGGTGTAGTAGGGTTTGGTGTGTTATACTGTGGAGATGATGTGGGTGATGTGGTTGGTACGACATAGTGTTCTTCTTCCTAAAAGACTGGTTCACTCAAAAACGAGTAGGTACACCAGCGCGTGTTGTATGGTGATGCATGTATGAGCGGTCTACATATATATGTGTCACGGTCAAAAATAGAACAACCAAGTCGTGGTCCAGGTTGTTTGGACATAAGCTCTAACTCAAATATTCTGGGCGCCACGTAGACGGGCCCATGGTTCGGATCCAGCCAATTAAGCATAGGGGAGAGGCTCCACAGAGACGGTCTGTCCGGCCAGACGGACTAAGCAGCTTTGACTGACGCCTCGATGTCTAGCGAGACGAGTCGTAGCGCCTGGCTCAGGCTCATCTAGCCAATTTGTGGAACCAGCGCCATTGTTAGTCGGACGTCGCAGGTTAAAGCAGGAAAGGGAGAGGGAGAAGGTAGTGTGTGGTGGGGGTGAAATCTAGCTAATCAATTAAATGACCAATTGACCACCACAGAGAGTAAGGCGTGTAGGCGTGACTGTCATGATTTGAATATCCAATGGAATTAGAGGGAGATAACTTCGGGTATCAGGGGTAAAAATACTGACCAATGGTACTCGCCCTTTTTGGACAGATCGGAACGGAATAAGAAGGATGTGAGAGTGAGAGAACGGCAGAACGACGGGGAGAACGAACAGAGAGACAGAGAGAGAGAGAGAGGTTCTGGGTGTAGTCTCTGCAGGAGAAAGGCAGAGAGATGAGAGGAGTGAAGTTTAAGCATTAGCACCAGATAGTCTGCACAGAACGAACAGAGAGAGACAGAGGAAGAGGCTCTGTGTAAGCTCTGACGAGAGAGAAGCAGAGAGATGAGAGGAGTGAAGTTTGAGCATTAGCACCAGATATAGTCTGCAAAGGGAGGACTAAAGAGAGATGTGGAAAGAGAGAGTTGCTAACTAATGAAGAGAAAAAGAAAGAAAAGAAAAGGAAAAGAAAAGCAACCATGTCCATTTAATAGAGCAGACTAGGAGAGAGAGAGAAGTGCAATGCGTTAATGCAGGAAGAAAGAAAGGAGAACAGATCGATGTTGATAGTCACTGTTCCATCTGAACCGGGGGTTCGACCTCATACTTGGCCAGCGCCACTTTCATCGGCAGTCCAACCTGACCAACGCCAGCGGTCTGACCTGACCAGTGCCAGCAGTCCAGCCTGACCGATGCCAGCAGTCTAACTTGACCGGTGCCAGCAGTTGTGTCGTGTTGTGAAAGTGACAGTGAAAAGAAAAAAAAAGGAAAAGAAAAAGACAGTGATTCGTGAATAGTTAAGATCACCTGGCCAGGTAAAGTAGAAATCTATTTATACCCGGGTTAGTTAATGATGTTTTAGATAAATGATTTTGTGAAGTTCAGGAAAGAGAGAATGTTTTATTTTGTTTGATTCCATATGCATTGATGTTTCGTTCTATGATCATGTGTAGTAAAGTTATACACTTTACTAGTGGTTTGATGTGACGAATGCATGATATATGAATGAGATTGTAAGCAAGCTGTGAGTGTGTTTGGGCTGTGCGCTAGTCCTTCCTCCACTGACATCACCCGAGGTTGACAATTTATTGGCGAGCTTGCCAGGATATTCTGGCCCATTTATTATAATTGTTCCACTTCTCAGAGAGGAAGCTGGGTGGGATTCAAGTATTGTAATCCTAAGACAAGGGTTGTCTTACTGTATGTTCCCAAGATAGTTAAATACTAGGCTTGGCATTGCTTCCAAGATAGTTAATACTAGGCTTGGCATCTCAGCCCCAGAGTACTTATTTCGCACAGATTGCCTATAATTCGCTCTCATAGTTGGGTCAGGCGCTGGGCGTCTTATAAAAACTAACTACGTTGTCCCAAGCTAATATTATCATTCATAGGATTGTGCTATTACGTCACGCGTGTCGGTAACCACCAGTTTGGCTGTCGTAGTAATAAAATCTTGTTCAAAAAAAAAAAAAAGGATATAATGGCGGAAGAAAAGAACACCCCTATTGAACAACTTGTGAGCGTCGCTCGTGATTTAGGTTACTCAGGAGATGAGTTGCGTGCATTCGTTGAAAACCAACAAAAGATGGAAAGAGATGAACGCGCGGAAAGACGCCGTGTTGCAGTAGAAATAGCAGAGCAGGAAAGGACTAAAGCTAGCGCAGCGCAGGAAACAGAAAGAATGAAGCAGGAAACAGAAAAATTAAGGATTCAGGCTAATGATAATCAGGCTTGGGAAACGCAGGAAACAGAAAGAATAAGGGAAGCGCAGGAAACAGAAAGAATGAAGCAGGAAACAGAAAGAATAAGGGAAGCGCAGGAGACAGAAAGAATGAAGCAGGAAACGGAAAGATTAAAGGTTCAATTAGAGTTAGAGAAAGTGAGAATACAAAGGGAGACTACCGAGGATGGTAGTTCAGTTTCCAGTGACTCTGTGCGCAGTTACGCCCCCCGACCCAAGTTGCCAAAATTCTCGGAAGGGACCGATTCGATTGATGCATACATCAGTCGTTTCGAAACGTTTGCAACCAGTCAGGGTTGGCCTCCAGAAGAGTGGGCAGTCATTTTGTCGGCGTTACTGACGGGTAAGGCATTACAAATTTTCACTGCGTTGCCAGCAGAACAACAGTCTGATTTCGGCGCTGTGAAGGAATCATTGATGAAGGGATTTGACCTCACAGAGGAGGGGTTCAGGAAGAAATTTCGTTCAGCTAAATTACAAGCAGGTGAGACGTACACTCAGTTTGGTGCACGTTTGGATCACTATTTTGAGAAGTGGTTAGAGTTGAGCGGTACGAAAAAGGAGTTCGCTGAGTTGAAAGAGCTAGTTATGAAGGAACAGATTTTGTCAGGTTGTGGCCCTGAGTTAACCATACATTTGAAAGAGAGACAGCCAGAAACAGCAGGGGAGTTGTTGAAGTTCGCAGAGGTGTATAGAGAGGCACGTTTGGGCACTAAGGTGCAGGAGAAACAGGTGCCAGGCATAGGTGAGAAGAGTGCAAGGAGACCAGGGGAGTTTTCTGCAAAGTCTGCAAACCCAGTGGTGGGGCAGAAGGAAGGGCAAAGGGACATTAGGTGTTTCATTTGTCACAAGAAGGGACATGTGGCGAGGGATTGTCGCATGAGGTTCCAGAAGGCAGCAGCCTTGCAAGAGGTGGATAAGGGTCGTCAAGGGAAACGACCTGCAGTGGAACCAACAGGGATCCAATCTGAAGAGGGTGGAGTGCAGCCTATGGCTAGCACTGGACAGCAGTCAGTGTCAGGGATGGAGGGCACTAGGCTGAGTGGTTCGTTACCAGTGGAAGAAGGGTGGATTGGCCAGCAGAGGGTGAAAGTGTTACGAGACACTGGTTGTTCATGCGGGGTAGTACGAACAACGCTGGTCGAGAAAGGGGATTTGACAGGGCAAATCCAGACCTGTACTCTAATCGATGGCACTGTGAGAGAGTTTCCAGTTGCTAAGATAGAAGTACGTACCCCTTACTTCTCAGGCGAGTTGTCTGCGTTGGTGATGGAGAAACCCCTTCATGATTTGATCATTGGAAATATTCCAGGGGCAAGGGATCCAGGGGATCCTGAGTTGTTGACTGCTACAGGGGCAGCAGTTCAAACACGGAGCAAGAAGGAGGAAAAGGTTGATAAACCGTTAGTCGTTCCGGCAAGGAAGTCAGGCATAGATGTGTCGCCTGATGAGTTTAGGGCAGCGCAGGAACAAGACCCTTCGCTCGTGAAGTCTTGGGAGTTGGCAAGAGGTGGAGAGAAACAGGTGGTTAGAGAGTGAGACAGAATTTCTTGTGAAAGGCGGGCTGTTGTACCGAGTGTTCACCAAGGGGAAGACAGGTAAGGTGACCACTCAGTTAGAGGTACCAGCAGGTTATCGTGACACTGTCATGTCAGTGGGTCACGAGTCGCTCATGGCGGGTCATCTCGGCACCAGCAAAACAGCTGACCGAATCTTCGATGATTTTCATTGGCCAGGGGCAATGGCAGACATCAAGCGTTTTTGCATGTCATGTGACGTGTGTCAAAGGTCAGCCACAAGAGGGGTGAAGAGGAAGGCGCCTCTTAAACATCCCCCTTTAATTGACACACCGTTCAGGAGAGTGGCTGTTGACCTGATTGGCCCAATCGCGCCCTGTTCCAAAGGTGGGCACGGGTATGAGACATGTAAGGTTGCAAAGGAAAGTTTGCAGAAGGCTAGGGTCGGGCAGAAGAAGCAATATGACAGAAAGGTGAGGAAGCAATCCCTCAAGGCGGGAGATCAAGTCCTGGTACTGCTTCCCACGGGTCACAACAAGCTGCTGATGCATTGGAAAGGACCATTCACCATCACTGAAAAGGTCGATCGGGATTACCGAATTGATGTGAATGGGAAACCAAAACTTTTCCATGCAAATTTCCTCCGCAAATATATTCAGCGTGAGACTCAGCACATAGGCGCAGCAGCAATCATTGATGAGGTGAAAGAGACCCAGCAGAAGAAGGGAGATTTTGTTGCCTAAGTTTCCAGGAGAAGAGTCATACAGGGATGTGTCACTGTATGAAGGGCTAGACAGTAGGAGTTCCTAGGTTTTGTTGTCGGAGGCGACACAAAGCAGCCAGAAAGGGGAAAGGTGGAGAAGATGATGAATTCAGAGAGACCAAAGACCAAAACAGAAGTCAGGAGTCTGCTAGGTTTTATTGGGTTCTATAGGGAGTTTGTTCCAAATTTCGCAGCAATCACGAGTCCTCTCAGTGATTTGGTCAAGGCAGGAAACCGGCAGTGGTCGAATGGTCAGACGCTGCAGAGCAAGCACTGCAGACGGTGTTGGAAAGACTAGGTTCCCGTCCCATCTTGAAGCTACCAGATATGTCCAAACCATTTTTGTTGCGGACAGATGCATCAGGTGGTGGGATAGGTGCAGTATTGTTACAGGAGCACGAAGGGATCGAGTTCCCTGTGAGGTATGCTAGCAGGAAGTTGACAAAGTGTGAAGAAGGGTACGCAACTGTAGAGAAGGAGTGTTTAGCTGTCGTGTGGGCCGTGCAGAAGTTCCACAAATACTTGTATGGGAAAGAGTTCGTGATAGAGACAGATCACCAACCACTCAAATTCCTGCAGGAGGCACAGCTGAAAAACAGCAGGGTTCTGCGTTGGGCAATGGCACTGCAGCCCTACAGGTATCGAGTGCAGTACATTCCCGGTTGACAGAATGTCGGAGCTGACTATTTAAGCCGTGTAGTCTAGCAAGCTGCAACTCAGAGGAAGTCAGTCATATCCGGGTGCTTTGCTGATAACATGTGTTGATTACAGTTATGTTGATTGGATATGGGTTCATTCCCAGTTGGCTATGGTTCATATTTTTGTGTGAGACTTGTTCAGTTTTCTTTGTGAGACTTGTTCATGTGAATGTAGTTATGCTTGGAGCATACAGTTGCTTGTGTAGTGATGCATTATTTGCAATAAGTGAGGATGGAGATTCCTCAGTGAAGTGTCATGGATCGTGATCATATTATATTGTGCTTTTCATAAGAATTGTGAAGAGAAGATATGGCAAATCCGCAGGTAGGGGATTGCATAGGTGCGCACAGAGGTCGTTATAAAATGAATTGAAATAACGCAAGAGCGCACGTCAATGATAACTCATTGGAGTGGTATTCACTAATGATATATTTTATAATTTATAAACCGTTGGTTGTAAAGTATTTTTTCAAACTTTGCACGTGTAGCTGTGTGTCAGCAAATTCGGTTGTTGTTTTTTTTTGTACCGTGGTTTTGAGACTATGCGGTGCATAGTCTTTTGCAAGGGGGAAATTGTCACGGTCAAAAATAGAACAACCAAGTCGTGGTCCAGGTTGTTTGGACATAAGCTCTAACTCAAATATTCTGGGCGCCACGTAGACGGGCCCATGGTTCGGATCCAGCCAATTAAGCATAGGGGAGAGGCTCCACAGAGACGGTCTGTCCGGCCAGACGGACTAAGCAGCTTTGACCGACGCCTCGATGTCTAGCGAGACGAGTCGTAGCGCCTGGCTCAGGCTCATCTAGCCAATTTGTGGAACCAGCGCCATTGTTAGTCGGACGTCGCAGGTTAAAGCAGGAAAGGGAGAGGGAGAAGGTAGTGTGTGGTGGGGGTGAAATCTAGCTAATCAATTAAATGACCAATTGACCACCACAGAGAGTAAGGCGTGTAGGCGTGACTGTCATGATTTGAATATCCAATGGAATTAGAGGGAGATAACTTCGGGTATCAGGGGTAAAAATACTGACCAATGGTACTCGCCCTTTTTGGACAGATCGGAACGGAATAAGAAGGATGTGAGAGTGAGAGAACGGCAGAACGACGGGGAGAACGAACAGAGAGACAGAGAGAGAGAGAGAGGTTCTGGGGTGTAGTCTCTGCAGGAGAAAGGCAGAGAGATGAGAGGAGTGAAGTTTAAGCATTAGCACCAGATAGTCTGCACAGAACGAACAGAGAGAGACAGAGGAAGAGGCTCTGTGTAAGCTCTGACGAGAGAGAAGCAGAGAGATGAGAGGAGTGAAGTTTGAGCATTAGCACCAGATATAGTCTGCAAAGGGAGGACTAAAGAGAGATGTGGAAAGAGAGAGTTGCTAACTAATGAAGAGAAAAAGAAAGAAAAGAAAAGGAAAAGAAAAGCAACCATGTCCATTTAATAGAGCAGACTAGGAGAGAGATAGAGAGTGCAATGCGTTAATGCAGGAAGAAAGAAAGGAGAACAGATCGATGTTGATAGTCACTGTTCCATCTGAACCGGGGGTTCGACCTCATACTTGGCCAGCGCCACTTTCATCGGCAGTCCAACCTGACCAACGCCAGCGGTCTGACCTGACCAGTGCCAGCAGTCCAGCCTGACCGATGCCAGCAGTCTAACTTGACCGGTGCCAGCAGTTGTGTCGTGTTGTGAAAGTGACAGTGAAAAGAAAAAAAAAGGAAAAGAAAAGGCAGTGATTCGTGAATAGTTAAGATCACCTGGCCAGGTAAAGTAGAAATCTATTTATACCCGGGTTAGTTAATGATGTTTTAGATAAATGATTTTGTGAAGTTCAGGAAAGAGAGAATGTTTATTTTGTTTGATTCCATATGCATTGATGTTTCGTTCTATGATCATGTGTAGTAAAGTTATACACTTTACTAGTGGTTTGATGTGACGAATGCATGATATATGAATGAGATTGTAAGCAAGCTGTGAGTGTGTTTGGGCTGTGCGCTAGTCCTTCCTCCACTGACATCACCCGAGGTTGACAATATGGCGATGGCAAGCCACGAGACTGACTGTGCACAGGGAAATATATCAAACTGCGAGAAATCATGTTACTGACATTGTTCATCAAGCAAAAACTTTGTTCTATTCTTCAAAGATATTGGCTACAGTGTGATACGGCCAAGCAACTATTTAATGTCACAAATAGTCTCCTAGGCAAAGTCAGCTACTCCCCCCTTCCCACCATCTTCCAAACTCAAGAGCTCCCACAGAAATTCTTAGAGTTTTTCAATGGCAAAATTGACACTATCCGTGAAAAGCTAGATTCTACTGCACCTGTACATTCTCTAAATGACAAAGTTTACTGTGGACCTCCTTTGGCTTGTTTTAGCCCTGTTAGTCAAGACTATGTCAAAACACTTTGCGATGCAGCCCTAAATCATGTGAACTTGATGCCATTCCCACTAACTTGCTCTTTCAGTGCACTGATGACGTCCTACCCCATCTTACTCATGTTATCAATACCTCTTTGTCCTCTGGTCACGTTCCTGAAATCTTCCAGTCCGCAGTGGTACACTCATTGATCAAGAAACCTTCTTTAGATAAAAATGTTTTAAGAATTATCGGCCTGTATCAAATTTGTCATTTCTATCACAATTATTGGAGAAGATCGTTTTGGAACAAATTCTAGAACATCTCGAAAAGAATCATCTTTTGAATCCTCATCAGTCTGCTTACAGACAGGCCATAGTTGTGAGACAGCACTCCTCCGTATAGTCAATGACCTCCTCTGCGGGCTTGACGATGGGAATGTTTCCTTATTAGCGATGTTAAACCTCTCCGCAGCATTTGACACGATCGATCATAATATTTTGTTCTCACGGCTCCAAACTTCCTTTGGATTCAAAGACACAGCTCTCGATTGGATTATCTCTTACTTGACTGGACGGACTCAGACAGTGTGTGTACAGGGTAGATACTCAGACAGTTCTCCTCTTAGGTACGGTGTGCCTCAGGGTTCTGTACTGGGGCCAGTCCTTTTTGTGCTGTATGCTAGTCCTGTGTCTGACGTCATCCGTGGTCACGCCATGTCGCATAAGAGCTTTGCTGATGATACTCAGCTTCATCAGTCGGCTCCCATTGCTGAAAGTGACTCACTGATTTCTCGGACGCGGGGCTGCATTGCAGACCTGAAGGACTGGATGACAACCAACAAACTACAACTAAACGACGACAAGACGGAACTCATGTTCATGACAAAACAGCCTAACCATCCTTCTCTGCCTTCAACTGTCACTATCAATGACTGTACTGTCTCTGTCTCCACCTCTGTCCGCAGTCTAGGGGTCATTCTTGACCAATCCCTCACCTTTGAGAAACAGGTTTCAAATATTTGCAAGATTGCCTATTTAGAACTAAGAAGAATCAGCTCCGTACGTCACCTTCTCTCTACAGATGCTACAAAAACTCTCATTTGTGCATTTGTCTTATCTAGAATAGATTACTGCAACTCACTTTTGGCCGGCCTTCCAAAATACCTGATAGAAAGATTACAGCGAATCCAAGATCATGCAGCCCGAGGCGTCTGTAGAGCAGGAAAATATGATCACATTTTGCCTCTGCTTCACTCTCTTCACTGGCTATCTGTCTCAAACCGTATCTCGTACAAAATCTCAACTCTCACTTTCTCTGCTCTCTTTGAAAAATGGACCTTCTTGTCTCACAGATCTCCTTAAAATCTACACCCCCTCTCGACAACTACGCTCCTGTGCTGACGACCGCCTTCTACGAATGACTCGCTTCAGGACTACTACTGGTGAAAGATCCTTCTCTTTTCAAGCTCCAGCGACGTGGAACAGACTGCCAGACTCTCTCAGACATTCAGATTCTATCCCTTCTTTCAAGTCTAAACTTAAAACCCATCTATTTCTTCATAATTAATCAATGCTGGGGGGGGGGGGGGGGGGGGGGGGGCAACCTAAACTCATAGCTGTCTGGGCCTTTTCAAATGTAGTGTATGTGTATGTTCTCCATTACATGCATTTGTTGTATGACTGAACGTTATAGGATTAAGCGTTTGCAGTGATACTTGAAAAATAAGTGAATGTCACACTTGTAGGATTAGGATTTGTTTGTTATTGTGTAATAGTATTTGTAGCTAGGTGTAGGGTGTACTATTGTATATGAGAAGGGTGAATGTAGTATGACTTTGTAAAGCGCTTAGAGAAATTCGTTTGATTAAGCGCTATATAAGAAACCATTGTTATTATTATTATTATTATTATTATTATTATTATTATTATTATTATATCTGATATGTATAAGAAAGGCAACTGGGCTCCAGTTTACGGGAAAAAGTGGATTTACATTGCGCTTTCCGTTTTTGTTTTTTGTTTGTTTTTGTTTTTCGGTTGATAAACCAATTTTATGTGTTAGCCCAGTACGCAAACACACGCAAACACATGCGCACGCTCTCTCAAGAGAAAGAAAGAGAGAATATTCACAAGTTGTTTTCGTTTTTTTAACCAAAGCAAATTTTAAGTTTATAATCTATATTTTAAAGTGTGTCTTTTTTTGTTCTTGATCGTCCATTTTTGTCTGCACCTTTTTGGCTGAACAATTTCAGTCTGTGCCGTTTTCACATGCGTCATTTCGGTTCTTTATCAACCAAACTCACCTTTTGGCCCTGGCAGTCCAAGCCCAGGTTCTCCAGAATCCCCTTTCTCGCCAAGGATCCCTGTCTTCCCCGGCAGCCCGGGAACGCCGGGTTCCCCTGGCGGCCCCCTGCCTCCGGGCTCCCCCTTGAGGCCAAACAGCGCGTCCCCCGGGTCTCCCTTGCTCCCTTTGTCTCCCGACAGACCAAAGCCAGGCTCTCCCTTGAGGCCTGCGATTCCGGGCTGTCCGGAGAGTCCTGGTTCTCCATCTTTGCCCTGGGGTGTGCGCGTGTGTCGTATTATCAACATTATTATTATTATTATTATTATCATCATCATTATCATTATTATTATTATTATTATTATTATTATTATTATTATTATCATCATCATTGTTGCCCTTATTATTACTATTATTATTATCATCATCATCATCATCATCATCATCATCACAATAAGTATTAATATCATCATTATTATTATCATTATCATTGTTGTTCTTGTTCTTGTTGCTGTTATTATTATTGTAGTAGTAGTAGTAGTTACTAAGTAGTAGTAGTCCTAGTAGTAGTACCATCATTGTTGCTGTTATCATTATTGTTGTTGTTGCTATTACTATTATCATTATTATTATTATCA
Organism: Conus ventricosus; assembly: GCA_018398815.1. Classification (NCBI taxonomy): domain Eukaryota; kingdom Metazoa; phylum Mollusca; class Gastropoda; order Neogastropoda; family Conidae; genus Conus; species Conus ventricosus. Next base: position 108,373,018 of record CM031595.1, on the reverse strand, counting down.
TTATTATTATTATTATTATTATTATCATCATCATTATCATTATTACCTGTCTCTTCTGCCCTTCGACCTCAGTTCCATTCAATAGTTTTAGTTGTTGACCCAAGACCAAATTCTGCACCGAGATCGAAGAGATAAGTACGTGGCTGTCTGTTTGTGCTTTGTTTTCTTTTTTCTTTTTTTTTAATGTTTTTTTTTTTGGTCCAGCCTGAAGAAGGCCCAAAATGTCGAAACGCGGTGTGTTTGTTTTGTACTTTGTTTGTTCCTTCGGTCAGCGACGCAATGATTCTGTTTTTGTTCTTCTTCCAGTTTCAGCCTGCATTAACCCACATTTCAAAACTAAATCTTACAGTATTTACTAAATACCTTTTATTATACTTTAACATGATTATTTACATGTACACACGTTTCAATACAAATAACTAACCAAGTCCTTACGGACTCACAACTACTCTTTCCTTTTACAAACTAGACTTAAACAGTCCTATGAAAAATCTTGCAAACAAAGTGCCCTTGTCCTCACCGACCTGCACGCAGTTTTTATTCCTGGGTTTGACCTCAATAAAACCCACAAAATCTTCACAATCTGCGCGACCTTACGTTGAAGTATGAAATGTATTTTGTGCCTGCACCATTTCAGTTAAAACAAACAAACAAACAAACAAACAAAAACAAACAAGCAAACTTAAGCCGTGTGTCGTTAATCTATCAGAAGAAAAAGTTATCGGTTTTCTATGCCTACCATAGGCCATTCGTTGCCTTTATATTTAACGCTCACATCTCTCGTATCTCTCAAAAAACAAACAAACAAGCTAACATCCCCTCAAAACACGCATTCTCTCTCTCTCTCTCTCTCTCTCTCTCTCTCTCTCTCTCAGGCATGCGCCCTCATACAACGCCTGCGCGTACAACACCGCCGACTAGGATGTCTTCCAAGACAACAGACAACCCTGTAGGTGATAAGCCAATCATCTTGTGTTATCTAATCACTAGGTGCAATGTATGCAAGCTGCACGGTTTCCGTGACTACGTGGGCCAAAGCACAAGAGGGTAAACAATACCTTACAACCCATCTCTGTTCGAAAGCTTGTATGAATAGTTTATCCTTTCCGTCGAAATAATGGTTTTGTATGCCAACAAATATAACATGGCCAGAACTTGGGCACAGTTCTTCAGTTCTTAGAAGCATGCGTACGTGCGTGTGTGGCGTAGCGTAGCGTGGATGGTGTGGTGTGGTGTGGCGTGGCGTAGCGTAGCGTGGTGTGATGTGGTATGGTGCGGCGTAGCGTAGCGTGGTATGGTGTGGTGTGGTGTGGCGTGGCGTAGAGTAGCGTTGTGTGATGTGGTATGGTGCGGCGTAGCGTAGCGTGGTATGGTGTGGTGTGGTGTGGCGTGGCGTAGCGTAGCGTGGTGTGATGTGGTATGATGCGGCGTAGCGTAGCGTGGTATGGTGTGGTGTGGTGTGGCGTAGCGTAGCGTGGTGTGGTGTGGTGTGGTGTGGCGTGGCTTAGCGTAGCGTGGTTGGTGTGGCGTGACATAGCGTGGTGTGGTGTGGTGTGTCATGGCGTAGCGTGCTGTGATGTGGTATGGTGCGGCGTAGCGTAGCGTGGCATGGTGTGGTGTGGTGTGGTGTGGTGTGGTGTGGTGTGGCGTAGCGTAGCGTGGTGTGGTGTGGTGTGGTGTGGTGTGGCGTGGCTTAGCGTAGCGTGGCTGGTGTGGCGTGGAATAGCGTGGTGTGGTGTGGTGTGTCATGGCGTAGCGTGGTGTGATGTGGTATGGTGCGCCGTGGTATGGTGTGGTGTGATGTGGCGTAGCGTAGCGTGGTGTGGTGTGGCGTGGCGTGGCGTGGCGTGGCGTGGCGTGGCGTGGCGTGGCGTGGCGTGGCGTGGTGTGGTGTGGTGTTGTGTGGTGTGGTGTGGTGTGGTGTGGTGTGGTGTGGCGTGGCGTGGCTTAGCGTAGCGTGGCTGGTGTGGCGTGGCATAGCGTGGTGTGGTGTGGTGTGGGTGGCGTGGGTGGTGTGGTGTGGCGTGGCGTGGCGTAGCGTGGTGTGGTGTGGTGGTGGCGTGGTGTGGTGTGGCGTGGCGTGGCGTAGCGTGGTGTGGTGTGGAGTGGCGTGGCGTAGCGTGGTGTGGTGTGGCGTGGGTAGTGTGGCGTGGCGTGGGCGTGGCGTGGCGTAGCGTGGTGTGGTGTGGTGTGGCGTGGCGTGGCGTAGCGTAGCGTGATGTGGCGAGGCGTGGCGTAGAGTAGCATAGTGTGGTGTGGTGTAGCGTATCATGATGTTATGTGGCGTGGCATAGCGGGGCGTGGTGGTGTGGTGTGGTGTGGTGTGGTGTGGTGTGGCGTGGCGTGGCGTTAGCGTAGCGTAGTGTGGTGTGGTGTAGTGTGGCATGGCGTTGCTTAGCGTGGTGTGGTGTGGCTTGGCGTAGCGTAGTGTGGTGTGGTGGGTGGTGGTGTGGTGTGGTGTGGTGTGGCGTGGCATAATGTGACGTGGTGTGGTGTGGTGTGGCGTGGCGTAGCGTAGTGTAGCGTGTGTGGTGTGGTGTGGTGTGGTGTGGTGGTTGTGTGGTGTGTGTGTGGCGTGGCATAGCGTAGTGTAGCGTGGTGTGGTGTGGTGTGGTGTGGTGTGGTGTGGTATGGCATGGCGTAGCGTAGTGTGGTGTGGTATGGCGTGACGTAGCGTAGCGTGGTGTGGTGTGGTGTGATGTGGTGTGGCGTGGCATGGCGTAGTGTAGGGTGGCGTGGTGTGGTGTGGTATGGCATGGCGTAGCGTAGTGTGGTGTGGTATGGCATGACGTAGCGTAGCGTGGTGTGGTGTGGTGTGGCATGGCGTAGCGTGGTGTGGTGTGGTGTGGTATGGCATGGCGTAGCGTAGTGTGGTGTGGTATGGCGTGACGTAGCGTAGCGTGGTGTGGTGTGGTGTGGCATGGCGTAGCGTAGCGTGGTGTGGTGTGGTGTGGCGTGGCGTAGCGTGGCGTGGTGTAGTGTGGCGTGACGTGGCGTAGTGTGGTATGGTGTGGCGTGGCGTAGCGTGGTGTGGTGTGGTGTGGCGTGGCGTAGCGTGGTGTGGTGTGGTGTGGTGTGGTGTGGTGTGGCGTGGCGTAGCGTGGTGTGGTGTGGCGTGGCGGGGCGTGGTGTGGCCTAGCGTAGCGTGGTGTGGTGTGGTGTGGCGTAGCGTGGTGTGGTGTGGCGTAGCGCGGCGTAGTGTGGTGTGGTGTTGTGCAGTGTGGCGTGGGGTGGTGTGGTGTGGTGTGGTGTGGCGTAGCGTGGCGTAGCATAGCATGGTGCGGCGTGGCGTAGCGTGGTGTGGCTTGGCGTAGCGTGGTGTGGTGTGGCGTGACGTAGCGTGGCGTGTTGTGTTGTTATGTGTTGTGTTGCGTTGCACTGCGTTGCGTTGCGTTAAACTGCGTTGCGCTAGTTTGCGTTAAGTTTTGTTGCGTCGTGTTGTGATGTGTTGTGTTGCGTTGCGTTGCGTTACACTGCGTTGCGCTAGTTTGCGTTAAGTTTTGTTGCGTCGTGTTGTGATGTGTTGTGATGCGTTGCGTTGCGTTACACTGCGTTGCGCTAGTTTGCGTTAAGTTTTGTTGCGTCGTGTTGTGATGTGTTCAAATATCTCTGTGTGAGCATTTCTCTTTTTCTGTGTCTATGTCTTGTCACCGAGTGCATAAGTTTCTGTCTGTATGTCTGTCAGTGAGTCTGTGTCTAACGGTGTGTCTGTCTCCATGTGTCTCTATGCGTGCTTCTAACTGTCCGCCTATGTCTGTGTATTAAGTCCATTCAAGCTTACATGTACCCACATTCTGGCCTGGTAGCCCCTGCCTGCCTGGTTCACCGGGGTATCCATCCCGCCCAGGGGGACCTGGTTCGCCGGGTATCCCGTCCTGACCTCTGCCACCCCCGGGACCCCTGACACCCGGAGTACCGGGATCTCCCTTAGGACCCGGGGGCCCTGCTACCCCGGGGGAACCCGGGTAGCCATCAAGACCGGGCAGCCCCAGTTCACCTGGAACCATACCAGTGCAGCCGTGTACAAGACTCATTTGTTTGAAACCGGTGATAAGGTATGGGAGGGAAATGTGATTTTTGTGTGCGTGTGTGTTTTTGTGTAGTGGTGTGGGGGGTGTGCGCGCGCGCGCGTGTGTGTGTGTGTGTGTGTGTGTGTGTGTGTGTGTGTGTGTGTGTGTGTGTGTGTGTGTGTGTGTGACAGAGAGAGAGAGAGAGTGGCAGAGAGATAAAGAGAATGTAAAATATGGGAAGAGACTACAACTGATACTTTGATAAGTAGTTAAGTTAATGAATACACGGGAAAACAGACTGAAAGATGGGCGAAACGGGTTTGAAAGAATAAACATGCAGACAGACAGACAGACTGAAGCATACATCATGCAGAGATATAGGTAGACACTTTGACAGATAAACAGATCGATATAGAGATAGATCACCAGACAGAAAAAGAACAAAAAGAAAGACACAAACATACAAATGAATAAATTAGAAGAAGACACAAATATACAAATAGATAAACAAGAAGGACAAAGCAAAACGGTTTTGCAAGCCATCTCTGGCTATATATGTACGCTTTTTTCTGTCATATCCAAATCTGCTACACGTAAACGTAATATCCCTAACCATAAAAACTAGTCACTTTCTGTGCCATGTGTGTGTATCTGACATCAAGAATGAGCATGTCTCACCAAACAAAACATTTTCATTCCACGCTTAAATATGAATATGCCAACACTGAGATGCACCTCCTAAAAATTAAATTGAAAGAAAAAGAATAAAGAAAAACTTTATCACCATATTTCGAGGGCTGACTGCCAGAACCCAGTATTTCTCTTATGTAAATGTATGAGCTACTGGGTTCCGCAGTCAACCCTCGATTCATTTGTTTGTGATTGACAGTAATTTAATAATGCTGATGAAAAACATCAAATCTATGTTGTTGCCAATTATTTCGCGCTTTGGGGTGTCCAAAGAAAAAATAAGAAAACTACAACAAGCCTGCTAGATCCATTGCAAATATGGCACTAAATGGTATTATTATTGTTATCATACAGCTGTCAATGATCACATTTTATTACATGGCCGAAGTTTGGGATGAACCATTGATAAACAGCAAAAAAAGGGACAACGAACAAGTAGAGTAACTCTTACTCCCATGATGAAATAAATACACGCCTGCAACTCCAAACGAATGCTGCTTACGACATCAAATCACTGGCAATAATGCCCACACAGAGCACACAGAATAAACAAGGAGATGGCTTAGGGGATGTCTCCTTGCTCGCTTTGTGTGCTCTGTCTTGGCGTTTCTGGTGTCGTAAGCAGCATTCGTTTCGAGGAATTGGTGTATACTCATTTCATCCCAGGAGCACGAGTTACCCCACTCGTTCGTTATTTACCGTTTACTGTTCCCTGCCTCATTTAAGATACTCTTTCTGGATTACAAATGTTCAAACATGTCCACCTGCAGGTCCTAAAGTGATTTGGTGTGTGCATTCAAATACATATTCACTCTGGTTTAAATCATGAAATATGTGCTAAGCTCAAGTCAAATCAAGACTAGCTAAGCTTCCAGATTTTTCTCTTATACACTTTCATTGACAGACACACCCACACAGTTACACAGAGAAGTGGGGAAAGGGAGAAGAGAGGAAAAAAAGTGGAAAGATGGTGAAAGACAAACGCAAATACAAAACGTTAAAATGACTACCTTTCCTGCGAAAGCCGAGAGAAATACACAGACATAGAAACACATACGAAGAGAAAAAGAAAAAAAAAACGACAGATCTTTTCACCTTTTACTCCCGGCAGGCCAATGGAAAACTCGCCAGGTAATCCGCGCGGTCCCTCTCTTCCAGGTAGGCCTGGTAAGCCAGGGTCCCCCCTGTTCCCCTTCACCCCCTGGGGACCTGCAGGCCCCGGGGCTCCGGGGTACCCCTCTCCAGGATCACCACGGTCACCCTGTAGGGACAACAGGCATCCATGGGTCTTTGTTGCCTTGAACTCTGGGACGGGTTGGGGCAATGGCCCCTTTTGTTATTCTAAATCATCCCTTGTCTCTTTTCGCCCAATATATGCACGCACCAAAGCGTTTATTGTCACACGTTGTTTCATTGAAGATGCGTGGAAAAGGCGTTCTTACCAGTCAAGAAGAGGTGTTGATGAGCTACATTAAAACGAACTTGTGTGATATCATTGTGTGATGCAGTATCTATGCGTTACAAACAATATCACATATTCTGACTGTTCTCGGGCAAAAAGGTCTGGTATATATGGATTACATCATGATCACCATGGGGTGGCAAGAGAGAGAGAGAGAGAGAGAGAGAGAGAGAGAGAGAGAGAGAGAGAGAGAGGAGAGAGAGAGAGAGAGAGAGAAGAGAGAGAGAGAGAGAGAGAGAGAGAGAGAGAGGAGAAAGAGAGAGCGTACGCGCGCTCGAGAGAGAGAGAGAGAGAGAGAGAGAGAGAGAGAGAGAGAGAGAGAGAGAGAGAGAGAGAGAGCAAGCTGGGAGACTGACTGGCTGACGGACAAGCAAAAAGACCGATTATTAAAAAGCAGAAAAAAGTTTGCGGCGAGGATATAATTTTGACTACTGGTGCTTTTCGTCTCCACTCCAACCAGCCTGCGCACAGACCTGTAAATGAAAAAATGCGACAACTGCCATACAAATAAACAATGCAGTAATAGATGGTGATATTCAATAACGTCGATTTTAAACCCCTGATTTATTCTATTTGACGCTTATGTCTCTGAAACAGAGGAAAAACATTAACCACCCCGCCAACTCATTTTGAACCAGCGGCATTCGCTTGTCTTGCTTTCTTCCACAACCTTCCCTCTCACCTTCACGCCGAAAACGGAAGTACCCGGTTCCCCCTTGGCACCCGGAGTTCCTGGCAAACCGGGTGCTCCTCCAGGTCCATCTAGACCCGGCACCCCGGGTAAGCCTTCTGACCCTCGTTCGCCCTTCTCTCCGGGTGGACCCACCCACCCAGGACGACCTGCGCCACCCGGGATGCCTTTCAAGCCGGGCAGTCCCGGTTGGCCGGAGGGACCAGGTTCTCCGAGAGGTCCTGGTGGTCCCCTTGCTCCGGGTAGCCCTTGAAAGCCGGGCAGACCTTTGGATCCTGGGGGGGGGGGGGGGGGGGGGGGGATTGGGACAAAGGAAACAGAGAGGCTGGTTAGAGTTTTGATCTGTCAGAAGAACGAGAAGCAGTGTATGTGTGGGAGAGTGGGGGAGAGTGTGGCATGGTGTGGTGCGACGTGTTGTGGTATTGTCTGGAGTAGTGTGGTGCAATAACATGTTGCGTGGCACGCTGTGCAATGTCATATTGTGGTGTGTGGTGGGATATGGTGTGGTGTGGTGTGGTTTGATGTGGTGTGGTGTCGCGTGGTGTGGTGTGGTGTGGTGTGGTGTGGGTGGTGTGGTGTGGTACGGTACAGTGAGATGAGGTGTGGTGTTTGCGCACTTATGTGTATGTGTACGTGTGTGTGCGTGTAAGCGCGCACGAGCGCTCTTGTGTGTGTGTGTGTGTGTGTGTGTGTGTGTGTGGTGTGTGTGTGTGTGTGTGTGTGTGTGTGTGGCTTTCATGTGTTATGTGTGTGCACGTATGTGTATTTATGTGTGTATATGTGTGTGGTGGTGGTTATAATCTCTAGTCATGGACTGTTGCTTTTGTTATTGATGACGTTCGAGTTGTGCTATAAACATGCGCAGAAAGTCAGTTTTACGAATTATATCTTAAATGTCAGTTCTACACCACGCACGCACGTGCACGCACGCGCACACACACACACACACACACACACACGCGCGCGCGCGCGCGCGCGCGCGACACTGTTATTCCTTTATAATTACTAGATTCTGACTGGTTCCCACTCCCTTTCCACAAGGGTAATATAAGACCCACAAAACGTTCATCCAGTACATAACCCTTCATGAAGAACGCACAAATAAACATGCATAGTATATTCAAGCAAAGCAAAGGCACGAAGAACGGACATGCACCTTTGGGTCCCTGCACGCCCTCTCCAGGCTCTCCCTGAAGACCTGGCAGACCGTCCAGACCGTCCCTCCCCGGCAGCCCGTCCGTACCTGGCTCACCTGGGCCTCCGCGCAGACCCGGATACCCTCGTTCCCCCTATCACACAGTGACGACCACAAGAACAATATTGACGGACGCATCCAGGGAACCCACGCTCCCCCTGTCACCTCGTGGCGACCACGATCATCGCACTGATAGATGCACCCCGGGTACCCTCTCTCCCTTTGTAACACAGTGACGACTACAATCATGGCATTAATACACGCACCCCGGGTATCATCGCTCCACCTGTCAAACAATGACAACCACAAACAAAGTATTGACGCACGCACTCCGGATACCCTCTCTCCTCTTGTCACACAATGACGACTACAATCATGGCATTAATACACGCACCCCGGGTACCCTCGCTCCACTAATTACTGAGTGACTGGAGTAAAACTGAAATCACCAAATATCCTTCCTCCCCTACCCACCCACCCCCACCCCCCAACGCCCTAATGCGTCTTAGGGCATACAAATTATCTTCTTGAGACAGAATGAGTGTGAATGAACAACAGAATATTAAATTCGTATAATTTTACGCTTGATGAATAAAGTGGTTTTGTCTCGTTACACGCGCCGTCGACAGTGAAATAGTGAGGAATGTAGCAGTAATGACAAGAACATCAGTAGTGATAAAGCAAAGCTTATGAAACAATATCAACAACAGCACTAATGAGAACAAATGAACAAGCGAACGTAGAACGGCCAATGCCTAGGCTCTGGCTTCGTACCCTTTGAATATCTCCTTTTCTATGTGCAGACAGGAATGTACTAATTAAGACGTAGTCGCCATAAGTAACTCAGGTAGAGCAAGACAAAATAAAATTTGAAATAAGAAGTCTTGTTCATTAACCTTAGTAATATTTTTAAGTACGAACTTCTGTGACATGTTATGCCCTTCTCTTGTGGAAACTCAGATTTGATTTCTACCCTTTTCCTCAACCGTGGAGAACTGTCAAAAGCCGAACGTGCCGTCAAGTTCATGGTTAGATGGATGTGGTGCTGCCCTCCGGAAGGGTCACTTATTCCACATTCGCTCCGCCACTGAAATCGCATTCAGTTGGTCTAGTGTGTGTGCTCAGTGGACGATGTTCAGCCTGTATTGGACCAGAATAGACATCATTTAGCACCATGAAGTGACACTGCTGTAGCATAGTGTCTCCTCTGTGTGAGCTGCCTCATGACCTTCCGACTGCATACAACGGATTGCTGGTGGTGAGACTGCGACAGAACGACACCTGAGGTGGCTGTGTAAAGCGGAACTGTAGTTAGCGGCACGGGAGTCGTATCATTAGGACAGCACGAAACATGGAAAGGAGAAAAGATGAGATTTATTTTAAAGGAAAAGAAACACGAAAGGATGGATTTCAAGGTGTGGAATTCTCCTGTCTTACCTTCACTCCCTGTCCGCGTTCTCCTTTCTGTCCTTTGGGTCCTGGTGGACCCTGCACTTTTCCCCACGGCCTGTCCACACCTCCAGGTGGACCTACATCAAACGCACATACACGCACGCACGCACGCACGCACGCACGAATGCACGCATACAGCTAGATAGATAGACAGATGTAGAGAGAGATACACACACAAACGCACACATATATGCATATGTACACACACACATAAATATATGCACACACACACACACACACACACACACACACACACACACACACACACACACACACACAAGACAAGATGAGACAGACAAACAAAGACAGACAGACAGACAGACAGACGGATAGACAGACAGACAGGCAGACAGACAGACAGGTACTCCAGTTCTGCTTTACACGAGTCCCGCTCTTTTCAGAGCCTATGCCGGGGGTCTGATTTGCCACCGCTCCGAAAACACGCAAGTGATATGTAGACCGGCTTATCAAACATCAGACAATGAATTTACGAAGCGCTTGAAAATCCCCTTAACAGCGATAATGCATGCCCCACCAATACACAATAATGCTTCAAACACACAGCCGCGCCAACATCCTGCACGTTTAGGAACATTAACCGTTAACCAACAAACATGAAGAAATTGAAAGCGGGTTTGTGGGGGGTGGGGGAAGGGGGTATCAAAAGAAGCTTGGAAGAGTCGAAGGGAGAAGCAGAAGAAGAAGAAGGAAGAGGAGGAGGAGGAGAGGAAGAAGAAAAAGAAGAAGAAGAAGAAGAAGAAGAAGAAGAAGAAGAAGAAAACAACAACAACAACAACAACAACAACAACAACAACAACAACAACAGAAGAAGAACCAGCACAAAGAAGAAGAAGAATAACAACAACAACAACAACGACGACGACGACGACGACGACCATAACAATAACTACAAAGAAAGAAAAAATAATACGCAGCACCATAATCCTCCTACCTGGTGGTCCGGGATCTCCTGCCTCTCCCTTCACCCCCTGCCTGCCCTTTTTGCCTCGTAACCCGGGTAGCCAGGTTGCCCATGATGCCCTTTTTGCCCCCGCTCGCCGAGCTCACCCTTCGCACCGCGACCCGCGGGGCCCATAGGCCCAGGACGACCCTGGGGGCCTCGAGGCCCAGGTAGTCCAGGTAACCTCCAGGCGTCTCGTCCGGGTGGACCTATCATTCCTTTCTCGCCCGGCAGGCCTGGTGAACCTGGTAATCCTGTGATACCAACAAAGGTGGTTTTATTGTGCGGTTTCGTCTTAGCGTGTGTGTGTGTGTGTGTGTGTGTGTGTGTGTGTGTGTGTGTGTGTGTCTGTCTGTCTGTCTGTCTGTGTCCGTTGTAAGTTGCGTGCGTGCGTGCGTGCGTGCGTGTGTGTGTGTGGCGCGCGCGCGCGCGCGCGCGCGTGTGTGTATGTGTGTGTGTGTGTGTGTGTGTGTGTGTGTGTGTGTGTGTGTGCACTGGTGCCTGAATTTGTTACATTCAAAGTCATCACACATCATAGATGACACAGCAGAAGGGAATATCCATACCTGGAGTGTGTGTGCGTGTGCGTGTGATTGTGTGTGTGTGTGTGTGTGTGTGTGTGTGTGTTGTGTGTGTGTGTGTGTGTGTGTGTGTGTGTGTAGGGTGTGTGTTGAAAACAGGGGAGGTGGGGGAAGGAGGCGGGCTATCTAACACTATATCTATAGTGTTAGAGAGGCGTGCTATCTAACACTATATTTGTACCACCAGAACGACAACATGTTAAGATGGGACAGTGGCGCCGGCGGGAATTGAACCCGCAATGTCTGACAGCTAAGTCTGTGTTCACGTGCCTGCGTAGACAGGCTCGACAGGTGCAAGCGATGACAAGTTTTATGTCAATGATACTGTGATACGGCAGTAAAATCACTAGCACTTTTGTGTTAATGAATTTAGAAGATCACGGAAACATTAAAATCGCAGTATGTGAAATGGTCAATCAGCGTATTTAGCATTGATATTACATAAATTCAACCATAGGTTTACTTTCAGAAAATTTAGAAAATGTACATGCTATAGCAGTTTGAAACACACGCTAATAACATAGTCTATTGCTGAATGAAAGTAACTAAAATCCACAAACAGATTCAACATGATTTTATGTAAATGCCTGCGTTTGGTCATGTCGTTGAATGCTCTCTTCAGTGCCTAGGATATATCTGGAGTGTGCGATCAAAGAGGTTTTATGTTCGTTTTCTCTTTGTGTTCTTTTCCAAGTGCAAAAAATGCCTGTAGATCAAAGAAAATGAAGAAACAAATAAGAAGTCTGTTTAAGTACAGAAGCCAAGCCTACCTTTAATGCAGTTTTTTTTTTTACATGGAGACTAACAGCGTTTTAAGTAAGTTCGGGTACAAGACAGCCCTCACATACCTATCATCAAAGGTAGAACAAACACGTGAGCACATGACGCCTCACCTGGGATTCCTTCCCCATGCTCGCCTTTGGGCCCCGGTCTACCTGCAGCCCGTCACGGCCCTGCGGACCGCGGGACCTCTGTCTCCCTTGAGTCCCGGGAACCCTTCCATCATTGGGCCGGGGCGTCCGGGGGAACCTGGCGCACCTGGCAGTCCAGGTAAGCCTCCCTCGCCTTTCTCACCTTTCATACCTGAGTAACCCTAACGAAGAAAGAGCGGCTTGTGTGTGTGTGTACGTGCAGGTGTGTGTGTGTGTGTGTGTGTGTGTGTGTGTGTGTGTGTGTGTGTGTGTGTGTGTGTGTGTGTGTTTGCATGCGTGCGTACGTGCGTCTAAGTATGCGCTTGCGCTTGCGCGCGCGTATGTATGTGTGTGTGTGTGTGTGTGTGTGTGTGTGTGTGTGTGTGTGTGTGTGTGTGTGAGTGTGTGTGAGTGTGTGTATGTGTGTGTGTGTGTGTGTGTGTGTGTGTGTGTGTGTGTGTGTGTGACACAGAGAGAGAGAGAGAGAGAGAGAGAGAGAGAGAGAGACAGACAGACAGACAGACAGACAGAGACAGAGAGACAGAGACAGAGAGAAAGTGGGACAGAAAACAGATGGGTAAACAAAGACGAACTGGAATTCAGCCACACAAAAAAGAAAGAGAGGGGGTGGGGGTGAGAAAGAGACAGACAGACAGACAGACAGACAGACTGACAGACAAAGGCAGAGAAACGGGTAGACAGACAGACTGACAGATAGGCATGGTAGACAGATTTATGTGAATTCACTCGTTCACTGCGTGTGTTGCCATCAACAACCTTAGGGAAGACTGAACCCCTTACGAGACTGCCCGGGGCAACTCCATCACATTGTCAAGCATGTTAACGGCTATGGGCATACCGCACCTGCCCGACTGGCTAACTGTCCGGAGCAGCCAACATCAAACACATTTGTCTCCCTTGGAACGGCAGTCGGAGTCGTGTCATCGTTGTTCCAACACGAAAGAAGAGGGGGGTGGGGTGGAGGGGGAGGCTAGTCATACTAATGGCGGTTTATCACTGGTTCGACATACCAGCGATTTGTAGGCTGCTTGCATCCTTACCGTTAGTCTGTTCATTTATGTCGATGATTCTCAATAATCTGGAATGCAATTATTGTAGTTAACAAGATCAAAGATTGTCAATAAAATCTTGAGGCAGTAAGAGTATGTGTGTGGTCAGGAAGAGACAGAGCGATGGAAGGGCGGTGGGGAGGATGGGAGGGAAAAAGGGGAGGCGGTTTATAGGTTGGGGCTAAGAAGAAATGGCCGACTGCTGTGTGTTAAGAGGTGACTGACCAGTTTCGGAAGAAAACGCTTAGAAAGAAGATATTTTCTCCCTGCAAATTAAAAACCCAAACCGGAAACACTGCACTTCGCAACGATTTCCATTGGCAATGATCGTTTGATTTTTGTTTGGAGAAGCGTTGGCACATTTCTCATCTTGCTTATAAGCGGTTTAACGCTGGTATGGTGTTTTGTTGTTGTTGGGTGGTCCGCTGTGCCTCAACCGATGCACAATGATGGAACAAGTAACCAAATAAAAACGATTCACGATCCAGTGAAAATTCTTGCCCGACATCCTGAAACAAGCATCAGTTTGATTACATGTTTACATCCATTATCGCCAGACCATGTGAGCCTGTCACTGTACATCTTGTGTGTCCACAAGTTCGGTCTACCCACTCTGTCTCCTTTTGGTCCTGGAAATCCCATCCCCGGCATCCCGTAGTCGCCTGCACAGAGCAAATGCAGAGATGTCACACACATGCACGCACGCATACATACACACACACACATACACGCGCGCGCGCGCGCGCGTGCGAGCACGCACACATATTCTGTGTATCAAAACAATCAATAGAGATAAAAGTTACAAGCTCCCTTCACAAGGCACAATTGATGACTTTATCGTTTTAGTTTCTTTACCACTGTGTCTTGTTTATGTATTGCACAGAAATAATAATGTTTCATAAGATACTAATCTATAACCATGAACACGGGTTCAAGTTCATTCAAAATCGTTAAACACTGCTTTAAATTATGATCCTGAAAAAGAAGTTAAATGGTTAAAACACCGAACGTGAAACTCAAAGAAGAAACAAGTGGACCAGTGATTATTGCTCGTGATCACCCATTAATATTTGGCATCACAGTTTACCAGGCAGTCAGTTCACGCAGACACCTAGGTTCAATCATTCAGAATAACGTATGGCGGAATTACCAAATCCGAAGCATAGCTTATGAAGTTAACATTTTGATTGCCTACCTGATGTGTCAGAAATGTAAACTACACACGGAAGCAGGGAAAAGTACACACACACACACACACACACACACACACACACACACACACACACACAGGAGAGACAGACAAACAGACAGACGACAGAAACAGAGAGATGGGTTGTCCCGTACTCTGTGGGGAAAGCAACTAGAACTGGACACTACTATACTGCAGTATATCATACTGCACCACACCACACCATACCATACCATACCATACCATACCATACCATACCATACCATACCATACCATACCATACCATACCATGCCATACCATACCACACCATACCATACCATACCATACCATACCATACCATACCATGCCATACCATACCATACCATACCATACCATACCATACCATACCATACCACGCAACACTTCACAATACCATGCGATACAACAAACACAAAACAGTACGATAACCTACTTGACGTGCATTCCTATGGAGCTGGCCTATCTAATGCATTACTCACAGTTTCCCCTTCATCCATAACGTTTCTTCGCGGAGATCAGACTCACCTTTCTGTCCCTGTGACAATACGAAACAATCATCGTGAGAGTGAAACTGCCAACAAGCTCCGATAACACCACAGAAAAATAAAATCTCAATAGGGAGAGCGGGAGAGGGGGTGCAGAGAAAGTGTGGGAGGGGGGGTGGACGTAAACATTTAGTGATGAAAGAGGACGGTAGGTTTTGCCCTCTGGGGAAAACAATACCATGGTCTAAACTTCTGGTACCCATTCGCGTAAGCTTGCACACGTGCAGACGAAAGGTACATAGAAAAAACATGAAACTACTAAACGTAACAAATTCAAACTAATGTGCCTTTCCCCTAAAAAAAGGATGAAAACAGAAGCAGTAGTAGTTGTAATAGTGGTAGTAGTAGTAGTAGTAGTAGCAACAGCAGCAGTAGCAGCAGCAGTAGTAGTAGTAGTAGTGGTGGTGGTGGTGGTGGTGGTGGTAATTGCTGTCGTTGTTATTGTAATAGCAGTGGTAGTGGCGGTGGTGGTGTGGTGGTGGTGCTGGTAGTAGTAGTAGTAGTAGTAGTAGTAGTAGTAGTAGTAGTAGTAGTAGTAGTAGTAGTAGTTGCAGCAGTAGTAGGAGGAGGAGGAGGAGGGGGAGGAGAAGGAGCAATAGCACAATAGTATCTGATGTTGCTGTAGCAGCAGCAACAGCTGTGTTAGTCGTAGCAGTACTAAAAGTTTAATACAAAACGTATAATTTATCATGTGTCCTCTTTCGACTTCTGCTTTGTAATCTCATCTGTCACGCCCCCTCCCCCACTCCCATGCCCATCCAGCGCGCCCACCCTCACGTGCTGATTCTTCCGGGGTACATCCCTCCCCACCCCACCCCCACCCCCCACCAATATAAACACTAATAATTGAAAACATTGACGTCTCCAGTGGAAACCACAAAATGTCACACACACTCTCAACAACCAGGAAGCGACACTAAATTCCACTTCATTTATCTCCAATGACTGCGACAATCTCAGTCGTCAAGTACTTCTCGTTTGTCAGCAAAACAATTAATTTTCTCACTCACCGAAGCGGGTCAGAGCGTTCTGGAAGGAGAGAGAGGGAGGGGAGGGAGAGAGGGGACACACACACACACACACACACACACACACACACACACACACACATATACACACGCGCGCGCGCACACACGCACACACACACACACACACACACACACACAACCAGCAGATAGACAGACACAGACATACGGACAGAGACAAAGTGACAGTGAGAGAAGAGGGCGTGGCTACGACGAAGGGAATCCGAAACGCCCATCCCATTCCCCTGCCAATGTTCCCAAAGAATATAACATTCAAAGGGTCACTATGATCCTTTGACAGAAATTTGGGTGTTATTTTCTTTTTCAGTGCATCAACGGAATAAACACAAACACGCACTGTTTACGCAATGCGGACTAAATGGGAAACAAACAACTTCATCATTTTTTATCTTCAAAAACTTTAGGAACAATGATTCGGCAGCACAAACCAAACACCACTAGACGAACCTCAGTCAATCCAGATGCTGGTGGACGTGAATACTGAGTCCATTTAAATCATGACATGAGAATCCTTTTCATGGATGAAAACATTGTCAGTCCTGTGAACTATAAGATTACAACTTCAAACCAATCAAGCCAAGTGGGCCGAGCTACTCAGCGAGTTTCTCGGTTCAAATATCATAAAAGTTCCATCCAGATGTCGCCATGTCAGCATCGTCAGAACAGAGTTTACTGTTTGAAGCTAATACAACTGAGGATTCAGGTGGACTGGCCTCAAAAACTGTTTGCGTCCGCCGCAGGCTCCGAGGACCGTCTTTCGCTAAACACTGTGGGTGCTACATCCTGACCAAAGAGCACGTGGGCGCGTGCGCTTGAGCAGAGAAGGGAAAAAACTCTAGCTCACTCTTGTAATGTCATCAGCAATGCTTATTAGAGTTACGCTTCGACTAACGGGTCGGCACGATCGATTTGAAAAATGATGTGCTTCACAATGATGCACGAAGTGACATTTTTACCCGTCAGAGTTAAATTCCGGTGCTTCATTAACGCATGTCTATGCTTCTTCGGGAACACAGCCCAACAAAGGGGATAGTTCTGTGTTTGTGCGACTTGCGTGTGCACGTGCGCATGAGCACTTCTGACACTCAAACCATGACAGCGATCTGGCCACCCTCATACCGAACACCACCACTGGTCGTCGTTTGAGGACACCTGTGTGTTTCCTCGGACCAGGGCGCACTGTCTTTGCTCGGACGTGCGCTTCTGCGTTCCCCTGTCCTGCACCACGCCGCCTCCCTCCCATATTCCCTCACCCTCCTCTTCCTTTTCTATATTTCTGTTGGTGTGCCGGATTCGTTTTTTTACCGTTCGATTGTGGGTTCGGAGGTTCGAATCTTTCGACATGTCTTAAACACCACGGAGACTACAGCTTCCTGTTCATCTACTCATCTACACCTGCACCACGTTAGCTCTTCTAGACAGCATGGTTGATGAGTGTGAGGAGAGATTGAAGAGTCAGCCTGATACCTTCGGCCCCTTCATGTTCCTCAGCAGGTTGTCGTAGCCGGTGGTGTTTGCAGTCAGCTGCCTCAGCTCCAGACGTCCGGGAGGACCCGGGGGACCTGGCGGACCCTGTGCAACGTAGTCAATGTCCATCAACAGCACTGTGAGCTTAGCACCTTTGCAGTTCACGAAGCTGTCATTCACTCAAACGCTCTCCAGCTTGAATGATACACACACACACACACACACACACACACACACACACACACATATATATATATATATATTTTTTTTTAATATATTCCCATCATTTTCTTCATCTTCAAAATTTTTTTTTTTTTTTGCTTTTTTTTTTTTCTAAAATTTCAAATCTTTGCCAAGTCAATACTATAATGACTGAAGAATTGTTAGCCTGCACTTGTTTTCCCCCACTACTTAATTGTTCAGCATTATATTGTTTGGTCAATCAGTGGGAGATTGCATCTCTTAGGAGATCCAAGTAAAGGCTGTTCTGTACAATTCTTAGCCACTCACAATGCTTGGGTTATTGAACAGCAGAGCTGACCATTCAGACTGTTCCACATCTTTTGATCTCCCTTGCATCCTTGAATGGATCCTCAAGCATAGGCTCAAAGATTGTCCAATACATTTTGCATAATGCTTTTAGTTTTTCAGCAACTTTTGTCCTCTCCACACTTTCGTTTTATTCCATTTACTACCCTTCGCTGGCTGCTTTGGGGGTGCTGTTGGATTCTTTTTTGAACCCTTGGTGGTGAGAACACCGCAGAATTATGGACTGTGGTGTGTCTCTATTTGACACCAAGGGAACAGACACAACCAGCCGTGCCTCCCTGATGAGTCCGATCCAGCGGACGAAAGGCCTAGGAGCAGGCAATACAAATAAATGTGTCTTCGAGAGGGATTACGATGGTTCCTCAGGCAGCTAGTGAAGGGTTTCTCATATTTTTAATATAATCCATCATTTTCTTCATCTTCAATTTTTTTTTTTTTTCCCTTCTAAAATTTCAAATCTTTGCCAAGTCAATACTATAATGATTGAAGAATTGTTAGCCTGCACTTGTTTTCCCCCACTACTTAATTGTTCAGCATTATATATATATATATATATATATGTGTGTGTGTGCGTGCACGCGCATGCACTCTAAACACATGCGAGTGCGTACACACACACACTTCAACTTACATAACGCCCGATTCCTGGCAGGCCACGAGGTCCCTGCAAATAGAACAAGATAATAAGCTTAATAAAAGAGGAAAAGATGGCGACGAAAACAACTTTTGTTTAAAAACAAGCACGTACATGTTATACCCACATGTGTGTGTGTCCGTGCGTGTGTATGTGTGTGTTTGTTTGAGAGAGAGAGACAGAGACTGCGTGTGTTGTAAACGCGCAAATACCTTCCCCCTCCCACACACACACACACACTTGCACATTCGCATGCACGTACACACACACACTCATACATACACAAACATTCACACATACACACACATGCATGCACGCACACATACACACGCATAGGCACACACGCGCGCTCGCACGCACGCACACACATGCGCAATGAGTGTGTTGTGTATTTTTATAAGCATGTTGTTTTTCTTTTGTTTCTTTTTCTACTTCCTAGTATTTTTTTTATTAATATCAACAACAACAATAATGATAATAATCATAACGTTCAGTATTTGTGTGCACTCTGTCGAGTACAAGGCGCTTACCAAAAACAAACCAGCAAACATAAAAAGGTTTTATGAATGATTCAGGTTGGCAAGCGCGGACTGGAAGGAAAGCTGTGCCCAAAATATCATTTCTTAATTGAATAAAGATTTTCTGAGTTTCCTTTCATCCGCGCCGCCCGTCCGTTCGTTCGACTTTTCTCTCTCTCTCTCTCTCTCTCTCTCTCTCTCTCCCCCCTCCTCTTCCTTCTCCTCCTCCTTCTCCTCCACCTCCTCCTCCTCCTCCTCCCTCTATTTCTCCTCGTCTTCCTCCTTCTCTTCCTTTTCCTCCTTCTCCTTAAAGAAAATACAGACAAACATGAAAGAAATGTGAAAACTATCCCAGCAAACATTTTGTAGGAAGTCACGTGACTTACCGGGACTCCTTGATATCCGGTTTCGCCTGGTCTGCCCCTTTCTCCCTGCACGGAATACGCGTCACGTGACAGTGAGACTATGAAGACAATAACCAATTGCGATGAATCGTAGACAAATAAAAATACACGATAATATGTGTTTGTTGTCGTATGCATTTAATTTGAGAAATTAAAGATAGTCCAGGAAAAATGACCGGAACCGAAGAAGACAATGCTGACTGGTATATTAGATAGAGCGAGAGAGAGCAATGGGTACAGAAGATGGAGGAAGAAAAGTGAGATGGTGGGGGAGAGGGACAGAGAGAGAGAGAGAAGAGAGAGAGAGAGAGAGAGAGAGAGACAGTCAGTCAGACAGATAGACAGACGGACAGACAGGCAGACAGAGACTACCTCATGGGAAAAGGGAATGCGCAAGTAACTTACAAAATAAAACAATTCAATGATGTATACAAATCGAATGAATCTACCAGATATCCCTTAACATCATATTGACCTCATTAAACTCCCTACAAAGAAACAGTGCCATTCATTTGTGTCTAATGCATATACACAGAAATCTGAACAAGACAGGCTCGTGCATTATGGATGTAAGTTGGCATATTCTACATCGAGTAGATCGGTTAAATATTTTGGTTATATTAATGTCGTTCTGACATCACTCATACCGGATAGCAAGCTAATATACTTCCTCGTAATTCTTCCTCATCAGACATTATACATCACAGGCATTTCTGACATTCTACACAATGAATTTCAATAAGGCTTTGATATTTGAACACCCTAATTATTCTTCACAAAACAACCCCATATGGATTTAAACCGTGGTGAAAATTTGTAGCTCTGTTTACGTTTTGGTTGGGTTTTTTTTTTTCAATTACTGAAATTCAGATTACTTACCACGCTGAAAGCATTAAAATGACCACTTGCCTTTACCCACACTTGCTCATTTCAGCAGATCTTTAACACATGTATCTGAATTGACTTTCATATTTGCCTCTTTTACCATAACTTGGCATTTCGATGCAAAGAAATGCTCTTTCTACTCTCTCTGTGCTTTTCGCATGTAATTTAATAGTGATGTTTTGTCTCGATTTAATGCCGTTTCCTCATAAACGTTATATACAATATTCATTTTCCTGATGTCATATGAAAGTCTTTGAATAAAAATAGTATTCTAAATGCTCATATAACAGAGAAAGAGACAGAGACAGACAGAGAGAGAGAGAGAGAGAGAGAGAGAGAGAGAGAGAAGGCGTGGGGGGGATCAATCTCACCGGGAGGCCATCGCATCCTGGTAACCCTCGTGGTCCAGAAGGTCCAGTGGGACCCACTGGTCCCTGCAACAGTGCAGTCATCAGTGTCACTCACACACACACACACACACACACACACACACACACACACACACACGTACACACACACACACACACACACACACACACACACACACACACACACACACACACACGCACACGCTCTCACATGCGCACGCGTGGGTTCTCTCTCTCTCTCTCTCTCTCTCTCTCTCTCTCTCTCTCTCTCTCTCTCTCTCTCTCTCACACCACACACACACACACAACACACACACACACACACACACAGAGAACTGTGCTACATTTTTTTTGCGTGTGTCTTCTGGGACAAAATCAAAAGCGAAAAATGGAAAGATTCTTAGCAAACCAGTAGAAGACCTGAACAGATGAAGAGAACATTTTAAGAATTATTCAGCATAATACTAGTCACCAGTCCGCCACCTACCGACGAAGGAGAAGATTTAGGTGTGATCCTGAAACCAACTGCCAAGGAAGAACTCAACCGAGCAATAGAGAAAACCAAGAATGGCAAAGCAGAAAGGCTATATAACATTCCATCAGAAGCACTGAAAGCATACGAAAAATCTACAGCAGGCTTATTCATAAATCTGTTCCAAGAAACCTGGGAGAAAGAGAAGGTGCCGTAAGACTTGAAAAAGCCTATATGATAATGAACCCAGAGAGAGAATCCTTCAGCTACTGCAAGAACTGGAGAGGAATATAGCTGCTGTCCGCATCCAGCAAGAATTTCACAAGAATCATCATGGAGAGGATCAGGGCAGCTTCACACAGCAAGCTAAGGAAATGACAAGCGGGATTTCGAGCTGTGAGATCATGCCCAGATCAAATCGCCACTGAGTATCATCGTCAAGCCATCCTTGGAATCTCAGTTTTCCATATATATCAACTACATTCGAAGATATTGAGGCATTACCTATGAGTCTGGCTAAGACCATATGGCAATTCTACGAAAATTCTACCGGTCATGTTATTCACAATTTCAACGTGTCACAGCCTTTCGGCGTTAATACAGGAATCCGACAAAAATGTTTGCTGCGACACCTGATTTTCTCTCTGGTGATAGACTGAATCATGAAGACATCAATGAACCAATCATGTGGGATCCAATAGGCACTAAGACAGAAGCTGGAAGATGTTGACCTCAAATGATATTAACCTGCTGTCACACTCATGCAAGAGAAGAAAGCCTCCAATCAACAGCAATCAACACAGGTTTGGAAACAAATTTTGAGAAGTCCAAGGCTACGAGAACCAGCACGGTTCAGACAGCACCAGAAGCCCCAGAAGACAAACTTTAGAAAGAGGTTAGCAAGTTCACCTGTCCTGGAAGCATCGTCAGCGGTACTGGAGGTACAGATGAGTGTATAAATGCCAGGATCACTAAGGCAAGACACGTGTTCGTAGTCCTCAAACGCATCTGGAGGAATGCCAACATCTACCTTTTCACCAAACTCGGTGTTCAATACCCATGTTAAGCGTGTACTGTTGTATGGTTCGGAGACTCGGAGACTCATCAAAGGAACGCAATATGTGGGTCTTCGTCAACGCTTCCTTGCGACAGATGTTCCATATCTATGGACTTGAAAAAGAAACATAAGCGAAGACCTCTGGCGCACCACCAAAAAGAAACCAGTTGGAACGTCATCAAAACCAGTAAATGGGAATAGACTGGACAAACGCTGCGCAGAAATCCACACAACATCTTCCTAGATGCAGTGGACTGGAATACTCAGGGAAAACGAAAACGAGGTAGGCATGGCGAAGAACCCTGGAAAAAAACGGAAAACAGCCAGAATAACTTGGGGAGGCAAACCGGACGGCTCGGGATCGATCGTGCTGGAGATCATTAGATCCTTTGTTCCAGTGGAAACAAAGAAGACTCAATCAACTGAAGTCAAGTTGTCTTCCGAAAGGGCATGAGCTCTGTTAACACATTAAATGGCTGCTGTTTATTTTTCTGTTATTTATCCACTGCATAAACTTCTCTGTTTGCCTACTGGGACTTTTTCGTGCATGTGACATAGTATTCAAAGCGGGTATATATGTTATACTTTCGACAGTACCTAGGAACTGACAAGACAGTTTCACTTTTGCCTCACTGCTTTACAGCAGAACATGCTCTGACACAGATATCTTTGTCCCCATAATATATTGCCTATTGAGGTGCTTCAGTCGCAGATGATGATAACCGCAGCCATCCTTAAGAAGGCATAGCTGAGGGGAGGGGAGGGATTGGCACGGTGGAGGGAGTCGTCAGGTGAAGACTGGGGTAGACGGGAAAGCCGGGAAAGGAGGGAAAAGGACAAACAACGAAAGAACGAACGACTTTGCGATCGGAAATAAATAAACAGGCATAGAAACAAAGACACCTGCTACATCACTATCAGTAAAATAGAGTGGATACTTACCATCAAGCCATTTTTCCCAGCAGGACCAACGGGGCCGACGGGACCCTGGTAAACCAAACCATTTAGTATTATATATCTGCATGTCCTTCGTTAAACGCTGAACGTGTGCGTGACTGAAATGTCTTGCTGCACACTGTAAGTATTACCTCATAAAACACTTGCACTGTAGACACGATAACATATTCTCATTAATCTTCGTAATATTTCAAACCCCACCTCTCCCATCCTATCCGTACTTCAGCCTCTTCCTCCCCTCACCACTTCCTTCTACATTCTTAGCAATCACAAAATGAGACAGATCTCTCTGAAGATCATTTTGTTCAGCAATTACAATTTGGTCACCAAATAGAAGTTGTCAATGTAATAATGAATCACTGGCCGCCTTTGTTTTCGGTGCTCTTTTGGAAAGATACAAATCATGTGTGTTGCAAAGGAAAATACCTTTTACATAATTTCCATGGAAATTCTTAAAAGGCGTGTAAAAATCTGACACAGTTTTTAAAGCAGTTTGTGGAAAAGGCATCTTCTGTAACGGAATATGTTGAAAAGGGGATACAAATTTTTTTAATGTAACATCACACTCTTATGCTGTTCACATTCATATCTGATATAATTATCTTCGCATAATCATGCACCGGTTCGATGAAGATATTAATCTGAGTACGCACGTATCTATGCTATTATCTTCATGACTATTTACCGATTACATAGGTTATGATCATATTCAGTCCATTACCACCGTTTGCTTGCCAACGTGCCGCATACGCTGAAAATGATTCTCCTTATTAAACGACAACAAATTGTAAATACATATTGCTTTCATTGCAGTTTTCTGGCTTTAGTGTTACCTTTTCCTGCGACATATCAAGACAGATGATCATAGTTCTATATACAAAACAAATTGGAGCTCCTGAAATATTATCGTCATCACTATATGTCTCCAGTTCTATGTCCATGCTCTGATGGTAGTGGTAATTTCAGTTTCGATTTCCTTTCCGCAGCAGTGCCTGGGTACATTTCGTGTGTGTGTTCTTCGTTGGCAGCAGTGCCTGGGTACATTTCGTTTCTGAGTGTTCTTCGTCGGCAGATGTACCTGAGGACTTTCGTGTCCCATTATTCTGTGTCGGTAGATGTATCCGCAGACACTTTTTGCCAAAGTGTCCATTGTCAGTAGATGTATCTCTGGTTACTTCGTGTCCAAGCGTTCTGTATCGGTAGATGTGTCCGTAGACACTTTTTGCCAAAGTGTCCATTGTCAGTAGATGAATCTCTGGTTACTTCGTGTCCAAGCGTTCTGTATCGGTAGATGTATCCGCAGACACTTTTTGCCAAAGTGTCCATTGTCAGTAGATGTATCTCTGATTACTTCGTGTCCAGGCGTTCTGTATCGGTAGATGTATCCGTAGACACTTTTTGCCAAAGTGTCCATTGTCAGTAGATGTATCTCTGATTACTTCGTGTCCAAGCGTTCTGTATCGGTAGATGTATCCGCAGACACTTTTTGCCAAAGTGTCCATTGTCAGTAGATGTATCTCTGATTACTTCGTGTCCAAGCGTTCTGTATCGGTAGATGTATCCGTAGACACTTTTTGCCAAAGTGTCCATTGTCAGTGGATGTATCTCTGGTCACTTCGCATCGAAGTGTTCTGTGTCGGTAGATGTAACTGTAAACACTTCGTGTCCAAGTGTTCTGTGTCGGTAGATGTAACTGTAAACACTTCACGTCCAAATGTTCTATGTCGGAAGATCAATGACGAAGGTCGTTCGGGGCATAAAGTCGCAGTGTCATATCCAAGAGGATGGATGTAAGTGTGTGTGTCGGGGGGAAAGGGTAGGTGGGGATGCTATGTATCAGACTTTCGTGAGAAAGCCAATACTCTCGCCAGTATGGGGATCTGTTGATATGTTTTGTTTTATACTGAATCAGAATAGGTGGTCCTGATTATCATTGTACTGTTTGAAGTAATTCATCCAGAATACAGGGTCTGTTTTACTGGATGGCTACACCCCGACGTAACATTTACTGTTTTCTGAGGACTGTTGTTGCTGGGAATGGAACGGGACAGGCCTAAATAGTTGAGGGTTGGAATGAATGGTGTAGGAATAAAACTCCGGAAAGGCATATAAAAAGGCAGAGAAGATGAGTTCACCCCTCGGTTCACTTTCCCATTCCCTCACCACCACCACCACCACCACCCCCCCCCACACACACACACACACACACACACACACACACATCATATATATTTTCTTAAGGGTCGCAACTTTTCTTCATTTGAAAAATTATAATTATGTTACTCTTCTCGCATCGATTCTATCTGATAGTACAGATGCATGTTTCTTTAAAGAAATGCTTCGGTTTGATGTTTTCAATCTGTTATCACCACGCAAATTTTGTTTCGTACATAAAGCTGATTTCGTGACCCGTGTTTAAATATTCATACACACATTTCAAATGCGTGACTGGAAAAGAGAAAGCGACGACGACGGACACTGGCGGTGTTGGGGATAATAAGGGACAGAGAGAGACAGAGAGAAGAAGGAGAGAGAGAGACAGACAGACAGACAGACAGACAGACAGAGGCAGACAAACAGTCAGACAGATAGACAAACAGGCAGGCAGAGACAGAGAAAAAGAGAGAAGGGAAGAGACAGACAGTCAGAGAAAAAAATGATGAGATGGAAAAAGGCAGACACATGCGAATAGAGATGGAGGTACTGAGAGAGAGAGAGAGAGAGAGAGAGAGAGAGAGAGAGAGAGAGAGAGGGGGGGGGGAGGGGAGACAGACAGACAGATAGAAGACAGACAGAGTTAGAAAGACACAGACAGAGACAGACTGGAGAGAGAGGAGAGGAGAGGAAATGAGCCAGTCATGCTGTGTTCTTTATAACCGAGTCGACAACAGATTTCACATCAGAGCTGCCGACTGGAATGGAAGAGCAGAAAAAGGGGAGGAAGTAAAGGACATGAAAGGGGGTGAGGGATGGGGTGATGAAAGAGAACGAGCGGAACCTGCACGTACTTAAAACAAGGACAAAAAATTACTGTCAGAGGTTCCACTTAAACTCGAGCACCCTGGGACGGCCACACAATACAACAGCCACAGGCAGGTGACGCTTACCCTGAACCCTCTTGCCCCGTCCACACCGTTGAAGCCGGGGGCCCCTTTTTCTCCCTGGGCTCCCGGCATTCCTTGCATACCCTGCGGTCCGGGCAACCCCTGGGAACCACGGGGACCCACTGCACCCTGCACACACACACACACACACACACACACACACACACACACACACATACATATGAACACGCACACACATACACACGCGCGCACGCGCACGAACGCACACGCACAACACACACACACACGCACGCACGCACGCACGCACGCACGCACGCACGCACGCACGCACACACACACACACACACACACACACACACACACACACACACACACGCACGCACGCACGCACGCACGTACAAACACGCACAAGGGAACAACGTTATCGCAGACTTTAACTTTGTTATCGACATTTTCACCATCGGCTGGTGACATGCTATCTATTTTTTTCACTCAGGTGTGCAAAAAAGTTAATGATAGCGCGCGCGCCTGTGTGTGTGTGTGTGTGTGTGTGTGTGTGTGTGTGTGTGTGTGTGTGTGTTGTGTGTGTGTGTGTGTGTGTGTGTGTGTGTGTGTGTGTGTGTGTGTTGTGTGTGTGTGTGTGAGCGCGGCCACGCGCACTTACATATGCGGTTTATTGTAGTGTTTGTGTATGTGTGTGTGTGTATGTGTGAGAGGGCGGGGGGGGGGGGGGGGTAAACAAAATTCAATAGACCGGACAAACGTGGGAAATCCAAAATGAAAACTCCACAAGAAATATACTTCATTCGGTCATGAAGTAAACATGAGATGACGATGAACATATAGAACCTGTGGGCTGAAGTAAAAGAAAACCGGTACGTGACGAGAGGCGTATCGGCGGAGAAGACGGTCTTATTTTAAAACTATGACTCGCCCATGGTATGCTTCTACAGACAGCCGTCCCTCTATTCCCATTCTCTGCCATTTTCCCACCCGCCTCTCATGCACTGCAATGAAGCACGTGTATTCTGTCCTCATCATACGCACTGCCAAAATGGAAAAAGCACGTTGTGAAGGCTTGTCGGGTGAGTTAGTTTTCTCACTGAAGCGATGATAGGCGCAATACAGGCTTACGCTTTTGGACACCTTACCTCGCTTGAATTCACTACCCTAATGAGACCATGACTCGGATGGCAGCGAGTCAGTTAGGTTCTTTGCCTCTCTTTTTCTGTTTCTACTATGTAAGGACATAGACCAGCGCTATTCATGTGTGACAACACAAGAAACAACACGAACAGCGGCAACAAAGCAACAATGGAAACAACAAGAGCGACAACAGCAACAATAACTGCACCACAACATCATCATCATTAACAACATAACAACATCAAGCACAAAGCTGACGATAACACCACCAGGATAAATAACGTCAGAACAAAAGCAAGAAATAACAATCACAGCAGCATTAACAGCAGCAGAGACAACAGAAACACCAAAGACAGCAACAGCAGTAAGAGAAGTAAACAAAGGTACCAACAACAGAAACAACAATAAACACAATAACGACAATCGTCAATTACAGCAGCAGGAACAATGATATCAATCACAGGAAGAGCAAAGATAGAAGCAAAAACAGCAGAAACAACAATAAAACAACACCAACCAGAGCCGAAGCAACGCTGACGATGACAACGATAACTTAACAACAATAACACACCACAACCACCCAGCTACAAGAGAGTTTGTGACAGAGCAACAACAATAACAGCAACAAGATCAGCAGAGAAAACAATCACGACACCAAAAACAATCCAGTAAGTAACACACTGCCACCACCACCAACAGTAATAATAGCAAACACAGTAAGACGAATAGCAGCAGGGACTATAAACAAAAAATATCAATGACGAAAATGTAACAGTGTGCGTGCATGTGTGTGTATGTGTGTGTGTGTGTGTGTGTGTGTGTGTGTGGTGTGTGTGTGTGTGTGTGTGTGTGTGTACCTGCATGCATACTTGTGCATATCATAACTTATACACAGGAATACTTGCCGTTTGACCTGGCGCCCCAGGAACTCCCGGTCGTCCTTGCGTGCCCTTTAAGAGAACCATCATCGTTCACTCTATGACAAGAGTAACACCAATGTCAACAGTGACAGCAACTGCAGCTAGTAAACCCAATGACACTAGAGCACCCCCCCCCCCCCCAAAAAAAAAAAAAAAACACACACACACACACAAAAAAACAACGACACACGTTAGCTTATGAACCTGATTGTTCGGCTTGTCTGCTCATGGACGATCAATCCAATACCTCGGTATGCCAAATCGAAGTCAAAGTCAACGCAAAAAATTCAATCCGGAAAACCCCGAATAAGAGTACATGGATATGAAATATCTTGTAGACAGCATACATTTTTGTCTTCTTCTTTTTTGCCGGTGAGGGAGACTGATGCACAAATAAAAAGGGAGTAAGGAAATAAGATGCTTCTAGGACGGCATGTAACAAAGGAAAAAAACGACGACGACAACAACAACAACAACAGCGATGAAAACGATACTAACAGGAATGATAACAAACACACGCATCCTTTTGCAGCAGGTTTCATGAGCTCGATAAAATGCGTTTTACATCAACACGTACAATAACTACCCTGCACACATATTGCCCCTCTGCCTCCCCTTCAGCTCCAGTTCTTCCCTCCCTCACTTCCAGCCCTACGTACGCGCCTAACCCAAGGCCCGTTCGCCTTCACCACCTATCTCTCTTGCTTATTCATTCGCTCGTTTCCTTTCTCCTCACACAAACACATGCACGTGAGCGCGCATGCGCATGCATAAACACATAGCAGGCATGTGGATACGTACATACTCAGATTTCCTCTCTCTCTCTCTCTCTCTCTCTCTCTCTCTCTCTCTCTCTCTCTCTTATACACACAAGCGCGCGCGCACACACACAGACACACACACACACACACACACACACACATACACACACACACACACACACTCACTCACTCACTTACACACACACGCGCGCGCACACACACACACACACACACACACACACACACACACACACACACACAAGCCAGCGTGTATGCACGCATGCACGCAAGCACGCACGCAGACCGTGCACACGCGAACGCACAAACCTGCCAACGCCTTCGTAAAATCACGTACAATGGGGATGAAAGTTGAGTGAATGGTCGAGATAGGGAAAGAAACATGTGTGATGAGATGTTTGCGGCAACACACAATGACTTATTCAGAATCAAACGAAACAAACTAACGAACACAAAACGCTACTGTTCTGTCGTCTTCGTCAAAATGAGCGAGAGAGAGAAAAAAAATCGTGTTCTCCCACAGACAAACAATACTCGACTTGTGGGGCCAACGCCTCTTCTTTGTGTGTGTGTGCATGTGCATGATAAGACGAGTCATTGTGGGACTTCCCTATCGTCACGTCATCTTGCTAGCTGATTTCGCTGAAGAAGTGTGTGGATGCAGAATTAGAAAAAAGCGGTTATGAAAATAACCTGGGCTCAAAAAAATTACTCTATAGATTTGTTCCATGAAAAAAGGGGTGGACGTCACCCAGACGGCGGCCCAACCCGGGGTATTCATTTTATGTTTACGGCTCAGCAGACCGCAGGGGCCTTCTCTGATTGAAACGGGAGATATTATGGCACTGCTTCGAATTCCATACGGGCTCAGATAAAAGCTCTTAAACAGTGGTTCGTTCTAGCAGATGGTTTCCTGAGAGTAAACACGACGCACAGAATCCTCGTCAATCGAAAGATGTTACTATTAATAGTGTGTTGGGAAAAATGACGCACGATTAGGAATACATCCTGTCTGTCCTCTTAACCATAAAGAAAACATTTATGCGGCTTAGAGTAAAGATTTGCAGTACATATTATGTGTATTATGAGCAGAAAGAAGCTGAATCCAAGAATAGGTTGTTCAGACTCTTTCACTTTCGCCTTTGTTTCGTTTGTAGATAGATAGATAGATAGATAGATAGATAGTGAACATTCCCCTCTCTGGGAAATTTACTGGTGTTGAATCTTACACACTGAATGAAAATTACAATGGAAATGGGGGGGGGGGGGGGGGGGGGGGGGGGGGGGGGGGGGGGGGGGGACTGGTCATCTGAAAGGAGACACTTCTCAAAATGTGTAGTGTACGTAAACACATTGGATCGAAGAAAATTTTCTATAGCGTTGTCATCACAGTCGTGCCGTAACATCGTGAGTGTGCATGCCTATAATGTGTAACACAGCAACAGCCAGCTAACAAAACTTTAAGAACTGGCGACGAACATGACGTTGTGCAGTGCGAGCGGAGGAGTTTTAAACTGTGCGTGAACTGAAAATAATTAAGCTCGAGAGCAGCCCAGTCTTTTTACCGATGTCATCCAAAGTAGCCCCATACTTCAATTTCATTAACAACAAGTAATACTCTAATTTGGCGAATGTTAACTTTTGGTAAGCTTAAGTCCAAAAGGCTAGGTGCTGAAGATCTATTACGAAGCCGTTTTGGCGTGATGTTGGTGCAAATGAAAAATATATGAAAAAAAACTTCTGAATAATTATGTTGCCTTAGTATATGACTGAGATGGAAGGAACAGATTTAAAAATAAACAAACAAACAAAGACGATGATTAACAAGCTACTGTCTGATTCGGCTTCCTTCCGTTTAAAATCCACCTAGTCTATGATGCAAACAAAATAAGTGTTCTCTAAAGGCTTGAGTCCTTAAGGGAATATTTCCTAATAATGTACTTCGTTATGAGTTTTCCGTGCACCATGCATGATGGCGTCATCTGACTGGAGCATGAAATGGCTCACATTCTCACTCCTCCTGAGTCAGCCAAGACTGTGATGCCACTATCGTCTCAGTCATTGATGTCGAGTGAGGGTTCAATGATCTTTCTAGACAGCCGAGAAGCAGCTGCCTGTTTTCCAAAGTTACCTAATTCCGTTGAACTTGTCTATGAACTTCTTTAGTACCTGCGCCAAGGAGGTTAAATTTTGAGGGCATCTGTCGGCCCGCTTATTTGTCTGTCTGCCATCAAAATCATGCAAAAACTACTGAACTGGTTTGAAAGAAATTTCATGGGATGATGAAATCCAGATCCAGAACGATGAGCGGATCTCGGATATGTTAGCAAGATAAGCGCAAGAACAGTTACAGTCATTTATACTTTGGCGCGGATCTATGGCATGCATCCTGATGAGATGGCGAATCCGGGATCCGTTCATCTTTCGTGGAGATTGTGCTATGCCGAGTGTCTTTCTAGTGTACTGAACAGCTGTTCAGTATTGCTGTTAGTGAAGTGAATGTTGCCTGTCCTTTGCTAACCTAACCAAACCAAACCAAACAAACATTATTGGCGTCCCATGGAACTTTTAGACCAACTCTGAACTCAGCCGGTTCAGCAGTTCAAACTACGACCCACAACTAACAGACAAAATTAGGGGGAGAGAGAGAGAGAGAGAGAGAGAGAGAGAAGGTGGAGGGAGGAAAAGAGAGAGGTCTGTGGGATTCGCAGATTTCATGTTTAAAACGAGAAACGATTACAAACTGTGCGTGTGGAAAGACCGGCATATTTTCCCATTTCAG
>CM031595.1:108328693-108333693 GCA_018398815.1 Conus ventricosus | reverse complement strand
TTCCTGTCTTTTTCAATGGGGATTGGAAAAAAAAGGGGGGGGGGGGGGAGGGGGGAGGGGTCTCCCCGAAAGTTGTTGAGATCAATTAAGTCATTGCTTTGGCGTTGGTGTCAAACCCGCTAAAGAAATAAAGTGCGTGTAAAAAAAAAAAAAATACTCGTTACGTATATCAAGATTACAAACATTCATGTTCTCTGTCTGTCTGTCTGTCTGTCTCTGTCTCTGTCTCTCTCTCTCTCTCTATCTCTCTCTCTCTCTCTCTCTCTCTCTCTCTCTCTCTCTCGTGTTAGAACACATCATAAGAGCTCCACCAGGATGTATGAGCTCCACCACGCTGCATATGTCAAGATCGTGGTCTGTGGTGGCAATCAAAATTATGGTCAACCTATTGTCAATCCGCACCTTTTGGCCCCCTCACCCTTCACTCCCATCCTAATTTTATGTTTCGTATTGATGAAATGTTTTATACTCAACGTTTTATTTTAAGTTAAAACATTTTAATTCAGGTGCCTTTTCCCTACTGTATACATTCGTGATTTGTGTTCTGGATCTGAGGGTGGAGAATGCGAGCTTTTTACTGTCACAGTCTGTACCCCCTGATGAAGGCAAATAAAGCCGAAAATTTGGGATGGATATTTATCTACTTTGACTGTTTATATATATATATATATATATATATATATATATATATATATATATATATATATATATATACTGAGAGGCAATGAAAACGCAATCCCCATTTCGTCCCCGAAAAATGTCACCTCAGCCAAAATAATGTGAATTATGCACGAGGCATGCAACCTAGCGCCGCGTATGTTGTATTGCGACGATCTGTATTGACAGGCACAGTTGGGTTCATGACGTCATGAGTAAACCACTCCAACACATCTTTTACTGATAACTGCAAAACACGTGCAACACAGGCATACTGTGATTGCATGCAAACAGCCCATGACTGTCCCCTATAAAAACACACATTGGCGTTTTACTGACACTCGTACGCACCATGCCGCGGTTAACTACAGACCAGAGAAATCAAGCCATTGGCATGCTGAGGGCAGGCACTGCTCACATCTCAGGGCCGCACAACATTTCAATGTACACCCATCAACCATAACCCGTCTTGCGACTCGGCACCAAAACACTGGAAGTGTAAACGACCGTCCACGCCCAGGCGTCCAACGTGTGACGACGGCACGACAGGACCGCTACATTGTCACGCAGCACCTCCGGAATCGTTTCCAGCCAGCTGCACAAACAGCCCGCAACACTATTGGGACTAGAGAAAGACCAATCAGCAGCCGTACCGTGCGTCGGCGTCTGGCAGCAGCAGGGCTACGGGCACGTCGACCATACCAAGGTCAGATCTTAACCCATCGCCATCGACTAGCACGCCAGCGATGGGCTGCCGCAGGTGGCTTTCTGGGGAACAGGGTTTGGGGGAATGTTGTTTTTTCGGATGAATCCCGGTTCAATGTCTCTTTCCCGGATGGCCGTGATCGTGTGTATCGACGTCAGGGTGAACGTTTTGCGCAACCCTGTGTCATTGAGCGAGATCGTTATGGGGGTGGAGGGGTAATGGTCTGGGGTGCCATAAATGCTCAATTTCGATCGGAGCTTGTGTTTGTGCCAGGCAACTTGACGGCAAGGCGTTATATTGACACTGTTCTTGAGCCAGTTCTTCTTCCTCTCTGGAGACAGCATGGTGGCAACAGACTAGTGTTTCAGCAGGACAATGCTCGACCCCACACAGCCCTTCTCACACGAAATTTCCTTCGGGACAGCAATGTGGATGTCATGCAGTGGCCCTCCGTGTCCCCAGACATGAATCCCATTGAACATTTGTGGGACGAACTTGGACGACGTGTGCAAGGTCAGCAGAATCCCCCAACTACCGTTGCTGAGCTCACCCAAGCATTACAGCATCACTGGAACGTGATACCGATCCGTATCATCCGTCGTTTGTGCGCTTCAATGCCCCGACGTTTGCAAGCTTGTGTTCGTGCTCAAGGGGGACACACCAGATATTGACAGTGTATTCCTTCTGTCGCGCCTAAATGGGCTTCACTTCAGGCGAATGTGCACCTGTTATAGGCAAACTAATGTACAGTGGTCGCACTTTTGTCACACGTATTTGCTTTGATGTGTGTTTGTTTCATTTCAATAAAATTGTCAGTTGACAATGGAATTGCGTTTTCTTTGCCTCTCAGTATATATATATATATATATATATATATATACTGACTTCCATAAAAAACGCGAAAAATTGAAAGGCTATTTTTCGGGTGAAAAGGGGTGAATATACAATATTGAACCATTGTGGCAAGTTGCTTGGGTCCAAGACTCACGTGCAGTGAAAAAATTGTGTGAGCAACACATCATTCCCGGCATTGGAGGGTCAACAAAAATGGCAAACTGGTTGCTGCATGTGAGGCACGTGCACACCATGCAGAGCAAAGTTAACCAGCGACAAGTACGCAGGCATGCAGCCTTTATAAAGCCGCGCTACAAGGTTCAGATAATGACTTGCCGTCTGAGCGCTACAGAGATGCCAAGACTACGAGCAGAGGAACGCAATCGTGCCCTAGGCCATCTGGAGGCTGGTGTGGATGCCAGGCAGGTCGCCAACATCTTTAACGTCTACATCTCAACCATCTATCGTCTGCAGCACCGCATGCGAGTCACTGGTACCACTGATGATCGTCCCCGGCCAGGCCGTCCTCGGGTCACCACACCAAGAGAGGATCGCCATTTTGTTCGAACCCATCTGCGGGACAGGCGGCAAACAGCTGCTAACACTGCTCGACAGGTGCCTGGGAATCTCCAGCAACGAATCAGCCTCAACACTGTGCGGCGGCGTCTTCAGGAGAACGGGCTGGCATGTAGGCGTCCTCACAGAGGTCCGGTACTGACATCAAGACACCGGCAGGACAGGCTGCAGTGGGCACAAGCCCGAATCAACTGGCGCAGGCAGCAGTGGGGACGCATACTGTTCTCAGATGAGAGCCGTTTTTGTATTGACATGGCTGACGGTCGTGTCAGAATATGGCGTCGACCTGGTGAACGCTATGCTGACTCCTGTGTGGTAGAGCGGAACCCCTGGGGAGGCCCGAACGTTATGATATGGGGTGCAATTGGCACTAACCACGCCATAGGACCAGTCATCTTTCAGAACATTGGCCCTGGTCGCGGACAGGGTGTCAATGCACAGCGCTACATCCACCAGGTGCTCAGACCCCATGTCGTTCCTTTTTTTGCGCAACACCCAAACTGGACATTCCAACAGGACAATGCAAGACCACACACAGCCAGGGCCACCCAGCAATTTCTTCAGCATAACAACGTCAATGTGCTGCCCTGGCCAGCCCTCAGTCCCGATTTTAAACCCAATAGAACATTTTTGGGATGAACTTGGCAGACGGTTGGACCTCCTGCGTCCACGACCAGCAACAGCGGCTCAGCTTCACCAGGCCATCGTCCATGTGTGGGCTGGTGTGCCAAGGGGACGCATCAACCACCTGGCCCACTCAATGAGCCGCAGGTGTCAAGCAGTTGTCCATGCAAATGGTGGCCACACACGGTATTAGGACTTCAAGCTGGTTTGTCACGTGACCTTGGATTTTCCACACAAAGACATATTGCTGATGACATTTTCACACATTACCGGTGTAATGAATCAAATCACGTTGAATTCTCGCTTCCACTCTGTACAATTGTGACCAATAAAATTCGCCCCTAACCTTCAGCTTGTTTTGCTTTCGCGTTTTTTTATGGAAGTCAGTATATATATATATATATATATACATATATATATATATATATATATATATATATATATATATATATATATATATATATATGCTCCTTTAAAAGGGGATTATTGAAACAATGGAGATACAACCACCACAGTGGATCCCCGAGCTGCTGTTAAGAAGTTCGCTTCACAGGGAGAGAAACAAAAAATGGGGTATGTGTCAATGGTCGCGCTTTTATTCTTGAAAATGAGCTCCATTCACACCGGGCTGAAACGACCAAACACATATGCAAAGATGACTACTCCCTCGTACACCTCGATCTGAACTGTTCCCCATTTTCCCTCTCCCTTTATCATGGAGGGGGGAGGAGGGGGGGGGCAGGGGGATTGGCAAAGATGGAATAACCCAGTGGGGAAGACTGAAAAAGACTTCTGTTAAAGAACAGGATCAGCTACTGACTACACGGGCCTTGATTGTGTTGGGTGTCAAATGCTGCGGAACTACCTCCCTGCCGAGACGCGTTCGGATCATTTTCTCCCCTTCCTCCGCGGTTAGAGGTGAATGCGGACGGTAACTTGCCCGGAAGTTCTCCGAGGTCAATCACGACTTATCCCTCACCTGTTTTAAGTTATTAATCTATCCTTTCCTCGTTTAAGATGCACGCGAATTAACAATCAATTGGCCTGACGGTAGTCACCTGTAAACAAAAGTGTACGAGTGGTGAAAGTAAAAGGGTCAAAAGTAAGTTGAGTAGGTTTCAGATCGAGGTGCTGCAGGACTATTACTACTTTTGTCCAAGCTTGAAATCATTTTGGTTTTACCCAAACTACCGCTGTCGTCCTCCCGTTTTCCGTTCTTTCAGTTAAGCCAGTTCCTAAAAACTGGTCAGTTAATTCTATAAGCCATAGGAGAGGACAAGTATGAAAAATAGTCACAACTTTTAACAGTTTTATCAGACAATCATCTGTGTAATAAAGACAATAACACGCTATTCATCTTGTAAATCCGTCACAAATCCTAATATCACCAAGCCTCCCCTCTCTCTCTCTCTCTCTCTCTCTCTTTGAGTGTGTGTGTGTGTGTGTGTGTGTGTGTGTGTGTGTGTGTGTGCGCTCGCGCGCGCGCGCTCGCCCACTAGGGATTTTTCTATAGAGTAATCATTTGATCAATTCATCAACCGAATAAAACATCTATCACATTCATTCATTCATGTAAGTGTGTGTGTGTGTGTTGTAAGAAAGT
>CM031595.1:108316193-108323693 GCA_018398815.1 Conus ventricosus | reverse complement strand
AAAAAAAAATACTTACAACCAACGGTTCATAAATTATAAAATATATCATTAGTGAATACCACTCCAATGAGTTATCATTGACGTGCGCTCTTAGCGTTATTTCAATTCATTTTATAACGACCTCTGTGCGCACTTATGCGATTCCCCTACCTGCGGATTTGCCATATCTTCTCTTCACAATTCTTATGAAAAGCACAATTATAATTATGATCACGATCCATGACACTTCACTGAGGAATCTCCATCCTCACTTATTGCAAATTAATGCATCACTACACAAGCGACTGTATGCTCCAAGCATAACTACATCCACATGAACAAGTCTCACAAAGAAAATATGAACAAGTCTCACACACAAAAAAAATATGAACCATTGCCAACTGGGAATGAACCCATATCCAATCAACATAACTGTAATCAACACATACTATCAACAAAGCACCCGGATATGACTGACTTCCTCTGAGTTGCAGCTTGCTAGACTACACGGCTTAAATAGTCAGCTCCGACATTCTGTCGACCTGGAATGTACTGCACTCGATACCTGTAGGGCTGCAATGCCATTGCCCAACGCAGCACTCTGCTGTTTTTCAACTGCGCCTCCTGCAGGAATTTGAGTGGTTGGTGATCTGTCTCTATCACGAACTCTTTCCCATACAAGTATTTGTGGAACTTCTGCACGGCCCCACACGACAGCCAAACACTCCTTCTCTACAGTTGCGTTCCCTTCTTCACACTTCGTCAGCTTCCTGCTAGCATACCTCAGGAAACTCGACCCCTTCATGCTCCTGCAACAATACTGCACCTATCCCACCGCCTGATGCATCTCGTCCGCAACAAAATGGTTTGGACATATCTGGTAGCTTCAAGATGGGACGGGAACCTAGTTTTCCAGCACCGTCTGCAGTGCTTGCTCTGCAGCGTTCTGACCACTCGACCACTGCCGGTTTCCCTGCCTTGACAAGTCACTGAGAGGACTCGTGATTGCTGCGAAATTTGGAACAAACTCCCTGTAGAAGCCAATAAAACCTAGCAGACTCCTGACTTCTGTTTTGGTCTTGGTCTCTCTGAATTCATCATCTTCTCCACCTTTCCCCTTTCTGGCTGCTTTGTGTCGCCTCCAACAACAAAACCTAGAACTCCAGGCTTGGAAAACCAACCTGGCACTTTGTTGGTCTGGCTGTGAGATTGGTTGTCTCACCTCTCTAAAACGCTCCTAGTTTGCCTCATATGCTCCTCCCATGTCTCGGATGCTATCAGATGCATCCATGAAATTCCAACGGCCTTCCATCCCGTCAATAACTTCCTCATCATCCGAGAAAGACTGCAGGTGCGTTGACCATCCCAAAAGGGAGTTACTCGCCACTGGTATAGCCCCATAGGAGTGGAGAATGTGTGGACTTCCTTGAGTCCTCACTCAGGGCTATTTGCCAGAAAACCCTTGCTCAGATCTATCCTGGTGAAATACTGGCTCTTGCTTGGGGCGATCTGAGCAAAACGGGTCTTCCATGTTTGGTATGACCTCTGCACGACCTTGGGACACGTTCAGACTTTCTATAGTCGACACAAAATCGATCCCTCACCTGACTTTTTCCCACTAAGACGAGGGGTGCACTATACATATTTGGACGGTTCAACCCACCCAAGGTCCAACATTTTTTTCCTTCCCTCTCCTCGATCACTTGTTTGGTGGCATATGGGATGGGGTTTAGGCTTCACATGTACGGGTTTTTGCGATTTTAAACCCCCACGTACATGTCTCAAGAGTTGTCCTGCCTGGTTTATCAGTCAGGGACGCCCTATACTGTTCTAGGACCCCCCTAACTTCCTCCTGTCCCCTACTGTCTAGCCTTCATCAGTGACACATCCCTGTATGCTCTTCTCCTGGAAATCAGGCAACAAAATCCCCCTTCTTCTGCTGGTCTCCTTCACCCCATCAATGATTGCTGCTGGCCTATGTGCTGGGTCTCACGCTGAATGTATTTGCGGAGCAAATTTGCATGGAAAAGTTTTGATTTCCCATTCACATCGATTCGGTTAGTCCTGTTTCTACCTTTTAAATGATGGGTGAATGGCCCTTCCAATCTTCAGCAGCTTGTTGTGATCCGGGGGAAGCAGTAAACAGGACTTGATCTCCCACCTTGGGGAAATTGCTTCCTCACCTTCCTGTCATACTGCTTCTTCTGACCGACCCTGCCTCCTGCAAACCTTCCCTTGCAACCTTAACATGTCCAAAACCTGTGCCCACCTTTGGAACAGGTGAGATTGGGCCAATCAGATCAACAGCCACTCTCCTGAAGGGTTTGTGTCAATTAAAGGGGGATGTTTAAGAGGCGCCTTCCTTTCACCCCTCTTGTGGCTGACCTTTGACACACGTCACATGACATGCAGAAACGTTTGATGTCTCCCAAATTGCTCCTGGCCAATTTGAAAGTCATCAAAGATTCGGTCAGCGTTTTGCTCGGTGCCGAGATGCCCCGCCATGAGCGACTCGTGACCCACTGACATGCAGTGTCACGAAAACCCTGCTGGTACCTTCTAACTGAGTGGCACCTTACCTGTCTTCCCCTTGGTGAACACTCGGTACAACAGCCCGCCTTTCAAAAGAAATTCTGTCTCACCTCCTCTAACCCCCTGTTTCTCTCCACCTCTTGCCAAACCCAAGACTTCACGAGCGAAGGGTCTTGTTCCTGCGCTTGCCCCTAAATCATTCAGGCGACACATCTATGCCTGACCCCCTTGCTGGAACGCTAACGGTTTATCAACCTTTTCCTCCTTCTTGCCCCGTGTTTGAACTGCTCCCCCTGTAGCAGTCACAAACTCAGGATCCCCGGATCCTTGCACCTGGAATATTTCCAATGATCAAATCATAAAGGGGGTTTTCTCCATCACCAACGAAAGAAAACTCGCCTGAGAAGTAAGGGGTACGTACTTCATCTTAGCAACTGGAAAATCCCTCACAGTGCCATCGATTAGAGTACGGTCTGATTTGCCCTGTCAAATCCCTTTCTCGACCAGCGTTGTTCGTACTACCCCGCATGAACAACCAGTTTCTCGTAACACTTTCACCCCTGCTGGCCAAACCACCCTTCTCCACTGGTAACAACCACTCAGCCTAGTGCCCTCCATCCCTGACCTGCTGCTGTCCAGTGCTAGCCATAGGCTGCACTCCCCCCCTTCAGACTGAATCCCTTTTGGGTTTCCCCTGCAGGTCGTTTCCCCTTTACGACCCTTATCCACCTCTTGCAAGGCTGCGGCCTTCTGGAACCTCATGCGACAATCCCTCGCCACATGTCCCTTCCTGTGACAATGAAACACCAATGTCCCTTTGCCCTTCCTTCTGCCCCACCACTGGGTTTGCAGACTTTGCAGAAAACCCCTTGGGTTTCCCTTTCACTCTTTTCACCTGTGCCAGCACCTGTTTCTCCTGCACCTTAGTGCCCAAACGTGCCTCTCTATACACCTCTGCGAACTTCAAAAAATCTCCTGCTGTCTCTGGCTGTCTCTCTTTCAAATGTATGGTTTTAAATCAGGGGGCCCGCACCACAAATCTGTTCCTTTATAACTAGCTCTTCAATTCAGCGAACTCCTTCTTCGTACCCCTCAACTCTAACCATTTATCAAATAGTGATCTAAACGTGCCCCCAAACTGAGTGTACGTCTCACCTGCTTGTAATTTAGCTGAACGAAATTTTTCCGAACCCCTCCTCTGTAGGTCAAATCCCTTCATCAATGATTCCTTCACAGCACCAAAATCAGATTGGGTGTCCTGCTGGCAATGCAGTGAAAATCTGTAATGCCTTACCCGTCAATAGCGCTGACAAAATGACTGCCCACTTCTGGAGGCCAACCTGACTGGTCGCAACCGTTTCGAAACGACTGATGTATGCATCAATCGAATCGGTTCCTTCAGAGAATTTTGGCAACTTGGGCCGGGAGCGTAACTGCGCCTAGAGTCACTGGAAACTGAACTCCCATCCTCGGTGGTCTCCCTTTGTATTCTCACTTCTCTAACTCTAATTGAACCTTCAGTCTTTCTGTTTCCTGCGTTTCCCTAGCTTTAATCCTTTCTGTTTCCTGCTTCATTCTTTCTGTTTCCTGCGCTTCCCTTTTTCTTTCTGTTTCCTGCTTCATTCTTTCTGTTTCCTGCGCTTGCCTTATCTCTCTGTTTTCCCGCATTGCGCTAGCTTTAGTCCCTTTCCTGCTCTGCTAATGCTATCTCTACGGCACCACGGCCCTCTTTCCGCGGTTCATCCCTTTTTCCCTCTTTTGCTGGTTTTCAACGAATGCTCGCAACTCTTCTCCCGAATAGCCTAAAAACACGTGCGACGCTCACAAATTGTTCAATAGGGTGTTCTTTTCTTCCGCCATTATATCTCCTTTTTTTTTTTTTTTTTTTTGAACAAGATTTATTACTACGACAGCCAAACGGTGGTTACCGACACGCGTGACGTAATAGCACAATCCTATGAATGATAATATTAGCTTGGGACAACGTAGTTAGTTTTTATAAGACGCCCAGCGCCTGACCCAACATGAGAGCGAATTATAGGCAATCTGTGCGAAATAAGTACTCTGGGGCTGAGATGCCAAGCCTAGTATTAACTATCTTGGAAGCAATGCCAAGCCTAGTATTTAAACTATCTTGGGAACATACAGTAAGACAACCCCTTGTCTTAGGATTACAATACTTGAATCCCACCCAGCTTCCTCTCTGAGAAGTTGAACAATTATAATAAATGGGCCAGAATATCCTGGCAAGCTCGCCAATAAATTGTCAACCTCGGGTGATGTCGATGGAGGAAGGACTAGCGCACAGCCCAAACACACTCACAGCTTGCTTACAATCTCATTCATATATCATGCATTCGTCACATCAAACCACTAGTAAAGTCTATAACTTTACTACACATGATCATAGAACGAAAACATCAATGCATATGGAATCAAATGGAATAAAACATTCTCTCTTTCCTAAACTTCACAAAAATCATTTATCTAAAACATCACTAACTAACCCGGGTATAAATAGATTTCTACTTTACCTGGCCAGGTGATCTTAACTATTCACGAATCACTGTCTTTTCTTTTCTTTTCTTTTTCTTTTCACTGTCACTTTCACAAGCACGACACAACTGCTGGCACTGGTTTTGGTCTGATGGCACCGGTCAGGCTGGACTGCTGGCACTGGTCAGGTTGGACTGCCGATGAAAGTGGCGCTGGCCAAGTATGAGGTCGAACCCCAGTGAAGATAGAACAGTGACTATCAACATCGATCTGTTCTCCTTTCTTTCTTCCTGCATTAACGCATTGCACTCTCTCTCTCTCTCCTAGTCTGCTCTTATCAAATGGACATGGTTGCTTTTCTTTTCTTTTTTTTTTCTTCTTTCTTTTCCTCTTCATTAGTTAGCAACTCTCTCCACATCTCTCCTAAGTCCTTCCTCTGCAGACTATCTCGTGCTAATGCCCCCACTTGGTTCTCTCCTCTCCTCCCCTCATCTCTCTGCTCTTCTCTCCTCAGAGATTACACTCAGACCTCTCTCTCTCTGTCTCTCTGTTCGTTCTCCTCTCGTTCTCTCCTCTCTCTCACTCACGCATTACTTTATGCCCTCACCCGTGTCCAAGGGCCAGTACCATTGGTCAGTATTTTTACCGCCTGATACCCGAAGTTATCTCCCTCTAATTCCATTGGATATTCAAATCATGACAGTCACGCCTACACGCCTTACTCTCTGTGGTGGTCAATTGGTCATTTAATTGATTAGCTAGATTTCACCCCCCACCACGCACTACCTTCCCCCCTTTCCTACTTAACTGGCGCCGTGTGGCTTAACGTGTGGGCACTGGTCAGTGTAAAATTGGCTAGATGAGTCCGGCCCAGGCACTGAGATGCGTCCGGGCAGACATCGAGGCGTCGGTCAAACAGCTTAGTCTGTCTGGGTGGACCGTACCGTCTCCGTGAAGCCTCTCTGCTAAGCTTAATTGGCTGGACCCGACCCATGGGCCCGTCTATCTGGCGCCTAGAATGTTTGAGTTGAAGCTTATGTCCGAACAAATTGGCTGGCGACTCCACGAGTTGGGTTGTTTCATTTTTGTCCGTGACAATCAGCTACATGTGCATCGTGGACTCAAAAATTTGTATGAAATTACCCTGTCTCCTCTCCCTTTCCTCCCGCGCCACTCCCGCCCCCACCACGGTTTCTCTCTCTCTCTCTCTCTCTCTCTCTCTCTCTCTCTCTCTCTCCTCTCTCTCTCTCTCTTCACCCCCATCCCCCCACCCCACTCCATCCCAACCCTCTCTCTCTCTCTCTCTCTCTCTCTCTCTCTCTCTCTCTCATTTACTTCGTTTGCTTGGGGTCAGTGTGATTTATGAAAATGGTTTTGCATCCTGTCATCCTCCCTCCCATTTTCGTCTTGTGGCTTAAATCTAAATGCGTGAAATGTTTTTGAGTTCGAGTCTGTTCTCTCTCTCTCTCTCTCTCTCTCTCTCTCTCTCTCTTCTCTCTCTCTCTCTCTCTCTCTCTTAAGAAAGAACCAGAAATAAGAAGGAAGAAAGAAAATTGAGAAAAAAAACTGACCATAACATAAAACTAGAACACGTAACTAGCTAAACTCGACATCCTGCCACCTAAAAGACAAACATAAAAAAACATACTGAATCTCTCTCTCTCTCTCTTTCTCTCCTAGTCATAATGGGAGTATTTTGAAAACAATGGACGCCCTCTTTTCTCTCTCTCTCTCTCTCTCTCTCTCTCTCTCTCTCTCTCCGTTTATGAGAAACGATTTTTTTCAATGCTGCACGGAAAAGAACACTAACACTTGCACTCGAGTCAGGTAAAACTTCATTTCCATAATTTCAGTATCTAAAATTTGAAGATTCATCTCCAGGCTGAAGTTTATATTCGTTATTCTGATCTGTCGCAGCTATATTTGCCACTTCCCCT
The DNA here is from genome assembly GCA_018398815.1 of Conus ventricosus. Taxonomy (NCBI): domain Eukaryota; kingdom Metazoa; phylum Mollusca; class Gastropoda; order Neogastropoda; family Conidae; genus Conus; species Conus ventricosus. The sequence continues at coordinate 108,316,749 of CM031595.1, read as the reverse complement.
CATTTCGAGTAATAAAGAAATAGATGAATTAATACAAGGGGAAAAGCAACGTTTTGAAAGACGCATGGGTAAGGTTTCAAATCAACTTACCAACGAAAGAAGAATGACACACCCAAAGCAGAACCGATAACCGGACAGTCCACATCCTCTTTTTTCCCCCGTTAATGAATCATCACTTCTCGCTCATTTATCACGAACTGCTACACTGCATCCGTTGCCAGGCGCGCCGACCTACACACACGACATAAACATACAATCTGTCCTATCGTCTGCTCGCTCATTCCTGTCCCCCTGCACATTCTCAGCGCTGCTGTCGTCTGCTCCCAAACCTGCACCAACCTGCAAGTTGTCGGCCCTGTTTCTCGCGGGAGTGTGTGTGTGTGTGTGTGGGGGGGGGGGGGGGGGGGGAATGAGGGGGGAGGAAGGGAAGGGGCGGACTGAGGATACACTTTCTTACTGCATGGTCAATCCACGCGCTCAGCCCACGTTCAGCGTTCACCATCTTCCTTTGCTGGTAAAGCTTGCGTCCATCTAAGTCTGAGGGCGCAGCAGCATT
>CM031595.1:108293693-108306193 GCA_018398815.1 Conus ventricosus | reverse complement strand
CGGCTCTCTCAATCATTATATGGATGCAAGGAATTACTATGTTATAGTTGTTGTGGCCTTGGAGTCAGCGCTGAGAATCCCCTGGAAATCTATTCGCCCAACAAATCAGTTATATATGATGTCATGTGGGGTGAAGGAGAGGGTGGGGAAGAGGAGTAGAGAGAGGGGGATACAGTGAAGAGGGGAAATGGTGGCGGGAAGGAAGTACGGTATATGAGGACGAGGATGGAGTGGGAGTGGGGGGAGGCAAAGCATGTCTACGTCAGTGGGCGTGTATGGGTGTGGACAGTGTGTGCGAGCACACGCACGTGTGTGTGTGTGTGTGCATACGTGTGTGCGTGGTGTGTGCGCGTGGGGGGGGGGGGGGAGGGGGGGTCTGTGTGTGTCTGTGTGTGTCTGTGTGCGCACAACTAGGGTGAATGGGGAGGGGAAGGGGGCGCATGAACATGCGCATTTGTATGGTATCCACAGGCATGTATTTCATGAATACGAAGCGTTCGTACGCCTGATAGGATTCTGGCACGGGGCTGCTCCTCAACCGTGTCGCTGAGAATCGTGACGCGCGGCGCGGATGTTGCAGTTCGGGGTGCGGATGTCCAGGTGAATGCCGGACTGGCACCCCCAGGCCATGGAGCTGCGGCCTCGTCCTGCTCCCCTTGCCCTGCCACGCCCCCACGCCTGTGGAAGACCCGGCCCAGACGCACACACCGCCCGCCCACTCGAACCTGGAACACACGTAAGAGAGTGAAGAAGGAAGTTCATCAACATGCATGGCTCGTCGCGCGCATGCACGCTCACACACACACACGCACACGCACTCTCTCTCTCTCACACCGCATGAAAAAGAAATCAAGTACGCTTGCAAGCACACATGCATTTAGTGGGACACGTGTGCGTAGACACAAACGCGTGCAAGCAAAGACATGAGCTTACAAAATACACACAAAATTCACGCTGAGAGAGAGACAGAGAGAGAATTTTTAATCATGATTAGGCCATTACCCCTCATGAATGGGTGCAAGAGAGAGAGAGACAGGCGGACATAATAGTTGTAACCTTTTACTATGGAACTGGCCGTGCGACTGAAAAATCTTTGTCAGTACTAGTTTGTCTGATCTGCAAATCGTAAAGATGGAAATACACAGAAAAGAACCGGCGAGTGCTCGAAATAATATACCAGAAATTCGAGCTGATGGAAAGTAACAATAATTCAATGTAGCCAGTCAGCCACAGAAGTTTAAGTTGAACGAAGATCTACACAGTTGTAGGCCTACTACCGCACGGTTAGATCTAGACTCAGGTTTAGCTAAGTGAGGAAGGAAGGACACGACGGAACAGAGTGGGGATGAACAACGAGCAGCTGCTACCTGTTCAACTTGCGTAGTGGGCAAACACCCCATCACCTATCCCGGAGTCTTCACAGAAGACTTCGTAACCAGCTTCCTGCACACCTCCCGGTGCTCAGGCGCTCTTAGGCAGCTGTGGACCAGTCTATTCCTCCCATCTCTTTCCTCCTCGTACTGTTCCTTGCAGGATGGTTTTGGCACGTCCTGTTGATTTTGATGCATGACCATACCATCTCATTTTTCTTCTTTTCACTGTGGACAACTGGTCTTTGTAATGTCCAATGGCTTGTAATGTGGTCCTCGTATGAGATGCCAAGGATCTTGCGGATCTTCTCTAATGCCTTATTCCTTCTCTCAAGTTCAGCTGTCAAGAGTCCACGTCTCATACGCATTGAGAAATATGGGAGTAATGACCAGGGAGTGCATCTGTCTGATCTTAGAACTGATTGTGATGTTTCTGTCGTTCCAGATGTGTCTTAGTCTGGCTAACGCTGCTGTCGTTTGCACAGCTGTGGAGAGCACTTCAGGTTTTGATCCCTCGTCTGAAACCATTGCCCGCTGTGCTTGAAGCGCTGAACTGCCTCATTTTGTCCCTCGATAGCGATGTTAGCGCTGATGCTGGTGGTTGTAAGTTTTGCCGAATGCAGCATACCATTGTCAGGGCGCTCTGCAAGGTTGGCTAGTTTCCTGCTCTTCTGTTCACCGATGTCATCAGCAAAGGTTTGTAACTATCCTGCCACCAATGCTTTTCAACATTTACCTGGAGAGAATGATGAAACACCCCATGATTTATTTTATTTATGTGTAGATAATGTGTTTTGAATAGATTAACAGATTATCTACCATCTACTTCGGGGTTTTTTTTCTGTTCCTTCCTCAGTGGCATTGCACCCAAGCCGCTCATTCCAAGCCCCCGTCCACAGCCACCCCCGGTCCGTCCACCTCAGCCCCGGCAAGTCCCAGCGCCAGCAAGTCGTCGAGAGGCAACCTACCGGAGGAGTGTTCAGTGGTGCCTGTTCTCATCCAACACACACCCTCTCCACCACGCCACCACGTCCATCCAACGACAACCCCACGAATTTGCACCGGTAGAGAGGATATCGAAACTGAGGTCACCGTGACAGCAGGACGCGGCTCATACGGGAATCGAACCTAGGACTTGCCCAGCTGGGAGTCCGCGACGCTAACCGCTTTGCCACGGCGGCTGGTTAACTAACCACTGACTTCTAACACATAATAATCTGATCAGAGAGAGAGAGAGAGAGAGAGAATTCATACAATTTTGTTTTATACAAACTATTGAGTGCATTTAATTTGTGCATAACCATAACAGTCGTCATACACAACACAACAAACTCTCGAACTGTAGTAATGGCTGAAAACTGCCTAATCTACGTAGATTAGAATAAAGGCAGTCTAAGCGAAAGATAGCGGACACTGGGTCGCAAAATGAAGGATCATTATCATGTCAGAGTTCGGGTTATGCTGGGTTCAATGTAGCGTTAGAAAAGATTAATGTCTTACTGCTTCTCTGAACATTTCTTCTTTTTTTCTTTCTTTTTTTTTTCTTTTTTTGAAAAGGGGCATTCAGTTTGGGGATATTCAGTGTTGGAATCTCGGGTTAATGAATCAGGTCAGTGCAATAACAGTAAGGATAGCAGAAAAAACTCGCGACCTGGGGATTCATTGTGCTCCTACGCCGCTGGTGACACACAAGAAATTGGGAGTGAAGAGTGCGACAAAGCACGGGAAAATTGGGGAGGAAGACAGCGGGGACTGTAGATTGTTTGCGCATCAATATATATATGATAAAACAACAACAACATTGCAACTACCCTGGAGTACAGGGCCTGAAGTGTGCAGTGAATTTGTTTCAGTGAGACAGATGCCACATGTAGCTTTGAGTGTAATATTATTTTGGACCTTATGTGCATCTGTGGACATGAACCTTGAACGGGGAAAGCAAGTGAAGGAACTAAAGGGAAACTACTCCGCGAATACCGACAACTGGATAATTGACCGCATCTGTCGTCTAGGCCTACCTTTGATCTGTTAGCGTAGCGGGAACTTGCGACACTAGTACAGGAAGGAAAAGAAGTGTTTGGAAGTGACAGTGTAGCATAATTTCCAGACTCCGACAGCAGTTAAACAGAGTGAGCATTTTACCGCTTCATATTTCTTCAGACAACTAAAACTTGAAGTGTTCAGTAGGCCAACATTTTCAGTGGCCATCAATTCAGTTCAGTGACTGGCTTCAAGCCTTACGAATGAAGAATGCACCAGTACAGCCAAATTTAAATGGCGTAGCTGTTTACAGTGCTGAGGTGAAAGGCAATGATCACGTTTAATGTTGTTAAACAAAAGCTGGAGGAATAACTTTTAATGGGCAAATGCAGTTGTAAATGTGTGAAGCAAATACATAGGTGAAAACTCGGTAAAACGAAGTTGGGCACACGGTAATTGTACTGTACTGTTAGCTTGAGAACAAACAAAAATGGAGAGGTGAATGGGTGTAGTAAATTCAAGATAAACAATTTCAGCATAAAATGGGTTTCGGCCAGTTGGTGGTGGTGGTGGTGGTGGTGGCGGTGGTGTTTTTTCTCCTTGCCTCGGTGCTAACACTTCACTAATATCGTAGTGTAAAACTCTTTCACATGTAGTGATGTGAAACGGATACTCAGCGAAGACGATAATGAAATGAAATAGCAAACTTTTTTTTTAAGAGTAAGGAGATTGACAACCAAAATGTATAGTCTTGCAAAAAAAAACAACCAACAACAACAAAAAACCCTCAAAGACGCAACGCACTCAGTTCTAAAAATGGCTGTCATGTAAAACGCTTCAATATCAAACAAAGGCGGGAAAAAAAAATGTGTACGGTGGATCAATACAATGTCCAACGATTGGCAGACTTCAAACATGAGTTCAGCTGAAAGTGAAGAGAAAATCAACTCTAGACCTAGGCCCACATAATATTTATTTATTTGCTGACCTCTATGGTACGGCCGTCTTGCGCAGACTGGCTCGTTGGATTTTGTTCAGTGTATCTCTGCTCACTCCGGACGAAATTTTCTGAAGATCAGACTTACTCATGACCAGCACAGTTTCAGGTAAGTAACATTTTTGTTTCGTTTATATCATAGTAGCCCTTATTGCATCAACTATGTGTGTCATTCATTTAACGTCTTTCCACTAATCGTGATGTTAAAAGGTATGTCACAACATTTTACCCGCATAAGTTACTTATGCCATCTGACGTAATACGTTTTGATTTGAGTTTTTTGAGCGCTTTAATTAATAGCCTAAAGTGCAGTCCGTCACTTGAGAAGAAAATTCCTTCGATAGCCTGAAAGAGAAAACTTAGGAAAGACAACCACTTCCAGTCCTCGATTGCCGAGATGTAGGGGGGAAAAAAAGGCTTATTTCCCTTTGAGCGTGAACAAGCGATCCAAAGCGCAAAGAGAGGACATGATCTGAATCTGGGTCTCATCTGTCTGTCGTGAACTCCCAGACGTTGTCGTGAACTCCCAGACGTTGTCGTGAACTCCCAGACGTTCGCTCTTCCATTGTTTCTTTCTTTCTTTTCTTTTTTCCACTTTATTTTCTGTCTCTCCATAATTTTTTTTTTCACGTCATAGTTCATGTCCGTTGATCTTTCTTGATATAATATGTTCACTGTTTGTTTATTCATTTGTTTATTGAACCCGTGCATTATTTCTTACTTACACAACTAGCTACCACAATGATCCAGTCCGTGGTCATGTGTATTATGTTCTTTAATACGTAGACATTCGTAATGACAGGAGGCTATAAAGAACATGAACTGGATGAAGCGGGCTAGAGCGGCGGTAACGGTGGTAAGGAAGAGAAGAGTGACTTTGAGGAGGGGTTGGGGCTGGGGGATGGGGGGTGGGGGGACAGTTGCAGGAAAAGGGTGTACTTACGGGTGGAAGCTGCACATAACATTCAACGTTTTCCGGGATCGGAGTGGTCGGGATGTTGAAGGTGAAGGAGTCGTCAGGCGCCCACGTATTGGACTCCGAGGAAGAAGACATGCTGCGAAGACTGTTCTGTTGCCCACTTGCCTGTTGACAGTGACCAGAGAATGAAACTGACTGTAAGGTTCACTGAAGAACTGTGGTGTGTGTGTGTGTGTGTGTGTGTGTGTGTGTGTGTGTGTGTGTGTGTGTGTGTCTCTCTCTCTCTCTCTCTTTCTCTCTCTCTCTCTCTCTCTCTCTCTCTCTCTCTCTCTCTCTCTCTCTCTCTCTCTCTCTCACGGGTAACTGAAGATCTGTCTGCTTGCGCCTCTCTCTCTCTCTCTCTCTCTCTCTCTCTCTCTCTCTCTCTCTCTCTCTCCCCCCGACCCCCCCTCTCTGTCTCTGTCTGTCTGCTCTCTCTCTCTCTCTCTCTCTCTCTCTCTCTCTCTCTCTCTCTCTCCTTCCCTCTCTCTCCTCGACCCCCCCTCTCTGTCTGTCTGTCTGTCTGTCTGTCTCTCTCTCTCTCTCTCTCTCTCTCTCTCTCTCTCTCTCTCTCTCTCTCTCTCTCTCTCTCTCAGGCTACCTCTTCCCGTCGTCGAAAATAGATCCATGAACACTGGAGGGTTTCTGTTTACATGCCAACCTTGTCCTGTGTAAAATCTATGGCAATACATGACGAAGTCATACAGTATGTCAAAAGACACAAGCAAGCAAGCCACTTATATGCTCTTCCTAATGGCACATGCTGTGGAGAGATTGCGCGGCCTTTTGCATGGTGAACAGCCTGTGTTCCAAAGAGCAAACTCAATTTGTTTTCAAGAAACCTGAAACCAGTGATTTCTTGGAGCCCTCACACTGAGTGAAAGCAAAAAAAAAAAAAAAAAAAAAAAGCAATCTTGACTTCTTGTTCTTCAGTTATGCAATCCGGTACACGCGCTCATATGATAGATAGGAAGACACTCTAGGGAGAGCTTGACAGTAGGTCTTCAGAGATGAACCCCCTCCCCCCCCCCTCCCCCATCAGACAAGTGTTTTGGCCCTAAACTACTTGCACTCTAAGGGGACCAGGCCGCATCCAGGTCATGACTCCCACCAGACGCCCTTCTGCTGCCAACGTTTTTCTTCTACAGCCATATATGTTGATAGTTTCGTAGAACAAAGAGGTCGACCCTTTGATATAACACAGTTGACCAGTTTTTTCTGCTCGGTCTGTTTGTTATGTGAAGTGTAGATCCCACTCTCTCTTGAATCTCAAACTCGACTGCCGCCGTAGTAAACGCGTCTATACTGATAATAAAGAGATCCGAACATGCTGGGACTTAGTCTTAAAACAGACACGGAGGGGGGGGGGGGGGGGGTATCTGAAAATGATACAGCTCACGTCAACAACAGTATGGCCCTTTATGTGCATCGTTTTGAGATTGACACCGTGTGATAAAGACTCCAGCACAGACGGCGTTCTGAAAGCGTTTACTGGTGACCTGACTAGGAACGGTTAGGACAATCAATCTGTTTGATTGTAAGCGAGTCTGTGTGGGTGGACAAAATGGCCTTGGGGGCTTGTGAGGGAATAGCCTTCGGGACCATACAAATTGGCTATGACGGCGTATGACTATGTACAATGGATTTTTGATGGCCTTGGGGGGCTTGTGGTGAGCGTTAATTTTCATGAGAAAGGGATACTGATTACTGTTGCTAATTTGTAAAACTTTGAATTGCATAATAAGTTGAAGCCTCTTATCGGAGGGAACCTTATTCGGAGTAGGTAATCGAGACAAGAACGCGCGTGTACGTGTTTGTCTGCTTGTGACTGCAGATGAATGTTCCTTCTAAATGGAGTGAGTCAGCTTCTGTCCTATATTACATTTAGCACACTTAATCCCCTTGTATTCATTATCATCATCATCATTTTCTTCTTCTTCTTCTTCTTCACAACTACTACTTCTACTACTACTACTACTACTACTACTACTACTTCTACTACTACTTCTACACTACTACTACTACTACTTCCTCTTCTTCCTTTTCTTTTTCTCCCAGTTTGTCGCTCGTACTCCTCTTTTTTTTCTGGCCTTACTAATAAATTCTTCTAATCTGTTTCTTCCATCTTTAAATGCTGTCAATTAGTGAGACAGTGGTAGCTATTTCCAACCTAAGTTATCGTTTTTACGGACTTTACCAACATCCATTTGTTATTCTTTGGTTTTGTACCACGCTCTGCTCAATGATGATAACGTTTGTTGGTTTACATTCAGGCTGCATGTTCATATGCACCAAAGATGGTATGACACTCGGAGACGACCATTGCAGGAGAGGAGGGATAGATGAAAGAGATAGTAAGAGCTTAAGACGGGAGGGCAGCGGTGGGGGGGGGGGGGGGGGGGGAATAGGGTGCGGGGACTGTCTGACACTGCACGGATACTACCGAAACGACAATATTAATTATAACGACTACCGGATTTAGACAGGACACTCAGCTGGGAAATAAGCACTTACTTTGAGCTTTCGACAGACGTCCGTCCGTCTTCATCAGCGGTGGTGTTGCTACTGTTAATTATGTTACGATAGACTTCAGCATTGCCTTTTCGTGTACTGGGCGACTGGAGAATTCGAACTGGCACCTCAAACTGTGAACTCGATGCTGTACCACTGAGCTCACCAAGCACGTCGCCTTTCGGTTGCCAGGGTGCCGTTGTGGTTGCTTTAACAAGTGTGGACAAGTGGCCGGTGGCATTGTTGTTTGTCCTTTGATAGTGCTTAAATTCTTTCGCGTCTTTTGAGGTGTTTTGGTCTAGTTCGTCTGTCGGTGTCCGGGGGAAGCACAAGGCTGGAGGAAGTTGGGAAGGACGCGATAGAACCTAGCCGACGGCTGCTTTGAAAACAAAGTGAAGTCTTGTCTAGAGCTCTTTTCTTGAAGTTGAATCGCATGAGAATCGGCGTAGTGATGCTTAAAAGGGTTCAAAGTGTTACAACACTAATGGGTATGAAATCATAAATGGGAAAAGATCGTACAAGTACCGTCACAAACGAACGAATGGATATACCACACGCGCACGCTTACTTGCACTGCACTTACGCTCGCACGCATGCAGAATCGTTCAAACGCACGTACACACATACGCACACACGCACTCGCGCGCGTGCCCGCGCGCGGACACACACACGCACACGCGCGCGCGCGCACACACACACACACACACACACACACACACACACACACACACACACACACATGACTTACTTGTCTCTGGTGCTGGAAAATGGCGAAATGAAAAATCCAAACGAAAAGGCAGAATACTCTTCCCATCATCTCCCCGTTTGACTGAAATACGGTCGTTCCCCGGCGCTCTGCTCACGGGAAAGTCTTCGTATTTATACCCATCTCGTTCGCCTATTTTCGTTTCATCGCAGATGTGATTCGGTTCATAAAGCCTGGATATTACATTCATGAAGGAATATTCAGATAAAAACAGATACCACACACGCGCACACACGCACGCACGTATGCCGCTTTGGGGAAAACACCATAAAGTCGGGGAAACGAAAACTTAAAGGGGCTTTCTAGCTAGCAACGTATCTTGTGAATACTTTATATAAACTCTTCAGTTATCAGTGTCAGTCGGCTTGGAAAAAACCGTTAAAGGAACATTTTAGAACATTTTCTTTAATTAACGGAAATTTTGAACAGTTTGAACGTTTCGTTAATTTGAAAGTGAATGTTTTAGAATGTTGCAGCGATTTTTTTCCCAAAGTTTTGCCTTGGACCATGGTAAAGGTCCATGGAAACGGATCTGGCAAAACATTTCAAGCACCTGAAGCACTTGTCATCAATAAAACATTTAATTCAAATATGTTCATATTTTATGTGTGAGCGTGTATGGCGCCACTTAATGCATAGGTTCCGTGACATTTTGCGGGACACACCTGTTAGTTAAAATAATCCAAGGCGTCAACTGCAAAGCTGGTAGTTGCCCACTAAACTTAATACATATTGTTTTTACATCTGATGCTTTTTTCATGTCAACACTTAAAAAAGGAAAAAATTCAGTGAAATTCAAGAAGGAATATGCCGTTGCCCTGCATAATCTGAAGGCCACAATGAACCTGCATATTGATCTTCGACATCACACCATCTCTCTGGGGTCTCTCTCTCTCTGTCTCTCTGTCTCTCTCTCTCTCTCTCCCCTCTCTCTCTCTCTCTCTCTCTTTTCTCTCTCTCTCTCTCTCTTTTCAAAAAAACAAAATCATGAAATAAACAAAGCCGTAATTTTTGCTATTGGCTGGAAGGTATTGGTGAAAGTCGGCCATGGGTATAAGGCAAAATCTGAAGCCTTCGATTTTTCAGGTCGGTCAAAAATTGATTTTCCTGCTGTATGAAAATGCCGCTTTGGCACCAAATCTATGTGGAAGGTAAGTGGTAGATGACAATGTTCGAATATAACAGATATGTAGACACACGAGCCATGTCAAGGTTTTTGTATTTGTTTTGGTCTTCTCTGTGCTATGTTTTAAAAGATCAATAGACTACGCCCATTTTGACTAAGACAATCTATGTGTTTACAATTCTTCAACTGTTGTTAATGTGCGCTTTTATCAGTACAGGGCTCATGGGCAGACTTAAAATACGAGGAAAATTTCGTTGTTTGTTTTCTGTGTCCGCGTCTGTATATGTGCTGGGTAAAAGGGTGCCACGGGCAGCGCTATTTTAAAACTAGTGTGCAACCATTTTTAATGAAGAAAAAGCTTCGATCGTTCGTCTGCGGGTCCGAAGTGGAATCCTTGGATTGTGGTCGTTTTACCGCCCCGGGGCCTGTTCCTTCATATGTTTTCAGCGTAGTTTGGTCTTTGCTTTACTCTTGGTCTACTACGTCATTAGAACTGTCTGTCTTGTTCTGGATTTTGTCTTTATTTCTGTCGTCCACTTGGTTTTGTTAATACTGGAAATGTCTTCACTGGTAAAAATGGTATCTCATCATTGTTTTCATACGTGTTCTGTGAATTGTCTGTCGTAAGATAATTGCAGCGTGACTTGACGTTTTGGCAAGCATGCTACACACAGTATCTCCTGCCTTATGTCCGTCATTGTAACACCGTCTGCACTTCACTTTGTTTTCGCAGTCTCTAGTGCTGTGGCCCTTGGTAAGGCAGTTACGACATTCTGGATCTGCTGCTGTCTAAAACAATTCTGTTCCTTGTGGTACAGACTGGTTCTGAACGGACCAATCTGCACAGTTTTTGGAGGGGTTCATTCAGAACTCCTATACAGAGGAACGTCTCCCTGTTTTCCAATGTGTTAGTTTTCCTTCAACGTCTCTGTCTCGTTCCTAAAATCGTTTTGATCGAACTGAGACCCCTAGCTCTTTTACAGACTCCAACAGTCCTCGTCTGAGAACGATAACGGAACGTTCCTGATAATTAGTTTAGTTGCTGGGGCTGATCTTTTTCACTCGACGCGCCGCAAAATCGGGTCTCTGACGAGGAAGGATTTTGGCTTTTCACATTGATGTGAACGCCACGGAGAGAAAAACGCTAAACCAACAGTTTCTGTGTGCTGGCATGATTACGAGGATAAAACCTCCGCAGTGAGTCGATGCGTTGAGCGCCATCGATACTGTGTGTCCCCAGACTTTCTCTGCCGCGGCATACAGTTTGTAGGTAGTAAATGATTTTGATCGAAAGCTGGAAGCTCATTGTTTATAACAAAAACAGGCACCAAAAAAAAAAAAAAAAACGCTTACCTTCGTTCTCCGACGCCATCTTGAAACACAACACAACACCGGAAGTAAACAAAACCCTCTATACACGCGAGGTCGATGAAAGATATAATTACATAGTAAACAAAACCCCCTATACACGCAGAGGTCGATGAAAGATATAATTACATAGTAAAAAAAAACCTCTATACACGCAGAGGTCGATGAAAGATATAATTACATAGTAAAAAAAAACCCCTATACACGCAGAGGTCGATGAAAGATAAATACATAGTGAACAAACCCTCTATACACGCAGAGGTCGATGAAGATATAATTACATTGTAAACAAAACCCTCTATACACGCACAGGTCGATGAAAGATATAATTTCATTTGTAACAAAACCCTCTATACACGCACAGGTCGATGAAAGATATAATTACATAGTAAACCCAAAACCCCCTATACACGCAGAGGTCGATGAAAGATATAATTACATAGTAAACCAAACCTCTATACACGCAGAGGTCGAGGAAAGATATAATTACATAGTAAACCAAACCTCTATACACGCAGAGTCGAGAAAGATATAATACATAGTAAACCAAACCCCCTATACACGCAGGGTCGATGAAAGATATAAATTTTCATTGTAAACCAAACCCCCTATACACGCAGAGGCGATGAAAGTATAATTACATAGTAAACCAAACCCCCTATACACGCAGAGGTCGATGAAAGATATAATTACATAGTAAACCAAACCCTCTATACACGCAGAGGTCGATGAAAGATATAATTACATAGTAAACAAAAACCCCCTATACACGCAGAGGGTCGATGAAAGATATAATTATAGTAAACCAAACCCCCTATACACGCAGAGGTCGATGAAAGATATAATTACATAGTAAACAAAACCCTCTATACACGCAGAGGTCGATGAAAGATATAATTACATAGTAAACCAAACCCTCTATACACGCAGAGGTCGATGAAAGATATAATTACATAGTAAACCAAAACCCTCTATACACGCAGGGTCGATGAAAGATATAATTACATAGTAAACAAAACCCTTATACACGCAGAGGTCGATGAAAGATATAATTACATAGTAAACAAAACCCTCTATACACGCAGAGGTCGATGAAAGATATAATTACATAGTAAACAAAACCCTCTATACACGCGAGGTCGATGAAAGATATAATTAATAGTAAACAAAACCCTCTATACACGCAGAGGTCGATAAAGATATAATTACATAGTAAACAAAACCCTCTATACACGCAAGGTCGATGAAAGATATAATTACATAGTAAACAAAACCCTCTATACACGCACAGGTCGATGAAAAAATATAATTACATAGTAAACAAAACCCTCTATACACGCACAGGTCGATGAAAGATATAATTACATTTGTAAACAAAACCCTCTATACACGCACGGTCGATGAAAGATATTATTACATAGTAA
>CM031595.1:108278693-108288693 GCA_018398815.1 Conus ventricosus | reverse complement strand
GGTTTTTGCTTGCGTGCTTACTTTTGTTCTTTAGATTATTATTATTTGCCATTTTTCTTCTCTCTTTTTTGTATTTTGCTGGCACGCTTCTTTAAATATATTTATGACTTGTTATTTATTTATTTATTTTGAAGCCCCGTTCCCTGTGTCACGGTGACACGACACGCATACAGGTCTCTCTGATCTGCCCATACACAGCCACAGCCAGGGTATGTTCTGTCGCATCCCGGCACCAGCAGCCCACCAGAAATACCAATATCTGGTGTCGTTGGACCTCTCACTGAAGGTGGCTCTGCACTGCAGTTAAGGTTCTTCGATGGTGTCCCGCAGGGGCAGTTCTGGTTTAAGACGTGGAGGAGACAACATTCCTCGCGACAGACTGCGATTAAGCGTGGGGCCAGACAGAGTGACCGTCTCTGTTTGCATGTGGTTCAGACCGCTGCCGGGTCTCTTCACCGGCCGTCCACATCAGTTTGTCAACACCAACGGCAGACACAAACTGAACGTTGACGTAAATGTGGAAAAAAGAAATGGAAACTAGGAAAAGGAGGGAAAGTGGGGAGGGGTGGGGTAATTAAAAGTCCATAGCATAATTTTCTACAGGTTTTAATATAATTGAATTTTGACTGTGAGAATGATGACGGTCCATTTTGGTCTGATAGCACTAGTGTTGATTTGTCTGTCTATCAAACTTAAAACCAAACAACAAAAACGATTAAGCAGATTTTTTTTTCTTTAATTGCGGAAAGACGGAATAAGGCCAAAGGACTAACCCATTACATTTTGGTGTCGATCCAAATCTAATGGCAAGTCTATAGTTGTTGTTTTTCACTCTCCTTACCGTGTTGAGATGGTGGAGTTTTTTTTCTGTAAAATGCTCACAAAACTATACATGGATATCAAATAATGAAATCAAGCTTATGACATGCTTTTGAATCTAGGAACAAGTACGGGTTGATGCGGATCCGCATGACAAACCGGATCCATGAGCAAAGGACTGTTCGACCTTGACTTAGGTCTGTACTCTTCCAAATGCCTTTCTAGTTCTATATAGCGTTAAGCTTGACAATACTTTACCTATCATGTCATGGATTATATTTTTTTTGTAGGTATGTGTGAAAAAGATGCCAACCTTCCCCATTTTATTTTGTTCAAGAATTTTCCACATTTAAAAATCATTCTCAAATCCAATCTCGAAGTTAGTCTCGAAATCAAAACTTCTGCAATACAGACGCAATTTTTTTTAGTATATGAGAAAAAAAATATTGCTGGATAAAATGATGGCCTGGTGCCAGCAGTCCAATATGCAGGAAAATGCCTTTTCACTTCGAGCCGTCTGTTGGTCAATTCAATCAGTGTGCATTACGAATACTGTCAGGTCAAATTAGCATTGCCCCTCGCGTCTACCGGCTCTGGAGTTTTGACTCCACACACTTTTACTGCTATAATGTGATTTTTGCTTCTTTTCATGACACCACTCTGTAGTTTTTTTTCCGTTTTGTGTGGCCACAGACCTGACATTGTCGTGTTTAGTCGGTTATTAGAAGTAAGATATAACATGGATGTCAACGAACCACTCTGTCCATACTAGTGGGAGACAGTAGAGCATAAGGAATATTTTAAGACAGATTACGATAGATGATACCAGGTAGGAAACTGCTACACACACACACACACACACACACACACACACACACATATAATATATATATATATATATATATATATATATATATATATATATATATATATATATATATATATATATCACACATGGACACGCGCGCACACACACATACTCACACACATACACACACACACGCGCGCGCACGCACGCACGCACGCACGTACAAACACACACACACACACACACACACACACACACATACACACACACACACACACATCACACGCACACATACACACCACACACACACACACACACACACACACACACACACACACATCACACGCACGCACGCGCACACACACACACACGCGCACACACACACACACACACACACACACACACACACACACACACACACACACACACACACACACACACCAGGATCTTAGTGACTGTTTCAGGAATATTCATGAGTTCTGCAAACTACAGTAACTATTCTTTTGTTGTTGTTTTTTTCAGTTTCAAATCCTTTCCAAGATAGGAAATATGTGGATGTTATTTATTGTAGCCATATAAAACAACGTCTGGCCAACATCTTCATTATATGTTTTAAGCGTGTTTGTCTTACACCCATTCCAATGAAACAGTGATTTTATTCGGTTTTGTATATTAGAAGACAGTGAACAACCGTTTAATAAAAGTTTCTCTTATTCTGTCCAGAATTGCTGTGCGTCAACACATCTGTCAAGCTGTACACTCAGTACTTTCCTTTCCGACGTTTGCTGTGCTATGATACGAATGACGAAGTGTAGGCATTCCTCACATCCAAGAATTTTGTCAGTACTTTTTTCTTCTCTTTTTTTTTTTTTTTGGGGGGGTGGGGGGGGGGGGAGGTGGAAGATGATATCAGAATACCATTGACCTTAGCAGACTCCGCGAGGGCTTATCTCAGTCATCAAAATAGCTCCTGCTCCCTACGCCCTTTAGAGACCGTCTGGGTGAGAACTATACTGTCTGGGCCAAAAACACAGGGTGTCTGGTTGGGTTGTTTTGTCTGTCGGGGCTTTTCAGGCGTTCAACTCTTTCGACCGCCTTCTTCCTCCGAAGGCCACAGACTCACGTGCCTGTATTTATTTTTGTTGTTTTCCGCGGCCCGCGCGCCGTCACTAGAGTTGTACCAGACAGGTCGTTCCTTCTAACCTTCCTCAGGCTGTGGGGCCAAAGTCTCTCTCGGTAGGCTAGCTCTTGTGTTTGTTTACTGTGAATGGCGAGCTTCTTATATCTATCTTCATTCAGTGTTCTCTCTCTCTCTCCTCTTTTCTCTCTCTCTCTCTGGAATTCTTAACCCCCCCCCCCCCCTCCCCAATCCCCTCACCCGTCAGTTGTGGCAGTACTAGTCCGCAAGGTCATGTGGAAGTTCGTGGGTGGTAAAACCTCTGCGTGGTCCTTATTCTGTGCGCTTGGTTTGGATAGCCATGTATTCTCAGCACCTCAAATTAGCGAAGGCGGCCGGGCAAGGGGTAAAAAGAAAGAAAGAAAGAAAAGAAAGAAAGGGTGAGCTCGATTCAAAGAGTATTTCACATGAGAATCCAGCAACACGTGGATGTCGAAACTGAACGCTGGCGACGAGTTAATTAAATTGAGGTGTCTTTAAAAATGAAATTTCCTCCTTCAAAGACATCCGTATCTTTCGCAGATAACCATATGACAAATTTAGAACGCCGCTCATCATCAATCTTTATCTACTCCACCCTGCCCCCTCCACCCCACCCCCTTTCATATCTGCGAGGGAGTATCCAACCAGCACCACGTTTTGTTTTTGTTTTTAATTGTTTACATCGGCTGTTCGGAACCGAAGTCTTCCACAGTATATGCTTTCTGTCATTTTTGCTACAACTTTCGGCACCCATTGCCTGAGCTATTACAGGATGCTGTTATACAAAATGTCGGATAGCAGCCACGCTCTACCCCGTCCAGAGTAGCCCCCCACAGAAAGTGGCGCACCACACACACACACACACACACACACACACACACACACACACACACACACACACACACAAGCGCGCACGCACGCATACGCACTCGCAAACGCAAGCACGCACGCAGATACACACACAGACACACACACACACACACACACACACGCACGCACGCACGCACGCACGCACGCACGCACGCACGCACGCACGCACGCACGCACGCACGCACGCACACACACACACACACACACACACACACACACACACACACACATCAATTGCAGAAGAACTGCTATGCGAGGTGTACACAACCCATCACGTCATGTTAACGTTATGATCGTTGAGGTTTAGTGTCCCGACGAATTAACGAATGAGCTGTTATTCCTCCTCTTTCAATGTCTATGGCTGCGAATAATTAACAGAAAGGAAAGAAGCTGTGCTATCTTACTCAGAGTTTTGGCTTGTGGAAACGTACCGACAGTCTAACTGTCGGGGAGAATGGACAGGTAGGACGGGGGTGGAGGTTGCGATTGCAAAAGGGAGCGGGGAAGGGAAAGGAAGGGGGGCCGCAGACCCCATGCCATCCCGTCGAAAACACGTTACGACCGTTAGCAAACCTGTTGTTTGTTTGTTTTGGGGGTGGAAAAGGAATGAAAGAGCCCACCAACGACGATTTGTCATACCTCGTCTTAGACAATTCAGCCGCAGCCATCTCCGTCGGGAAGCATCATGTATTTTCTGAAGTACCCTTGCCAAAACAGGCGGAGAAAGTGAGATAGTTGAGGCAAAACACAGGATCTTGCGGCAAGCGGACCTATCTACCACCTTGCATGCAAAGTGTTCTGAAATCGTCCAAACATATACTGACGCATATCGAAGTGGCCAGTCCAGAGATTCGGCTCGATTTAGCCTCGTACCGTAAAGATTGCACTAGTTCCTTGGCATACGAGTCTCTTTTTGCCGAACTGTGTTCAAAGTTTACATCCTTCAAAACAATTTTCACCGACGATTCCAAATCTGAGGAGGGAGTTGGCTCTGCTGTGTTTTGTGCAGTAGATCCCCCTCAGAGATGTAGTTCCTTGGCATACAAGTCCCTTTTTGCTGAACTGTGTTCAGAGTTTCCATCCTTCAAAAGAATTTTCACCGACGATTCCAAATCTAAGGAGAAAGTTGCCTCTGCTGTGTTTAGTGCAGTCGATCCCCCTCAGAGATGTACCGAACACATTCCCACCGACAGCTCCAACTGCACTGCTGAGCTGACAGCCTTGGTCCTGGCTTTTAAAATGGTCCGTAAATCCAAACATAAAGATTTGATCATGTTATCAGACTGCCTTTCTGCTTTGGAGGCCATTGCCGGTCGTAATCTCAAGCACCCTCAGCTGCTGAAAGTTTTCGAACTGTACACCTCTCTGAAATCAGATGGATACAACAACATAGTTTTTGCTTGGGTTCCCAGCCATGTGGGCATTCGAGGCAACGAGGTGGTTGATCAACTTGCCACGAGTGCCACAAAGGAAAAGTTAAGCAGGTTATCTATCCCTCACACTGATCTCAAACCCAAAACACAGGCTTACGTCAAAGACCTGGCAAGAGGAATGGAACTCGCAGACGGATAACAAACTATTCAAAATCTGTCCAAACCTGAAGGAGTTTTTACCATGTTCCAGAGGCGGCCGGAAAGACGAAACAGTCTTGTGCCGTTTGCACACAGGCCACTCGTTTTATACCCATTGTTCTCTTTTAAAAGGTGAAGAAGCTCCGTGGTGCATTCCATGTCATGTACCACTCACAGTGACACATACTCTTTTAGAGTGTTGGGGCTTGCACGTTGTGAGACATAAACACTTTACAGCAGACCCCATGAAAACTTTGTTCAGAGATGTCCCACCTGACGTGATCTTTGAATTTCTGGAAGAGATTAACATTTTTCATCTGATCTAGGATTTTACAGATGAAAGATTTTTTGACGTGATCTTTGAATTTCTGGAAGAGATTAACATTTTTCATCTGATCTAGGATTTTACAGATGAAAGATTTTTAACGAAGTTTCTGGTGCGTTTTTAGAAGGTGTATTTTAAAGAGATGTGTGAATGGTGGGTGTGGGTTTTTTTTTTTTTTTTTTTTTTTTTGGGGGGGGGGTTGTTTGTTTTTTGTTTTGTTTTTTGGTTGTTGTTGATTTGTGAGTTGATCTTAACGTGGTGACAGCCCTGATATGGCCCTTTGCGGTCGGCTGGGCTGTAAGCAACATAACCTTACCTTACCCAGACGTAGAAGAACGCTGCGCTGTTGTTGATTCACTGATCTGATTCACTTGCTCTGCGCCAATCAAAACGCGCTCTTACCATTTAGAGAATGAGTACAATGAGGACACAACAGACATAACATCACATGGATGGTGTAAAGCCAACTTACGATGGTTCACTTCATGGCCAGTGGAGCGTTAGCTGGTAAAACTTTCTGTTTTATTTATTTTTTATTGGCATACCGTTCTTGTACTAAATGAAATCATAACTCTCTCTCTCTCTCTCTCTCTCTCTCTCTCTCTGGTCATGCGTCGATGCACTGAAAATCCATCCCAAGTAGGCCTATATTGCATATTATTCCTCCATGTTTTCACTGAAGCCTTTCCCATAGCAAATTAATCACGCACTTCATATGGATTCATTCACACGAAGTAACCACAAAGTTTTAACAGTAAAAACGGAATTGAGAATTCAACTTGATGGTGTGCTCAACGTGGATCACTATAAACATGTGTTGTCCACAAGTAAGTCATATTGTTCAATACAAAATGCATATATATATATATATATATATATATATATATATATATATA
Organism: Conus ventricosus; assembly: GCA_018398815.1. Lineage (NCBI taxonomy): Eukaryota > Metazoa > Mollusca > Gastropoda > Neogastropoda > Conidae > Conus > Conus ventricosus. The sequence continues at coordinate 108,282,245 of CM031595.1, read as the reverse complement.
TATATATATATATATATATATATATATATATATATATATATATACGAACGACAACAACAATGGAACCAACACACACATGCCTCTCTTTTGTATTTTGTTCATTGAGAAAACAAAGATGCGTGTCGAGCTGGAAAATAAGATTCAGTAGGGGACAATATTCCATGTGATCTTGGCAAACAAAGAAAGCCATCGTCACTGATCTAACCACTTCGATTCACTTCTTCGTTCTTTTTTTTCTACCTTTTTACCAATACCTTTTAGTGACGCCCCTTTCTTTTTTTTCTGCAAACACAGCCACTACCATGTCTGTCTTGTTGCAGTCCCAGTGCCCCACCTGTGCACAGGGGATTTTCATTGTCAACGTCGCTAGACAGCCCTCACTACCGAATCGCTGTGGTGGTGTTCGGTGGTACTTGTTCTAGTGTATTTATCACAGTGTATGTATGGACTATACAGTTATCAAACGTCAGTGGGAACTGGTGGTTTTCCTTCATTGGTTAAACCCATATTTTTCTTTCTCTTCTTCATCCTCATCTATGACAAAATGTCTTGAATTTTTCCATCCCGATTTGTGCGCAGTACGCCTCCATTTTTTATTGTGTGAATATGCTTACTTTTTATGAGAAAAAAAAAAGGATCTGTCTGCCCATTATGTCGTTCACACGATCTGGCAACGCTTAACTCTGATCTCAGCAACAAAGCTGCAGTAACTGTAAAAGCAAAGATATGTTTATATATAGGCATGTACTCCACCCACCTCTCCCCTTCTTCTCCTCAGCCTCTCACAACCACTTCCTGCTTTTCATCCTCCAAACAAATGCGCATGCGCGCGCGCGCGTGCACACATATACACACACACACACACACACACACACACACACACACACACGCGCGCGCGCACGCACGCACGCCCCCCCCCCCCCCCCCCCCCCCCCCCCCCCCCCACACACACACACACAAAAGAGGATCATGTGTTCACTCAGAAAGAGGAGGGAAGGAAAGGAGTGGAGGAAGTGATAACGACACACGTTATTGGCATTAGGGGTTTTTTGTTGTTGTTTTTGTTTGTTTTTTTTACATCTCTAGTGCAAGTGGGACACATGGGACTACGGAAAAGGGGACTAAAAATAACGACGCATCTGTAATAGCAATCAAAAACTTTGATCTCCGAGACACAGACAGACAGACAATCATGAGAAAGAGTGAATGGAATTATAGACAAAAGAGAAAGAAAGACATCCTCCTGCTTTGGGTGATAATTCTTTCTCGCTTAATGTGAGAGTAATCAGGAAAACAGAGAGAGACGCAGACAGACTGACATGCAGACTGGCTGACTGAAAGAGAGAGATAGACAGACAGACACAGACAGAGAGACAGAGACAGAGAGAGAATGTGTGTGTCTGTGTGTGCGCGCGCGTATGCGTGCGTGCGTGTACGTTTGTGCGTCCGTGCTTGTGTATCTGTGTGTGTGCGTGCGTATGTGTGTGTGTGTGGAGGACGGGTGTGGTCAGTGGGATTCACGGAGATGGGGAGATGTTGTGCAAGCGGATGTAAATGGGTTGTGGGGGTTTTTTCTGCAGTGTCCACAGACGTAAAAACAATGTATTGGGCTGGTGCATACCATCATCTTTCAAACGACCTGTTTCAATTCTTGCGTTTGTAGAAGCATTGGCACACTGTACGCCTTTCAAAATATGAAGCATGGTCTGTTTCATTTGGAGAAACTAGCTCTCCGGTCAGAAGTGAAAAGGCTTTTAATCATCTGGGGAACTGCCACTCATTCAAAACAATGCCATTTGTACTTTGATTGAAGATCTGTGTTTACAAATGCACGGATCAAAGTCTAGTGTATGAAGACGGCTGTTGTTCACTTCTGTCCACGGTGTATGAAGACGGCTGTTGTTCACTTCTGTCCACGGTGTATGAAGACGGCTGTTGTTCACTTCTGTCCACGGTGTATGAAGACGGCTGTTGTTCACTTCTGTCCACGGTGTATGAAGACGGCTGTTGTTCACTTCTGTCCACGGTGTATGAAGACGGCTGTTGTTCACTTCTGTCCATGGTGTATGAAGACGGCTGTTGTTCACTTCTGTCCACGGTGTATGAAGACGGCTGTTGTTCACTTCTGTCCACGGTGTATGAAGACGGCTGTTGTTCACTTCTGTCCACGGTGTATGAAGACGGCTGTTGTTCACTTCTGTCCACGGTGTATGAAGACGGCTGTTGTTCACTTCTGTCCACGGTGTATGAAGACGGCTGTTGTTCACTTCTGTCCACGGTGTATGAAGACGGCTGTTGTTCACTTCTGTCCACGGTGTATGAAGACGGCTGTTGTTCACTTCTGTCCACGGTGTATGAAGACGGCTGTTGTTCACTTCTGTCCACGATGTTTGAAGACGGCTGTTGTTCACTTCTGTCCACGGTGTATGAAGACGGCTGTTGTTCACTTCTGTCCACGGTGTATGAAGACGGCTGTTGTTCACTTCTGTCCACGGTGTATGAAGACGGCTGTTGTTCACTTCTGTCCACGGTGTATGAAGACGGCTGTTGTTCACTTCTGTCCACGGTGTATGAAGACGGCTGTTGTTCACTTCTGTCCACGGTGTATGAAGACGGCTGTTGTTCACTTCTGTCCACGGTGTATGAAGACGGCTGTTGTTCACTTCTCTCCACGGGCCTGGGCACGGTGAAAGACCTGGCATAGGAATCAAAACCTGCATGAGAAATATTTCACCGTGGTCATAGGGGGGGGGGGGGGGGGGTGGGGGGGGGGGGGGCTCATCCTCTAAGTCAGTGAATCAGCAAGAAGGGTCTAGTTTGAAATACAAAAACAATTGCAGTATTTGTCGTGTGTTATTTTCATCTTCATGCTGGCCACACTGCCCTAGTCGCTGCTAGTGTCGAGAAAAGGCCTCACATCTGTTGCTTATGATTTCAGACTTTAAGCAGGTCAGTAAAGAAAGACGGTAGACATCGAAGGAAACATGTGACCATAAACGCGCGTTTTCTCACACGAGAAAATGAAAGAAGGGCAAAGAAGTATTTTTCTTTTTAAAGAGGAAAAAGGAGAAGAAAAAAAAGAAAAGGTCAACTGTCCAACAGATCCAGATAACCTGGTATCGAACTCCGTCACATGAGTCACCAAGTTAATGCTTTCACCATTTCATCATTGAATAGAAGAAGGGGAGAGGTAGATGAAAAGCTGATCTATACATGTCACTTCAAGAAATCCTCAGCGAATTAAATCGACCAGAAACATCTGAGTGAGACATCGAAAATTGTAATAGTTCGCGGTAACATTTCACTTCTCAAGTCAATGAAAAACAAGGTTTACCCTCAAAGAAAGTTAGCAGACAAGTCTACAACCAAGGTTTTACAGTCACTTGCCAGTTTCTGATCAATTGACACTGGGCAGATCAAGAACGAATCACTAGTCTGTAAGACCGTATTATTAGTCGCATTTTTATTGGACCGTATGGCGAAGCAAAGCGATTTCTGCATTCGAAGAAAGCCAATCCACTCCTGTCCGCTGGCTTTCTTCATATTGATTTA
>CM031595.1:108268693-108273693 GCA_018398815.1 Conus ventricosus | reverse complement strand
GGTGGCATGTCCCTAAAGAACTGTCAATTCCCGGGATAATACGGGCAGTGCACAGGACTTGTGACAGGTGGGGCTAAGAAGGTGGTGTGGGGGGGGGGGGGGGGGGGCTTACACAATTGCCAGTTTCCCCGGATAACACGGGCAGTGTACAGGACTTAAGTCAGGCGGGGAAAGAAGGGGGGGGTGGGGGGGGGGTCCCTACACAACTGTCATTCCCCCGGGATGATAAAGGCAGTGTACTTGACTTGTTACAAAGATGGGGAAGGAGGTCCCTACATAACTGTCAGTTCCCGGGATGATAGGAAAAGAGGACTGGACTTGTTACAGATGGGATTGGGGGGGGGGGGGGGGGGGGCAGGGGGAGGGGGATGTCTCTAAAGAACTATGAATTCCCCGGATAAGAAGGCAGTGTACAGGACTTGTTACAGAAGGGGGGGAATAGGCTACTGACTGGGTGAAAATAAATACCTTCACCCAGGACAAATTGCACCAGAAAGTTTGTTTGCAGTAACTTAATCACTATAACCCACATCACCATCACAGCAAGTTATAATGTTCTAGCGACCATAATAATTATGTAATATGAGCATTAGTGACGTCATAGGCCCAAAATGGAAAATTGTCATCTGTGCATAGAAAACTCATCATGTAGCAACTTATTTTGAAGCTGGGAAACAATGTCTTGAAAGAGGAACTTGGAATAAATGCGTAGGAACCAGGATTTGGCAATATAATGTCAGTAAATGTCTGAAATAGGCAAAACAATAGTATTCAATAATGTTCTATATATAGAACAGCATACCTCAGTTTCTGCATCACTGTCTAGTCAAAGCACACAGCGGGGGAATTGAAACAGCTGACACCATGGCATTCACCACACCCAGGAGAACACAGAAGACCATGTTTGTTGCAGCTGCACCGCTTACTGTCACAGTTTTCTTTACAGGTGCACCGAATGACCTTCAGGAGCTTAGCCGGTGCTGCTGGCAAATCAGTCATTCGGGGTACATATAGTCCGTTCTCAATCTGCCAGCCCCATTCAGCTGGTTTCAGCACAGTGTCCCCGTCCATCCATTGCTGAACCTGAAGGTACACCCTTTGACTGTGAAACCTGGCCGCAGCTGAAGTTGGTGGCAGTGAATGCACCTGAATGTATGTTGTACCAGTTGCCACTTTCATGCAGAACAGCCGGTGTCGCAAGTGATTGAGAGTCTCACCGGAACAGCCATTGTAGAGAAGCACTAATGCCTTCTCACCTATTTCTACAACGTCCTCCTGGGTCCTTTGTTGAAGGAAGGCATCAGCCAGACTTCTAAGTTCAACGTTTTTCAACAGTTTCTGCAGTGCTGTTCCTTTCCCAATTCCAAATGGCCTGGAGGTCGTATCACAACCTGTAAGAGAATGGAGAGAAAGCAGCAAATGTCGATTTTCTCCAAGCTCATGGATCAAGTGCTTGATGTTCCAGCACCTACTTTTCCCTCCTTGTTTATCAGAATAAAAGAAAATGTCATGATCATTTGAATCGGCATGATATGCCAACAACACCAGAATGTCAGTGTCCTCTCCTATGACAGCGGTCACCTGGTGGCGTGCACACTTGGTTGCAGTCAGGACTATTGTGAGGTATGCATCACTCTTGGCATGTATCACAGTGCAGAATGATTCCAAAGCTGACCCAAGGGCGTAGATGAAGCGCTGTTTGTTCTCTACATTACAAAGGAACTGTTCCTTGGAGAACTGGAGCATCATATCTAATGCAAAGTGCACAGCCTGCCCTTTCATCCCTTTCCACGCTTGAGATGGGTGATGTCCTTGGTGCTTGGTCCTGATATGTATCCATCAAATACGACAGTTGCATTTGGATACTTGCCTTTTATAAAGCAGACATATGTTTCAATGATGTCTCGAAATGTGGTTCCACGTCGCCAGGGAATGCGCTGAAGTAAAGAACCTCCATCAAGAACAAACTGAGGGGAAGTCTGCTGAGGCTGGTTTTCAGTGTTCTTGACCATTTTCCACAGTTCATTTGCAAGGGCTGCTTTGTTGGGTTGCAGTAATAAACCAGGTGACTCGAACAATGATGATGGAAAGCTGCAAAGTTCATAATTGAAAACTTCTGTCTTGTCCTCGTACAGGTTACTGGCAGCTGCAACTAAGCGCTGAAAAAGAAGTTGAGGATCAACGGTCACAGCAGTCTCGTCTATTCTGATGGAGCTTTTAACATTCATTGTCACAGCCTTGTCTTTCCTTTTCAGGGAAGCATCTGAAGCTGTTTGACCCTCCATGGTCTTCAGTATGTGGAGTCCAATTTGTTTTGCACCGTCCACATTGACTGATGCTTCTGCAACAACACCAGTAATGACGTTTCTCAGACAAGACAGGGAGATTTATCAAATTTATTTTACTGACTTATGTCTTTCTCATTCACCTCTGTGTGTGTGTGTGTGTGTGTGTGTGTGTGTGTGTGTGTGTGTGTGTGTGTGTGTGTGTGTTTGTGAGCGTATGCATGCACATGCAAGCTCTGTGTGTGTAGATGCATCCTGCTTGTGTGTGCGTGATGTGTGTGTGTGTGTGCGTGATGTGTGTGTGTGTGTGTGTGTGTGTGTGTGTGTGTGTGTGTGTGTGTGTGTGTGTGTGTGCGCGCGCACAGATACATGTGTGATGAGTACATCCACACATTCACACATATGCGCGCCATGGACACATATACACACATATGTGTGTGCTTGCGCGTGCGCACACACACGCAGACACCACACAATTAAGAATCACTCACCAAGTTACTTTTCCAGTGTGTCTCATCAAGGAACAGCTTTGAATAATGTTTCAATCTGAAAAAAAAGATCAAACAGAACATCACAAACTTCTGCTTAATTCTGTTAGTATTTTTTCTTCTAATTATTGCATGACATACTCAAATTGAACTGATTTCCTTTCATCCTCTAACCATCCGACAGATTTTCCGAAATGACTGATCTTGATTTGGTGAAAAAATATTTCTGAAACTTAACCATGTTTACATTACATTTTGGTGGAAATCAGTCCCGTTGTGGGAGGGGAAGGGGGTGGGGGAAGCAAAATATAATAGTTTCCAAGCAATAATGATCATTAAAATGATATTATTATCATCAAAAGCACCGTTGCTATTGCTATGGAGAACGAATCTGTTAAGCATTTTTGTGACTTTTAACATGTTTTGTGAACCATACTATTACTCTACCGGAGATCGTGCCGACCCCTTGCGCTGGCAAAAGTCAAACAATTTGATGCCAAAAAGAAAGTAATTAAAAGTATACAACAGGATCTTACTTTTGCACTTCATACAGACCCCCCATCCTCTCCCCCACCCCTCCCACCACTCCTTACGCCCCTCACCCCACCTCGCGCTTTCTTTTTTTTTTTTAAACAAGCTGACGTGAGACAGAGGAGCAGACGATTTTTTTGGGTGAACGCTGAACACAACATTTCAGCCTGAAGTTCAAAGCTGACCAATTGAATAAATGCTGTGTGACTTGCAGGAGTTAGCTACGTTAAAAAGGAAAGTTGTGCGATAACCAAAACGGTTGTATGAAGGCGGAAATGCCCCAAAACATAAATAAACTTACCGACTGGTAACGCCTCAAGGTCAGCGCGCGCGGTTGCAGCGGCTAGGAAATTCCTGCCTGGGATGGAAGTTTGCCGACAGAGAGCCATTCGCGTCATGAGTGTGAAATCGCCGATCGACAAGAAAGAAGAGGGAGGATGGTGGCGGGTGGGAGGGGAGTATGTTTCCCTCGAACTGTCGGTTTCCCTGGATAATGAGAGCAGTGTACCAGACCTGTTGAATGAGTGGGAGTGATGGAACGGAAGGGTTTGGATGTCCCCAACAAATTGTCAGTTCCCCAGGATGATGAGGACAGTGCGTTGGACTTGCATAGGGATGGGGGTGGTCGGAGAGTGTTGGGAAGAATATCCCCCAAACGAACTGTCAGTTCTCCGAGGTGATAAGGGCAGTGTACTAGACTTGTTACAGTATAGCTTTTTGGATGCGCGTGCGGGATGCTCTCCCCTCCCCATATCCTCTCTTCTCACTGTATCCCTTTCCCCCCCTTCACGCTTGTAGCATGCATTAAAACTGTGATACATGTTCTTGAACAGATGCTTCTTGGGTGGAATGCCTCACTGTGCCAGTCCAAAACAGACGTCCGAGCTGTCGCGCGTTGCGAGCAAAAGGCTTTACCCGATATTGTAGCTGTGAAGATACCTCCAAAGATTAGGACTTAGCCTTCACCCCACTGGCTTCTATTGCAACCCGTCAGCACTTACGTTGGTAGGTTGATGATAAGCATTGGGGTTCACTGGCCTGACAACGTGTGTCCCTGCCCCGTGTGTCGTTTAATGTTGTCCATTGTTGATAATAATCGTTCCTGATCTTTCCTTTGTAATCTCCACCATAGTTATTTTTCACCCGTGTTTTTGCTTTGTTTCCAGCTGTTTATTTTTTGTGATCCGTTTGTTAACAAGGTTTTGAACAACTAGTAAACTGATGTAAACGAAACTTTGTGGAAAAAATTGGATGAGGCCCAGGGACGAGCCAATAAATTTCGATGCGGATCTGTGTTGCCGATCCTGTATGCAAGATTACTCACAAATTTTCCACTGAACATGAGCATGACAGGGCTGTACTCTACGCTTACTTTCATTATTATGTCCCGGCGTCAACCAGGCCCGAGAGATACAGACACCTAGAGTGTTGGTCAGGAAATGTAAGCAGCACTCTCAGAGACGCATCCATTAAGTAGATGAAACTCGACTGTGTGGTCCCAGTCTTTCCAATTGAGCCCGTAGCAAACTCAGCCGGTCGAGACAGAAAAATCCCACATGGCTCTGATATGAATCTAACCAACGACCTCCCAGCCGGGAGTCCGTGATGCTAACCACTTCGCCACGGCGGCTGGTATGAGTTACAACTCTTTTGTCAAGACTTTAAGCCACGGCGGCTGGTATGAGTTATAACTCTT
>CM031595.1:108241193-108263693 GCA_018398815.1 Conus ventricosus | reverse complement strand
CACACGCTTGCGAGCGCGCGCGCACGCACACACACACACACACACACACACACACACACACACACACACACGCAGAAAAAGCCTATGGGCATGAAGTTTATGGGCCAAATTTAAAGGAAACTTCCGAACCCTGATGGCGAAAACAGTTGTTGGCAGTTGTTTCCATGGGAGCTTGAAAAGGTAAGGACATCTGGACGTGTGCTTTTGCCTTTACCTCTGGGGCCTAACCAGCATTAGGTGCGATGTCAAGCTGACATGCTGGAATGCACGTTTGAACGCGTTCAGGTTGATAGGGAGGATGCGGCTCCGGATATAGCACAAAATAATAACATTTGAAAGGTGTATTCGATTCTGTTTGAAATGTATAGCCAGTGGCGACAGGGGGAAAAAAAGACACGTGTTTGAGTTTAGAAGATTTGAATCCAAGATGGACAGCTTTGTTCAGAATTTTGTGGAGCCTACAAAGCAGATGTTCGGCGATGCTAGAAAGAAAGGAATAGAAGCCATCAATTCTAGATAGCACAAAAGCGTATACTAATGTGTTTTCCTTTCTGTTGATAACGGAGGGAACAAATCCTATGTTACTAAAGGCTCTGCAAACATCTAATCTTACATACGTTTTGCAAATGCAAGATATACTTCAGGAGTGTTCGTTTCCATTATGTTTGTAAACAGCGCGAGCGCGCGCGCGCGCCCACAACACAGAGAGAGAATGACAGACAGAAAGAGAGAGAGAGGGTGTGAATAGGAAGGAGGCGGCGATGCATAGAGTGCAACTAAATGCATGTGTAAGTGTTAGCCGAGTTTTATTTCGTGATCTTCAGCCTGACAAAATAGAAATTGTGTCTTAATGATATAAAACCACGTTAAAATCATTATATCAGCTTGTGTGAGCTTCGCATGAACACACAGGTACTCGCGTCCAGCCCCCATGCCACACACACACACACACACACACACACACACACACACACACACACACACACACACACAACACCACGCACACATGTACGTACGCGCGAACTATATTTTCAAAACATTTTCCAGACTAAAAACGGCTGGAAATCACTAGAATTCAGGAATATCAACGTTCTCACAACAAGGTCAGACGGGCTTAGACAAAGTCATTGCAACCAGAACTTTTATTCAAAGCATTTCTAAAAAGTCCAGAGTTGATCCTGATGTACGCATACTTTGTAGACATTACAACAGCAGAGCGGCTCTGATATGTAGTTTCACCCATTAATTTAACTCTTTGCATTTTTTCCTCCAACGCTGCAAACCAAAACAGCAACAATAATAACTCTAACAGCATCATCACTAAAAGCGGAAAAATATTTTAGATCACACAATTACTTGAAAAGGAAAGTTTTGAAAACTAAAATCGCCATACAAAAACAGCTGACGCACAATTAGATCAAATATGAAATCAGTCCAATCATGGTGCCCAGTACATTTTTTTTCGTCTTTACAAAATACCAGATTCCAATCCCGAACTGGGTTATCAGTTTTAAAAACTATACCATACAGATACACAACAAGTACAGTGAGTTCCTTGGCTGTGAACTTCTGAAAAGGTTTACTGTACAAACAGAAAGTGAGGTGAAATCAATATGAGTCTTGTCCCCTAGCAATCACTACAAGGCAAGGTATATATCAATGGTGATCGACATTTGTTACTCTTACTTAAGAACGATGCATCCAACAAATCGAAGGACTGTAATATTAAGGATAAGAGCAGAAGTCCATAAATGTTTAAAATGTTACCTACAGACTAAATAAGTAGTCATTGTGAGTAATCACTGTTAAAACTAGGATTAAAAAAAAAGACATGACACAAGTGTGTAGTTAACTAGAAGAAAGGGGAATTAAACTCAGCATTGAAAGGTGACTGGAGACTGTATTAGAAAGAACAAGGCAGAGCAATCATCTCTATATAAAAAAAGGGGGTACTTACTTCCTGTTTACATGTACTGGAATTTTCGTAATCGATAGTGCTTAGAAAAGAATTATTGGTTGCAATAATTCCAGAACTTCTTTAATTAAAAAATAAACTCATATTGTATAGTTTTCTTCTTCTTCTTCTTCTTCTTTCTTTCTTTCTTTCTTTCTTTCTTTCTTTCTTACTTACTTACTTACTTACTTACTTACTTACTTAAAAGCTGGTGCACTCAAAAATGAGTAGGTCACCAGCGCGCATGTTAAAAAAAAGAGAATGCGACTCAGCCTGTTGGCCCCTTGAGCAAAATTTGGCAACAAGGGGTCGCACATGATATTTGAAAGGTTAAAAGCAATGGCCAGGTTAAGGCCTAGGTAACCATAAAATATATGGGGAAGTTAAAATAGAAAAGTCAATCAATATGCAGATCTCAAGATTGTTTTATCAATTTGATTTTTAAAAGAGACTGCATTTGTGGCAGTCTTGATGGCACCCGGCAGTGAGTTCCACAGTCTTACAGAACTAGGATAAAACGAATGCAAATGGCTGTCAATATTTGATGCAGGTATGGCATAAGATTGACCGCAACTCCTGGTGCTACATTTGTTAAATACTAGTTGTTCCATTGGGATATCAATTAGTTTAGCTCTGCCTTTGAAGAAGGTATTAAGTTTAATAAAGGCTCTTCTCTCTTCTAAGGGTGTCCATTCTAATTTCCTCATGTTCTTTCTAGTATTCCCCTTCTCTCTGATATGGTTCCCTGTTACGAACCGTGCTGCTCTCTTATGAATCTTTTCGAGGTTATCAATGTCCTTTAGATTGTAAGGATCCCAGACTGAGCAACCATATTCCAGTACTGGTCTAACCAGTGTTTTATAGCAGTCGTCTTTAACCTTTTGGGGCAGTCGTTGATGTTCCTGTATAAGAAAGCTAAGATGTTGTTTGCTTTCTTACATACTAAATTGTAATGTTCTTTCCATTTGAGAGGACTATCTATAATCACGCCTAAATATTTTGCAGCGTTGGTTTCTTTAAGAATAGTATTGTGAATAGAGTATTCTGATCTAGTTGGTGAGCGTTTATCACATATACGCAACACTTGGCACTTCTGGGGGTGAAATTCCATTTTCCAAGTTCTTTCCCACTCTTGTAAAGCGTTTATATCTTCTTGTAGAATTCGTGTATCATTCTTGCTTCTGATTGTTCTATATACCAAGCTGTCATCTGCAAAAAAAGCCTTATAGTAGTTCCATGAGAGAGATTTCTACTTATGTCATTTATATAAACTATTAAAAAAAAAAAACAAGGGCCCCAGAACAGTTCCCTGTGGTACACCTGACAAGACTGGTTTACAATGGGATGACGACCCTTCCACAATAACTTTCTGCGTTCTCCCAACGAGGAATGATCTAGACCATTTTAGCAAAGAACTGCCAATGCCGATGTGTTCTAAGTAGCAGGCCTTCATGGTCAACCTTATCAAAGGCTTTAGAAAAGTCTAATGAAATTGCATCTATTTGCTGTCTGTTGTTAAGACAGTTATTAAATCATTGAGAGTTGTTATAAGTTGAGTCTCACAACTCCTTCGCTGTCTAAAACCATGCTGGGCGTTATTTAAGAAGTCATATTTGTCAAGATGGTGCATTATACTACTATGTATTACATGTTCAAGTAATTCTGCTGATACGGATGTAAGAGATACAGGTCTACAGTTCTCTGTTTTTGTTTTGTCACCCTTTTTGAATAAAGGGACAATGCTAGCATCTCGCCACTCATCAGGTATTAATCCCTGGTCCAGTGAAGCTTGGAAAGTAGTTGGTATACCTCAATCAATTCATTGGCACATAATTTTAAGAGCTTGCCAGGAATGCCATCAGGACCAGTAGCTTTATTTTCATTGATGTTGGTCAGTAACTTAAATACTCCTGCTTTATTATTTTGATATTTTGTATTTCAGGGAGCTTATCATCATCCTTTAGTCTAACATTAATTAGAGGCTTGGGATTTGAGAAAACCGAACAAAACTGATTGTTTAGTAAGTTTGCTTTTCCTCCAAGGTCCTGTATTAGGTTATTCTGATTATTTCTCAGGTCTGGAATCCCAATATTGTCCTGTCTCTTACTCCTCATGTAAGACCATAATTTTTTGTTTTGGTGATCACCTTCTGAAATCATCGAATTAACATAACTGGAGTGGGCAAGGCTACATTCCTTCTGACACCTTCTCTTGATATGTTTATACCTAATCAGTAATCTTTCTGAGTTAGGGTGTAGTTTCAATTTCTTAAAGAACCGATGTTTCCTTCTCAGCAAACATTTGGTTTTTGTAGTAATCCATGGCTGGTGGTTCTTGCTTGAAGTTATTTTAGTAGGTATGTTGTCATCCATAATCAATTCCAAGTTAAATTTTTCAAAATGGAGTGACTGAAGGCGGCGAACGAAGCAAGATCAGGAATAGTGTTTTAGAACTTACCGCCAATGACATTGACAAACAAAGCACAAGACAAGACACGATGCATTTCAACCACTTGGGTCTTCATCAGGCGAAAAAATAAATCACATTTAACATGTGGGACAGTACAAACTATGAAAAACAAAAAAAAAGGGAATGGAAAATGACTTATCCGTAATTCTCCATGAAGGCGGAAATGACATGAGGCCAGGGGGATTATGGGAGAGGAAACAGAGGGGGGGGGGGGGGGGGGGGGGGGGGGGGGGGTTGCGTCAGGGGAGGTGTGTGTGTGTGATATGATAGGGTTGTGTGTCTAGTTTATTAGGATGGTATGATATCTTTGTGATGGTTGTGGTAATGGTGGATAGATAATGGGAAAAAAAAAAAAAAAAAAAAGAAAAAAAAAAAAAAAAAAAAAAAAAAAGGGGAGAAGAAAGGTGTGTGTGTGTGTGGGGGGATTCAAGTGTGAAACACGCATCGCTGAACATCTGGCTGATATCCGCCACCACCGACCAAACCCGTCGCCTACACTTCAACCACCCCCAACACAACATCGACCATGTCAAGTTATGGCACTCTGGCAGTCACAGAGTGACAGCTTTGAACGCACAACTCAAGAATCCCATCTCATTTCCAAACTGGGCACACTACACCCCAAGGCATCAATATCCAACAATAACCAAACACACATACCCACCTCTTCCACATCAGTTGGCAATATCCCTACCAACACACACACATACACACACACATACACACACAACTTACATACACCACCACCACATCCTCTTCACTGACTTCATACAGTAGTTACAGCAACCCTCCATCTATCTATCTTAATTTTGTTTTGATCCTTCCCCTTAAATCCCCCACACACACACACACCTTTCTTCTCCCCTTTTTTTTTTTTTTTTTTCTTTTTTTTTTTTTTTTTTTCCCATTATCTATCCACCATTACCACAACCATCACAAAGATATCATACCATCCTAATAAACTAGACACACAACCCTATCATATCACACACACACACCTCCCTGACGCAACCCCCCCCCCCCCCCCCCCCCCCCCCCCCCCCCCCCCCCCCCCCCCCCCCCCCCCCCCCCCCCCCCCCCCCCCCCCCCCCCCCCCCTCTGTTTCCTCTCCCATAATCCCCCTGGCCTCATGTCATTTCCGCCTTCATGGAGAATTACGGATAAGTCATTTTCCATTCCCTTTTTTTTTGTTTTTCATAGTTTGTACTGTCCCACATGTTAAATGTGATTTATTTTTTCGCCTGATGAAGACCCAAGTGGTTGAAATGCATCGTGTCTTGTCTTGTGCTTTGTTTGTCAATGTCATTGGCGGTAAGTTCTAATTCCAAGTTAGTTTTTATGCACTTCCAAAGGTCATTTGACATTATCTTTAGCACTATGAGACTCAAAAAAAAAAAAGAACGACTGAAATCATGAGTATCTCTGCGTAATTTTGGTAAGTCTGCTTGGTTCCAGAGTCTGATGGTACATTTAGGGGGCTTTCTTCGAAAAGGTTGAAAGTTGCTCTCTAAGAGAATTATGTCATGATCACCCAGGCATGCAATTAATTCCTGATTGCCTAAAGCGCCTGGACAATTGGTGAAAAGTAAATCCAAGAATGCATTGCCACGTGTTGGTATTTCAACTGACTGCACTAATCCAAGGTTTTTGGTGGTATCAAAAAACTGAGAATTAATGTTTTTATTATATTGATTACCAAGTATGACATCTTCACGCCAGTCGATATCAGGTAAGTTGAAGTCTCCACCAATCCATAATATTGCCCTCCTGTTGGCCAAAACAATGTCAGAAATGTCTTTGCAAATAGACGAACATACATTTTCATCTGAGTCTGGAGGTCTGTATACTGATCCAACAATGACAGGTCTCTTATTCTTAAAAATAATCCTACAAAATAAGCTTTCACTATTTTTGCCTTGATGTAAAAACTCACTGGCTAGGTTCTTCCGAATGGCAATCAAGACTCCCACACCTCTTTTTCCAAGTCTGTCCTTTCTATAAATATGAAAATCCTCCATTAGAAGCTCACTGCTGGATGTTCCAGTTTCTAGCCAAGTTTCTGTTCCAATGTTTTTTCCGTGACTAAATTACTGAGTTCTTCCTTTTTCTTGATAAGTGATTGAAAGCTTACAACTATGCATTTAAGTTTGTCTTTTTCTTTTGATGATTTGAAGTTGGGTTGCACTTTATGATTAGGGATTTTATCAGTTTTAAAATCAGGGGTGGATGCAAAACTTGGGACAAAATTTCAAGGAGTTTTCTTTTGGGAATCGCTCTGGTGAAATAAGGCCAAAACGGTTGCTTTCTGAACTGCAATCTTCAATAGAGTCTTCAAAAAGTCTCGAACTAGAGTTTGGAAGCCCGCAGGTAAAACACGTCCAAGATATATCACTATTACATAATGCTTCATAAACAACTGAATTTAATAACATACTGGTACAAAGAATAATTCTAAGAGGCAAAAGAGCTTGTGGCACCCATCGTTGAGCTGGTCCCATTAGTCATTGGTATGAGACAGGCAGACATTAAGAGGAAACTGACTTTGACGAAGTTGGAAGTCTTTCACTCATATGTATACGAAACCCGCTTATGTGCCTGTTTTACGAGTTCACTGTTACTAAGATGGAGTTACAATGCAATTATAAATGTACTTACAAAATAAGTAATCACCACAAAATAACAGGAGTACTATAATTAGACTATCCAGCCACAATGGTGATAATGCCAATTAATGTTACGATTTATCCACGGTAAATGTTTAGATATTCTGACGTGTTTTTGAGAAACGAAGACTTGGAGGAATAACAAGCCATGAAGTGAAGATAACCTCGTGTCTCTCTCTCTCTCTCTCTCTCTCTCTCTCTCTCTCTCTCTCTCTCTCTCTCTCTTTCTCTCTCTCACACACACACACACACACACACACAGACACACACGCACGCACGCACGCGCGCGCATGCGCACACACGTACACATACAGACACTTCATTTGTTACTCATGTGTGCTGCCTACATATGTTTTGACAATAACTAATCACTAATAAACATTTGATAATAACCTTTCAACTGTTGTTACTTACTGACTTATACACAAATTCATTTTAAAGCTCACTAGCCAACTAAGGGCCGCCTGGGGCATTGAAACAGCTGAAGAGTGGGCTGACAGTCGTTTCAGTGCCAACGAATGTTACAAGCTTGGAATCAATCGCAACCAAACGCCAGAGCCTCAATTACCAGTATAAGGCACTCAGAGCACAGTACAGCGATGTTCTGGCGGCTGACTGGAGGCTCGACCAAGAGATAGAGGCCACCATCAGCCTCAGAGTTCCTGGCATCACCACCAAAGACCGACAACCAGCTTCTCTCAAGATTCTGACTCTGGCCATGATAGAGGAGTCCTACCCAGCCAGTTCCTGGACGCATGTATACACGGACGGATCAGCAGAGGAAGCCAAAACACAACGGAGGCAGTGATGTCTACGTCAGATTTCCCGATGGAGAGTGCAGCAGCATCGCATTCCCTGGAGAAAAGCTCTGTTCCAATTTCAGAGCTGAAGTCCTGGCCATCACACCAGCAGAATTCCTCTCCTCCTGTGGAAAGCCCCTTAGCAACATCTCCATCTTCACTGACTCGATGTCCGAACTCCAGGCTCTTTACTCCCCTGATCCAGTTCCTCAAGGCCTCCCTCGCAGCCCTTACGCAAACAGCCTAACAACCCTCCAGTGGGTGCCTGCCCATGTAGGCCTTTCAGGCAACGAGCGTGCAGACCACCTTGCCAAGGAAGGAAGCCCGCTCACACAGCCGACCGTTCCTGCCACGTATGAGGAAGCCAAACCTCTCCTTCGCAGCAGATTCCAAAGAGGCTGGGTCACCCTGAACGGAGGCTACCAGGCGCACCACGATCCCATCAGGACACTGGAGAGGAGACACCAGGCTACCATCTACCGCCTTCGCACAGGACACTGCGGCCTCCAAGCACACCTGAAGAGGATTGGAGTGGCAGCCACATCCCTATGTGATTGCGGCCAGGCTGACCAGACCCCATCCCATATTCTCCAAGACTGCCCCTTGTACGAGGAGACGCGGCAGCAGTCCTGGCCCGGGGGTGCGGACCTAAACACCAAGCTCTGGGGGACGGCAGCCGGTCTTCGCCGGACGTCCGATTTTGTGGCATCTCTCGGACTTCGACCCTGACTGCGTAGGTGTCGAACGCCAAAGAAAAGAAAAGAAAGAATCGCAACCGCAAATCTACATATTTATTCCTTTCTTCTGCAACAGCGCTATCCTCAAAAAGTCATCAAGATTTTCACAAATGTGCCATCTTGCCGTGTCTTTAAGTAGAGTGACCATGTAGCATGGATCCAGAGATTTCCTGCGTCTATCGAAGAAGTGCGTACTTCTCGTCCCGTCAGTCCCCGAATATAACCTAGCCTGGGTATCAACAAGCTGAGGCAAGAGCGGAGAAACTGCCACCACCTTCATTGCTGAAAACTACAGTTCCAGAACTCAAGCAGACTCCAAGGCGTTTTCCAGATGCTGGACCCATCAGTTCAAAACAAAGAAGCAGCAGACTGGCTCATGTATATACAGAGAGACAGACAGACAGAGAAGGGGGGTGGGGGGGGGGGGGGGCTTAAGGCTTGGTGTCTGCCACACAATTTCATCGACGTACAAATACCTGGTAGATGAATCGAGCACAGTTCTTCCGTAAAGATCAGATATATTCAATACCAAATCAGAAATGATTATAGGTGCTGCAAGTACAACATGCACTATTGCAGAACACTTCGACACAAGAAAGCTTTCCTGTGAAGAACAGCTGTTGACTGGAACCATCAGGACTACAACATTGTCCATGCCAGGTCGGTCCTGCATTTTTGCGATCTACCTAGATACTCAAATATACATTAATAACAGTACGCCGTCATCAGCTCAGCACCCGCACATACTCCCAACGCAACAGGTACCAAATCGGTGTTGTCCCGTGGAGGCAACATCCGTTGGGGCGGTTCCCATTCGGACGAGTTCTTACGGGCGATGTCCGTTGGAACGTTGTTTCTCTGAGGCGATGTGTGTTACGTCGACGGTCCTGTGGGAAATATCCGTTACGGCGAAAGTCGGGCGAGTGATGCTTCGACAACTATGTTCTCTCGCAAACGACATAGTTGGGTGTGCTGGAGGTGTGTATGCGCCTTGTGTTCGTTCATCAGTCAACATCTGTTCACTCCGAATGATATTCAACAACAGAAGTTTGTCATTGAAAGGAAGACTTATGCACATCCTCCAACCGTCGCTCTTGATGGTTACAACTTGGAAGCTGAGGAGAACTTCATCAACCTCGGATCAACCAGCTCCAGGTCGCTCTCCATCGATGCAGAGGTGAAAAACAGGATTGCCACGACAGTAGCAGCTAGACTGAACCAGAGGGTCTGGAATAACCCAGTTTTACTGTGAAGACCAAGCTGCGCGTCTACTAGGCCTGTGTGCTTAGCACACTGCTCTACAGCAGCGAGGCATGGACCACCTACACGAACCAGGAGAGGAAACTCAACAGCTTCCACCAGAGGTGTCTGCGACACATTCTGCACATCCAGTATCAGGACAAAGTACCCAACACAGAGGTCCTGGAACATGTCACATGAATAGCATGCTCGCCATTCTCAGCGAGAGGCGCCTTCGCTGGCTTGGCCATGTCAGGAGAATGGAACCCAGCCGTATCCCCAAAGACCTGTATGGTAAACTGGCAGACGGCTCACGACTGACCAGACCCCCGTCAGGTCAGATAAATAGATCTGCTACTGGTAAGCTGAAGCCCAGTACTACCTGTCACAGCTGAGTGCTGAAGCCGGAGGTGTTGGGCCAACATGGCGCACTCTAATAAACCACAACACCACGCACTTTGCCCTATGATGATACGCGGAAACCGATTTAACCGAGATGGTGCTCGCCCTGTGAGGTCCCCCAGGCAGGTGCAGTGCCGGGCTCTTGGCCTCAAGGAGCCCACCCTCAGCTACTGGAGGTCCCTTCGTCTTGTCCTGTGGAGACAGGGACAAGCAAGGAGAGCGACTGGCCAACAACCCAGAAAACACAGGGAGACCCCCGACATCAACATCATGCAGTGGAATGCAGAAGGGGTCAGCAACAAGAAAGAAGAACTAGAACACTTCCTTCATGAAAACAGCATCAACATCTGCTGTATACAGGAAACACACCTGCAAGAGGGGAAGCCGTTTTAAGATAAGAGGCTACCAGGTGTTTTCGAACGGACGAAAAGGGAGAACAAGGGGAGGAGTAATGACACTGGTGAGAAATAACATCAACGCCTCCGAAGTAAAAAAATTCACTGGTGAAGCTGAATACATAGAAGTCAAGGTGGTCACCCAAGACAGCACGATCAACATCGTCAATTATTACTGCCCTGATGACAAGATACTGTCCCTTGACACAATCCAGGTCCCAGACAGCGGCTTCCTCATCACTGAGACTTAAACAGCGGTCCCAGAGTTGGGGATATAACAACATTGACAACAGAGGAGAAGAAGTTGAAGCTTGGCAAGATGAACACCACCTCATTCTTGTCAATGATCCCACTGATACACCTACCTTCTACTCCCGCCGCTGGCGCACCACCACGATCTCCAGATCTGGCTTTTGCACCGACGACATCACAGAAAGATCAGAAGAAAGGTTGAAGAACAACTTGGAGGCAGTGACCATCGCCCAGTTGTCCTTACTATGCATGCTAAAGCACAAGGACAGCCACAACATCCGCGATGGAACTACAAGAAGGCACAGTGGGGCTTGTTCAGCACACGCACCAACGAGCTGACAAGAAACATAGTAGTTGAAGGGAGGAACATCAACAATGTAGTCAAAGAATTCAACACCAGCGTTTCCCAGGCACCCAAGGAGTGCATACCAAGAGGAGCAAGAAAAAGACTACACCTCTACTGGACGAGTGAGCTACAGAAGACACATGATGCTCTCACAGAAGCAAGGATAGAGGCTGAAACCGATCCCAGCCAGGAGAATAACATCAAACTCCAAGAAAGAAAAGCAAAATTCTTGCGGACCAAGTTAGAGAGCAAAAGAAGTTGGAGAGAGAAAACAGCAAGCCTAAACATGGAGAAAGACACAACAAAGCTTTGGAAATTGACAAAGGCCCTGAATGAAGAAAGCACCAGTGGCCAGAAGATCACCCTAGATGATGAAGGAAACACACTTACAGGAAGGGCCGCAGCCAACAACTTTGCAAGAGCTTACGCTGCAGAGAGTAACATCAACATAAGCAGCACCAGCAGAAAGAGATACGACAAGAAGAGAGGGAAAGAAGAGCAGAAAGAAATAGGTACCAGATGCCATGCATACTAACATCAGCTTGGCGGAAATGAAGAAGGCCATTAAGAAGTTGAAGAAAAAGAAGTCTCCGGGACCTGACACCATAACGAATGAAATGCTTCAACACTTAGGAAACATCGCGCTTCAGAAATTGTGGACATATTCAATCTCAGCTGGAAGCAAGGCCAGGTACCACAGTGCTGGAGAGAAGCCATAATGATACCCATCCTCAAACGTGGCAAGAACAAAAGTAAAGCCCAAAGCTATCGTCCCATCAGTCTAACAAGCTGTGTCTGTAAGACCCTGGAACGCATTATCAACCAACGCCTTCAACTTTACCTGGAGACAGAGAGCATCATTGTCCCTGAGCAAGCTGGCTTCAGACAGTATAAAAGTACCGAAGACCAAACCACACACCTCTCACAGGTCATAGAGGATGCTTTCCAGGCCCAGAAGGCAGCCCTGGCGGTCTTTATTGACCTACAGAAAGCGTTTGACAAGGTCTGGAAAGACGGTCTCCTGGTGAAGCTTCTGCGTTGCGGCATCAGTGGCAACATGTATCAGTGGACTAAGTCGTACCTACACAACCGAAGAGCCAGAGTGTCGGTAGACGGCCGCTGTGGCCAAAAGGTGTGCTGAGACAGGGAGTTCCCCAGGGAGGCGTCCTCTCCCCCTCTTTGTTCATACTCTTTATCAACGACATTGTAGCAGAACTACCAAGAGGTGTCCACGCGGCGCTATATGCAGACGACCTGGTGCTCTGGTGCTGTGAAGAGCATGCAACAACAGCAACTTATAGGATGCGGATCGCCCTGGAGAATGTTGCAGCATGGGCTGAAAGCTGGTGCGTAACTATCAACAGGGAGAGTCAACTGCCACTCTTTTCACGCTATCCCCAAAAGCCAAGCCTGGAAAACTCACCCTAGGAAACGCCACACTAAGGTATGAAGACCAGCAAACATACCTTGGTGTTACCTTTGACAAGAGAATGACCTGGAAAACCTCATATCAACCAGGCAGAGGGAAAGCCAGAAGGAAGCTGAACATAATGAGGAAACTGGCGGGAACCACATGGGGCGCAACTGACAAGATCCTGAAGTCAGTGTACCAGGGTACAGTAAGACCACACCTGAGTACGGGTCCACGTCTTGGATGACAGCTGCCAAGACACACCCGCAGACCCTGGACAAAATCCAAAACCAGGCACTGCGTATCATCACTGGTGCCATGAAGACCACGCCAATTCAGAAGATGGAAGAAATATCAAGCATTCCACCGCTCTCCAGCAGGAGACAGCAAAAGGCAATGACCCAAGCCAACAAGTTCAGGTGCTCACAGAACCACCAATGAAAGACCGACTCCAAGCACCATCCTCACGCAGGCTAAAAAGATCAGCTTTGCTGTGGAGTCTAGGGCCCTGACCAAAAAATACCAAGATATCCTCCCAAAACAGGTCATACCCCTCTCCTTCTCCCTTGACGCCCCCACCCTGGGAAGACCCGAGAAAACAACATCACTGTCATCACAACCATTCCCCATATCAACAGTAAGGGTGACCATGATGACCAAGTGTTGAAGACCCTAACACTGGCAATGCTGGAGGAAAGATACCCGCAGATTCCTGGATCAGGGTATACACAGACGCCGCAAAAGAGCAGGAAGATAACGCTGTAAGCCTTGAAGAGCTGAATACCATACACCAAAGCTCTGTTTCGAACTCCGGCACAGAATGACAGCCTCCACCTGCTTGCAAGACCAGAGCAGGTCACCATCTTCAGGCTGCGAACAGGGCACAACAGACTAAATAAACACCTCCATTCGAAACTCAAGGTTGTGCCATCCCCCAAAGTGTCCTTGTGGAGAGGCTGAACAGGACACGCCCCACATACTACAGGAATGCGGGAACTTCCGATGGTGAGAGAAGAACTGTGGCCAGAGCCTACCCCGTCGAGGACAAGCTGTACGGCACGGTGGCGTCCCCACAGAAGACCACGGCATTTCTGGAACGAACCGGTCTCCGCGTGTGAAGGCAACGAGAAGAAGAAGAACTGACCAGACGCCGCGCCTGCGCTACGCAGATGTCTGCAAGAAGGACATGAAACTGTGCAGCATCAAGTCAGTACGTGGGAAAACTGTGCAAAAGACCGCCCAGCCTGGCACCTCGCTGTCAGACAGGGCGTACAGAAAGCAGAGGAGGCGCCGATCACAGCCCTCGCTCAAAAGAGAGCTAGGAGGAAGGGAAGGCAACGACAGCCGCAGCAGACATCATCGTTCACGTGTAGCAAATGCAGGAGAGATTGTCACTTGCGAATCGGACTGTACAGCCACTCGGGAAGGTGCAATGAGCCCAACATCCGGACGCTACACCACCGAAGAGAAGGATGCCGACGACGACAACCAATACTCCGCCAATACTCCGCAATATGTTGCATATAAGTTTAATTAAAGAAAGAAAGAAAAAAAGACGCTTAACACTTAAATCAAAAGCTAAAAAACGAGGAGAAACCTAAAGAAACACGGGCAAACCTGAGTAAACAGTCATTGAACAAGACTCATTACTAAACCATATGCAGTTCAAAATATGAACATATTTTCAGCTATGACTGAATTATCAATTATTTTATGAACTGGGTAAGAAATTCAAATCACCTCAACGAACATTCACTCTCAACGGGTCATGTTGTTTATAGCCTTGCCGACCACGTCAATATCATAATTTGATACAAGCTTTGATCTCTAGACAGCTCGTGGGGTTGAAAACATTGTCGGTTAAATCTTCAAGTGTATCAGAAGATAAATCACTTATTCGTGATTACGTGGGCGCTGAAAGTATTCCGTAGTTTCAATTCTCCCCTTTAGGTCGTATTTGCAAGGCAGCTGACAAACAACTGCACTTGAAAATTGATACTGAATCTCTGTATTGGGGACACAACTTTACTTGAACGATTCATTCAACTTCTTGTTTATGGTTCTGCTGACTCTGTCTTATGTATGTTCTACTGCCACGGAGCCAGCGTAACTTCATGAAAGGATCTGGAACCACCGAGATAATGTCTGTGTAGCCAACCTGTCTTTCTGTCTCTCTCTCACACACACACACACCTTCCTCTCCCTTTCCCCAGCTCCCTCCTCCTTCAGTCTTCGACAGCTGCAATGATGTCAAAAAGGTATCACCGACCTTATAAACCATCTCCGCAACAACACAAAAGCGTCTGGCTCGGACATGACGATCCTGGGAGCAAGTTTTGGAGTTCAGACAGATTCGTTCTAACAACGAAGCATTTCCTGACAACATCTTGTATTAAAGGTCTACTGTAGAGATTTTTGATAATTTGTTAAAAACAGGTCTACATGTCATATAACTACGGTATGGTATTCATTTTTTAAATAAAATCGCCGAAAGAATTTAATAGATAAAAAACGACTTTTGCACACCTGTTCAAACCCCGCGCGGTAGACCGAAAACCGTGACGTCACTTGATGGACTGGCCGTCAGCCGCGACCTACACAACAAGCCAACGCCAAGTGAAATCAACACGAGTTGCGAACCCCTACAGCCTAAAAAGTCACGAGGGGGTGGCAGATATTGTGCTGTAGGCGAGTGCAGCCGCTCAGCAGGAGACGGATATTCTTTGCACACATTTCCATCTGATCCAGATACTCGAAAGAAGTGGATTCGGTTCGTGCAACCATGCCGGGCAGCTAAAGTTCTTTCTGCCACGTCAGTTCCAGCTGGACCGCGGAAACGAGCTATTCCGACAATTGCCGAGCGCGTTCGAGTGGATCAAAAACTTCGTCTGCATTGTGCGCGTATACTTTGAAGGCGGAGTGGTAAGCTCGTACAGATGAGTACGATAGTCGCACGTTTATTCTGTTCTTATCTATGGACAGATCACACTTGTTAAATTGAATGAACACGTTAAGGCTTGAAGAAGGAGAATCTCCGCTCGCCGTCCACGCGTGATCGCATCAAAAAGTCAGTCGGTACCCTCCTTCGAGACTTCGGTAAAGTCCGTACGCCTTCGGAATGCTGTGTTCGGGCGTCCAGCTGGAACTGAACTGACGTGGTAAAAAGAACTTAGCGTTCAAACTGATAAGGTACAGGCCTTGCAGAAACATCCCCAGAGTCACATTGGCGTGGTAAAAAGAACTTAGCGTTCAAACTGATAAGGTACAGGCCTTGCAGAAACATCCCCAGAGTCACATTGGCTGTCGCAATCATAGTCACTGCGTTACATGATAAATTAAATACCGAGCGAGATGCGCAAGAACCATCAGAATCGCTTTCTGTCGCCGTCGCTGTCCATCATGTGACGTCACATCCAAGAGCAGTTAAGCCATGCCAAGATTTAGTTGATTACCTCCCGTTTTCCTTGATTACAGGTGAAAATGCCCACTTTCGCGGATCGATTTCGTGTGATCGGGAGCGAATCGGATGTTTATTTTACCAATTTATCAAACATTTCATATTCTGCATAAGCTGACCAATTATCGAAAACCTCTAAAGTAGACCGATAGACTGCTCCGTTTCCTCATTAGTAACCAGTGAGTAAAGCAAGGTTGCGTGTTAGCGCTTTTAAGCTTGATTTTTTTTTAATTTTGACTGATGCTTACCAAACAAAAAGACTCGGGCATATATGAAAACAGACCGATGCAAACTCTTCGACCTGTGGTCTGTAATATCTTCCGCCAAAGCCACTCTGTATATATAATAACAGGTTTTAACAAGTTTCTGCTTACTGGAATGTTGGAGATATACAGCACCGACTGGACCTCTCTTCCTGTCCCTGCAACAATTTCTTACATATAATCGAACTGAAATCATGCACTCAAGTAACCTACAGAAGACTCTAACGAGACCTTGCAGTGACGTCCGCTGACTTAAAACGGATTGCTGTGTAGAGGGGCACCAATCGAAACAGCATCCTTTCTGGCCACACGCACAGACAGCGAAAGTGATACGAGAAAGATGCAAGCGCGTGCAAAACCTTCTCTCCCAGAACTGACGTTGTGAGACCGATTCAAGAAATAACCAAAGCGACGACATCGAGAAGCGGTGTTCGTCAGTGTAAGAACACACAGGTTTCGTCACTGAAACAAAGACGAATGCCAACAGCAGAAGAAAAAACATGAGTCGGAGGAAAGGCTAGAAAGGAGAGATGGATAGTGTAATAAACACTTTTCAGTAACTGCCACTAAAGTGTTAACTACGTCTGTAAACATTTAAGATTGAATATATCATTCACATTGTATAGCCGAAATAAGCAACACTAATGTTGTACACTAAAATACTATTATGACTGAAAAAGAAAAAAAACATAAATGAATAAGTAGCTCTAGTATACAACACCTAAAAAACCCAAATCTTACCATGGATTTTTATTTATATGTATGTTTACGAAAAGGTGTGTATGCAAATCAAATTTAGCACTACGAAAGGCTCAGAATTTAATCACAATTCCGTTACAATTCCTGTAAAACATTGTTTAAAATCCTAGTTGATAGTTTACTACTAGTTACTGGTGCCAACGATTTTATTAACGTACAAACATGTATTAGCGTGCACTTTGTTCCCCTTCGATTAACTCGCTAGGAACTGTGTGCGCTACCACAGACTACCACCAGCACGTAACAGGTAGATAAAAATACAAATTATTTACCATCAACATTACAACAGTATGGGAACATAAAAACATTCATATGTACAGGTTAGACATGTAAAGGGAGCATTAGAAAGACATCAAACGAGGTAATTCCCGAATATCAAAATAGCAACTGCGTAACGTGGAAGTACGCTTTGATGTTGTAATATCAATATATAAAAGCAAATGAACAAAAGTCTGAAAATCAAGTGCAGTGACATTAAAGTAGAACAGCAGCACCAAAAAAAAAATGAAATAAGAATAAGGGACGAAAAGAAAAAGAAAAAAAAGGACCCAGCCTAGATTCAGTAAAATTAGGCAGATGACATGGGACATACTGATAAAGATCATCAGTCTTTACATGAAGCAGAGTGACAGTTTTTTAATTCACTGACAGACAGTCTGCAAATTCACTGGATCAGCAATGTGTAAATCCAGTCGAGTTACAGTCTGCTTGTCCAGTAGACAGTCTGTGAAATTCAGCAGAGTGACTTCAGTTCTCGTGTAATGAGCGATGTGAGCGGCTTTTAGCCACGTCCACGGCGTCCGGAACGGCCCATCACCATGATTCTCTGGCAGTGTGGGCGTTTAGCCACGTCCACGGCGTCTGGAACGGCCCATCATGATTTCCTGGCAGTGTTGGCTGATGTCCAGGTGGATGCCTGCCTGGCAGGCCCAGGTCTGAGCCTAGACCTCCGTCCCCTTCCCCTTCCCAGCCGCACGCACCTGCCGCCTCGTCGGACAGTCTGGACATGGGGCAGACACACAACCATAGTAGATGCAACATGAAAAAGTGTATGGAGTGGAGAGGGATGGGTGGATGGTGCTTGTGTGTGTATCTGTGCATGTATTATTCCATACTATTCAGTAAACATGCGGAATCATGTGTGACACAAACGTCGCTTTGTTTTTGAGAAGCTGCGCTTTATGGCCAAACTGATCACATGCGCCCAAATGGTGATTGATAGAACTGTAGCTTTTTTTTGTTTGTTTGTTTTTTGTTTGTTTGTTTTTTGGAGGGGGGGGGGGGTTAAGGGGAAGAGAGTTTCGATCACTTTTTTCAGCAGATTTTCCGAGCAGAGTCCAGCACAATTTAGCTAAACGAGTTCATTCTTTTACGGATATTTTAGAAAGTCTCTACTCGAATACCACAGACCAAACGGAAGGCATTCTGTGTCAAAATTATATAACTTGTCGACGAGAGTTAATAACATTCTTCTTAAAGGCTGAAGGCAGATCAAACACTTTAGATGGATAAGCAAAAGGCTGAAGGCAGATCAAACACTTTAGATGGATAAGTAAAAGACGACTGTTAACGACCAATCTGTCACCCCTGCCCAATTTGTCGCCCGGCGACAGATTGGTCTTTAAACCGGGTGTTGCATATTTTGATGGGATAGACCTTATAGGGAAGACATCATGATTGAAGAGGGAATATTTGAGCGGATAGAAAAACACAGCGTCACAGCGAACTACTTTTGAAGTTGGAGTGTTTCTACTCCTGTGGCGGGGTAATAAAGAATCGCGGCCCCTGTAACTCCAGGGTATTGGCGCCAATTTTCTTCTAATTTGGTGTGAGGATTTATTGTACCAGTTCCTTTTGTGATAGTTACTTCTGGCAGGCACCTCTCGCACACATTTTCTTAGTCTACAAAAAACTAGAAATAAAAACAATATAAAAACAGACTCTGTATTCACATTGAGATAGCATGAGAAATGGCACCATACCAGCGTAGAAGCTTTTCCAAAAATCCTGTTAAATTCTATTCGGCCCCATGCTATCCCGATGTGAATACAGGCCCACGTCAATAACAAAAATGACGTGAAAATACATTTAAACATGAAAAGAAAAAAGACCACCGTTCAAGAAAAGTAAAAATGGAACATTGAACAAGTCATAAAACAATGTCACACATTAAAAGGGGTTTTCGTAAAACCTCCTTCAAAGTCTTTTCAGAAAAAAATGGTAAATAGGTTTTCAGTCTTCTGCACACACAAAAAATGATTATGGTGTGTGTGTGTGTGTGTGTGTGTGTGTGTGTGTGTGTGTGTGTGTGTGTGTGTGTGTGTTTGCGTGTGTGTGTGTGTGTGTGTGTGTGTGTGTGTGTGTGTGTGTGTGTGTGTGTGTGTGATGATAGTTGCTTATAGAAGAAGAGTTTGCATTTATACATTCAATACAGAATGAGATAGTAAAAATATGAAATTGACATAAAACTGACCAATAGTCTTTCTTCCAGACCACTGATCTTCTACATTAGAAAAGAAAGCATTAAACATATCAATATGGAGTGAACTCAGGAAAATATTAAATTTGCATGAAACTGTCGACTGGTTAATCTTGTTGACCACCGGACATCTATATTGTAAACTGTACAGAAGCGTTTATCACACACCAATATGCAGTGAAATAGTGAAAACGTGAAACTTTCATGAAGCTGACCACTGGTTTTGGCACTGACCAGTACTGTAGTTATCTAGGTTGTGAATATCATAAAATTACCATTAGAGCATACGCAGCCTAAGTAGTGAACATTTGGATTTTACAATAAACTGAATTACTTCGTGGTCACCCCATTTGACAGGGAGAGTATTGAACAGGTAACGTTTATGGCCAATGTTTAATACCATGTCCATATAAACTTACCAAAACAACATAAGCAATATTTTTGTGTGTTTGCCTACTTTCCAGCGTGAATTAGATTATTTGGATTTGATAACTACTTGATTTAAATACTTGACACTTGCATGTTTTATTTTTCACTTTTTATTAGATTTTATTATCATTTGGCTCTTAGTTTGATGTTAAGGAAAGACAAGAAACTAATAACGAAATTGAAAATAAATAAATAAATATAAATATGGGGCACTTCCCACACTTTCTCTCACAATCGGAGAAAGTGTGGGGGCGCCCTCATACTTTCTCTCACATGGAGAAAGTGCGAAAGGGGAAGGACCACACTTTCTCTCAATCCCGCACTTTCTTCTTAAGTGAGAGAAAGTGAGCCCCCACACTTTCTCCTAAAGTGAGAGAAAGTGTGGGAATGAGAGAAACTGTGGCCCAACATCAACTTATTGAGAGTAAGGTAAGTTGGCGACAAACTGGCCAAGGGCGACAGATTGGACAGTGACGTGCGAAGCAATCTGTCGCCCTCAAAAACTTAGAATAGGCGACAGATTGGTCCTGGTGTTGAGGACCAGTCTGTCGCCTGGGCGACAAATTGGTCCTGGTGTTGAGGCCCAATCTGTCGCCGGGTGACAAATTGGGCAGGGCGACATATTGGTCGTTAAAATACGACTGTATTTTGTCGGAACTCGAGAGGTTGGTCTGTTAGCTTGAATTTGAGTTGTTTGTAAGTCAAGGCACTAAGCTGAAAAGTCCTGAAACGCAAAAACCGGCGGGTGTCCGATCTTGAGTAGAAAACGCGTACCGATTTAATGTTGTAAACTAGGATAGCTGGAGCTGTAAGAACTAATACGAGAACTGAATTCTGTTAAGGCTGCCGTTCGTAGGAATCACAGCGAAAAATCTGCCTGAGGCTTTTACGCCTTTCGACACTATCATCAACCCTACATTATATCTCTTCTCAAGGTTTCTCAACGTTAAATGAACATTGCATATCTACTCCGTCCAAGCTACTCTGCGTCCACCAACGACCTGAGACCCATCAGGAAGTCTGGCAGCTGCCTGCTGCTGAGTGTGGGGCAGAAGAAGTGACGGGCGGAGGCTTTTACTATTCTTGACTCATCGACTGTACGCCACTTTGTATACTGAGATTGACAGATGGCTGTGAATGCCTTGTTGGGGATCACGGTGTTTAGGCTTGACTGACGACTTTAAAATCTGATCTTCAATATCCGATGGTCTGTGTGTGAATGAACGTCCTCGTTTGGTCTGGTCTTTTCATCGTGTTTGTAGTTCCGACACACGAACTCCATGCGCTATGACAGTGAAGCAAAGGAAAAGGGAATGCTATGGTTCACTGTGGAAAAGCGAACTTGTGATTACACGGAGACTTACGCTATGTCCAGAGTCTTTATAGCGATTTTGGAAATATAGCCTGTTGCATGAAGTGTCGCAGGTATTGTTGCGTAAAGAAAATTGTAGTTGATGAATACGAATCGTTCCCCGGAATCTAGCCATGCGTCTGCAAATCAAGAAACTGCTCAAAGTGTATGTGGTCTTGCTGATTTCCCGTTGAGCAAGATCAAAATTTGTTCACCCGTGAAAATTTGTCAACCCATTTGTGGGGGCATAGTGGATACCATTGGATAAACATGTTTCGATTACTGTTCATCTCAGTCCTCCCCCCCCCCCCCCCCCCCCCCCCCCCATATACACAAGCGTGCGCGCTTTCTGATGTGCATCGCTTCTACAGTCTTAAAAGAACAAGCATATTTACAGTTGTTTGAATGAATGAGTTTTGCATGTGTGGACGTACTGATCCATCCGTCCTGACGATTATATGCTCTTAGATGATCAATGTAAGCGTAAACACGTTCAAAGTTGCCACATTTACTAACTGGAACATCATCTTTAAAAACTCGGAAGCTACCATCTGTCATGGTGCAGTGGTTAGCATCGTGTGGCTTGCGGGCTGGGATGTCGGGGTTCGAGTCACAATCAGAGGGATTCCAGTACCCCCCAGAGGCATACGTGTTTTTTTTAGTCCCGGTCGGATCCTGCTCAAACGTGAGCATGTTATGGGCGAAATGGGAAGAATGGCCCTGCACTTTCGAGTTTCATCACTTAATGGATGCTTCTGTGAGTGTTGCTAGAACTTCCTAACCAACACGGCAGGTGTCTGTAGTTCTCAGGCCTGTTGACGGCGGGGTAAATTATGAAAGGAGGCACAAAGAACACCCATTTCATGTAATCTCATACCAGAATAGGACTCCATAGCATCATTTAATCATCGTAATTCTCATAAATCATCCTAAGAAAAAAAATCTTAAATCTCGTGGCCCTTCATGCCCTGCTCTCGAGGTGACCTTGGTTTCGATTTTTTTTTCTCCACGTCCATGCATAGGCGAGTTTTGTCAAAGCAAATATCATTGGTCAAAGTCATCAGTGTCGAAAAATTCATTGCAACTTTTGTTGC
>CM031595.1:108161193-108233693 GCA_018398815.1 Conus ventricosus | reverse complement strand
AGGCAAGGCCCCCATGAAAGGACCTGCCCGTTCTAAATCTTCCCGTTCCCCGACTGGATCGCCAGTTCGCCTTCGCTCGCGTAAGGAGACCCTCTCCTATCATGCCGCGTCCGGCGATCATCGGCCCCCGGGGACCCTTGCCGAGACCCGGACCGGCACGGGTGACGACTCGCGGCTGGAATCACCGCACGTCACCCGATCTAATGAGACTCGTGACGCTTAGCACCTCCCCCACTAACGTCACCCAGTCTCATCGCGCTCTCCCCAACCGTGTCCGGGTTCAGCCACGACCGGACACGAGGAGCGTCAACACTCCGTGGAGGGCTGTGGACAGTCTTTGGTGGTACCCCCCCACTGACCACAACCCCGGGTCAGGTACGCAGGCATCGACTAGCTAGGATCTGCGCCCTCACCCCGACGGTCGAACCACCACCCGATCGATCGTTTCAATCTCCCCTAGGGGTACAGGACGTTGGGGAGCGGACTTCTTCCACTCCCCTATTTGGCAACGTCCGCGGTCCCGTTCCTCCGGGGAGGGAGGATCGACCAGCGGGACAGGGATAACCTTTCGTCCCTTGAGGCTTACGCGTCGACTCAGCCATCCCCGTCCGCTACCACACGGCCAGGGGGCTCGGCGACCGTAACACCACCGACCCCTCTGCCAGCAGGGGGCCGGCACGGACCACACCCGGGAGATGCAGGAGGCAGTGCTCTCCTTGGTGTTCAAGGTTACCCGGGTCCCCGAGGAGACTCTGCCTCTGGGCCGCCACAGCCCGTCTTTCTCCACGGGGACCGGTGGTTCTATTCCCCCGAGAGGAATCAGTGGCTTAGCTCGGACTCTTCCCTGACTCCATCTTCGGTTTCATGTGGCATCCGGCCTCCCAGAGCTGGATCGACCTGGGCCCCCCTTCCTCTCGGGCGCTGTCCGATCGGCGGTCCCCTAGTTTACATGCCGATCTGGAACCACCGGGGAGCCGTCCTCGTTTTTCCCTTCTTCCCAACGAGGTCGGGACTCCCACGCACCCCTGACCTGGCCTTCCGAAGGTGGACCTGAACTTCCCCTTCACGAATACACTGACCCACAACTTGAGGAGGGGTTCGAGGATTCCCTCCCCAGTCTGGGGACCTTTCCATTTTGGAGGGCTGCGCCCTGATCTTGTTGTTAGGGAATCCCTCCCTCTAACAACATCTTCTCCCTTTCCCGTTTCACTGGGTCCCCCCCTACCCGCGATCTTGGCAAGGATAGCCGCCCCCCAGACCATCACTCCTTTGTGGGGACAGATCGGCCTCTCTCGCCAGGGGTGCACATGCCGTCCCTCCGCCGGGGATTGACTTCTTGTCAGCCCCCAACGCTGCCCCAGTAGGAGTATTCCTCAAGGACTCGGGTCAGGCCCCCCATGTCTTTCTCTCTTCTCTGCCAATCCGGCCCAGGGAGATTGCCATTTCCCCGGCCGACCTCAGGCTCACTCCCAACCTCCCCCCTCCCACATCCACTCTCTTTTCTATCAAAACCCTGATAGAGTGGGACAGAATTGCCAGGGCTGGCATTCTACACACCACCGCGGGACACGCCTTTATTGACATGTTTCCTACAGCGAGCTGAGGAACTCTGGCCAAAGGAGGGCGGCACTGTCTCAGCGTCTTCGGACCCTGACGACACTGAGGCAGACCCAGCCTGTTTGATGACCCTCTGATGCGTTTTCTTGTCAACAAGATAGCGCACCACCTTGGGACTGTGGCGGACAGCGCAGCCAGGAGTCACTTTAACTGCCTTTTGGCAGTGAGAGATGCTATGCTATCACAGGCCCATCTCTCCCCAGCGCTCAAGGCGGCCTTACGCTGCATTCCGGGTCAGGAGCAGTCGCTTTTCGGTGACTACTCTGCTGCTGTCATTACCCATGCGTCGAGGAGCGCAAACAGGCCGCTTCTTTTGCGACCAAGACCCTCGTCAGCAGTGCCCTTCTAGACCATTCTTTGGTCAGGCCCTACCCCCAGCCAGACCCCAGCCCTACCCCAAGCAGCGTCCCTCAAGGCCCGCCAAACACCCTACTTTCACCCCGCCTAGGCCCAAACCGAAAAACCCCAACAGAATTTTCGGTTCGGCCAACAGGGCCCGGCCCCGGAGGTGACTAGCAGACTTACCTTCCGAGAGGCGGGAAATGTCAGTCTTCTCGACCCCCTCGGCCCCTCGGCCCCCCTGGCAGGCAGTCTGTCCCGGCATGCCCACCAGTGCTGCGCATGGGTCTCAACCCTGGGTAGTATCTGTTCTACAGGAGGGGTTCCGTCTACCCTGGGCACACGAACGCCCCCCTCTTCTGTCCTCCCTCCTCCTTCCCCCGGCGATCCAACACCCGCCCAGGCGGAGGCCCTTCGCCTGGAAATCGAGGAGCTTCTCGGGAAGGGCGCCATCACCGAGATAACCCACCCCAACCCCGGGTTTTACTCTCGTCTGTTTGTAGTCCCAAGTCCTCGGGCGGGTGGAGGCCCTCCTCGACCTTTCCCCTCTCAACCAAATTCATCAGGCCAACCAGATTCAAGATGGAGACACCGGCCCAGATCAGGGACTCCATCCACCATCTGGACTGGGCCACTTCTATAGATCTGAAAGATGCCTACTTTCAGATCCTCATTCACCCGTCCCACAGACGATACCTTCGTTTCGTCTGGCGGGGCTGGGTGTTTCAATTCAAGGCTCCCCTTCGGACTCTCCCTGGCTCCCTTCCTCTTCACGAAGGTAGTCAAGGAGATGGCCGCCCTTGCCAGACAGGAGGACATTCGCCTATTGGTTTACCTCGACGACTGGCTTGTCTTGGCTCCCACTCAGGCCCTGCCGAATCCCACAACCTCCAAACTACTACACCTTTGCTCCTCTCTGGGGTTCGTCACCAACCCCTCCAAATGCTAGCTCTCGCCCAGTCAGCGATTCACCTTCCTGGGCATGAGCTTCGACACCACCTCCATGGTTGTCTCCCCGACCCGGAGAGGTCCGCCCGCCTAGTGGACCTCATCTCCCACCTTCGACTCTCTCCCTTTACTTCGGCAAGGACACTTTCCTCCCTCATGGGGATGATGGAGTCCCTGTCTCCTCTCATTCCCCTAGGCAGAGTTCCCAAGCGACAGCTTCAGAGGGGTGTTCCGCCGTCGTTGGTCCCAGACCAACGACAGCTGGAACCAGACCATTCCCCTAGGGCCTTGGTTCGTTTGGGCCATGGAGGAGTGGCTCAGCCCCTCCACCCTGGCCACCGGAGTTCCCATCTCCCTCCCATCCAGGCCCTGGAACTTTACACAGACGCCTCCAACTCGGGCTGGGGGGCCCATTTGGAGAGCAGTCACGCTCGGGGGTTTGGGATCCTCTGACTGCTCGTCTTCACATCAACATCTTGGAACTGGAGGCGGTCAGCTCGCCCTCCTCCACTTCCAGTCCATGGTCTCCCACCGATTTGTTCTCCTTTTCACGGACAACACTTCGGTAGCTTGTTACATCAGCAAGGGGTGGGGGGGGGCCACACTCCATCGGCCTCTCCCTCCGTACAGAGGCCCTCTCCGCTGGTGTCACACGCAGGGGGTCGCCCTTCGCGCGAGACACATAGCAGGGACACACAACATCCTGGCAGACTCTCTCAGCCGCTCCAAGTCTGTCCATCACACGGATGGACTCTCAGCAGGCATACCCTAACAACCGTGTGGGAACATTGGTTCAGACCGATGATCGACCTGTTGCCACACGATTCAACCACCGTCTGCCAGTGTATGTGTCTCCGGTCCCGGACCCCCAGGCTTACGCCATCGACGCCCTATCCCTTCCCTGGTCCGGCCTCATAGCTTACGCCTTCCCTCCCTTCCCGATCCTCCACAAGGTGATCAGGAAGGCGAGACTCGAGAGACCCAGGCTCATTCTCATAGCCCATGGTGGCCCACTCAGTCCTGGTTCCCGGACCTCAAGTCCCTCACTCACGCACCCCCTCTCCAGTTGAACACCAGGTGGGACATGCTCAGGCAACCTCGTTCGGGTCGCCCTCACTCCAATCCCCAGATGCTTCGCCTCCACGCCTGGCTTCTGTGCCAGCCCGATGCGAGCATCTAAATCGCCTCTCGAACGGACAGGTCCCAGTCCGTCCGCAGTATCCTCTCCATCGCCGGGGCCTCTCAGGAACTCCGAGACCTAGCCATGTCCTCTCGCAGAGCTAGCACAGAGTCCCTTTACGATTACAGATGGAGGAAATGGGTCTCATGGTGCAAAGACAATTCTGTCCCTCACAATCGCCCCTCCAATATCCAGATAGGAAATTTTCTGTCCCACCTTAACCTCTCTGCTAGCTCCATCCGGGGCTACAGGTCGGCCATCTGCACGACCATCCGCCAAATGGCGGACCTTCCTTTGAGAATGACTTCCTTCTCAGAGAGATCTACCAGAGGGGCTGCTCTTCGTGAGGCCCAATCCCTAGAACGTGTCCCCTTTGGACCTCTTCACTGTACTTGACGTCCTCAATAAACCCCCCTTTGAGCCTTTGTCCTCCGTTCCTTTCGACCTTCTGTCTATGAAGACTACCTTTCTCCTCGCCCTCGCTTCCGCCAGAAGGCGAGGCGAGATCCATGCCTTAGCGGGGACCCCAGAGACATTGCCTTCCACAGAGACGGCTCCGTCTCTCTGAATTGCCCCTCTCGATGTCTAACACACTACTGGGAACGCTCGCGCCCAGGCGCGTTTCGCAAAGACGTCTTCTTATTCCATCAACCCCAGTAACACGAAAGACATCTCAGCTGCACTGTCTCTAGGTGGCTCTCCAACACGGTCAGAACGGCCTATTCCCAGGCCTCCAAGGACCTCCCCGTCTTGTCCCCCGGGCTCATGAGGTCAGAGCGCTGGCCACTTCGGCAGCATTCCAGCACTCTGTTCCATGCGCCACCTCCTGGAGGCTAGCCTTCTGGCGTTCGGAAAATCCCTTCATAAAATTGTATTTAAGGGACATCCGCATGACCAGGGCTGATGGTTCTAATGGGATATCCTTTGTGGCGGCTAATATGCATCCATATCGGGTAACCCCAGGAACCACTAGGGCACTCGCCCTCCTCCTTTTCCTATGAATTCTGCTATTGTCTGACATGGTACAGTATATGACGCCAAAATGGGGAGTTTGTATTATACTCCCTGTTTGGCTAGTATATCTTACCTGTCAGACTCTAATGCCCGCCCTGCCTTCCCCACTAGCGCCAAGGTTCTGGGGTTACCTTGCGCGCAGGCCTCGATGAATGAGGTACGGAGGTTGACACTGGCTTCTTCCTACGGCGGAAGCGGGTTGGGCTTCACGTGACTGTCTTATTACTGCATTAGCCACACAAAAACTTCGGCCTGGCAGAGCAGACTAACTGCCGTGAATGCTATTGTCTGATATGGTAAGTATACTAGCCAAACAGGGAGTATAATACAAACTCCCCATTTATCAAGCAACGGTAAGCGAGTTCATATTTTGTAATGTTCTTTCGTATGTAATTCAGGAACCTTGGGAGCCTAAGTCTTTTCACAACCTTTTTTTTTAATGTGAATTTAATCATCTGAGTAACCGAAAAATAACCGACATTTTATGACATTGAAAGAGAAATGTTCATCTGCAGTTCACGACCTTCACCCTACAATTTTCTTCGTGCCTGATTTATCACTCGTTTTGAGGAAATTTCAAACCGTCTGAGCCCAACCGTGAAATGTTAAGTCAACATTTAGAAGATGTGGGATCCTTAAATCAGTGCTACGTTACTTATGATATTATGTAATCCATGTTTTCAAGTAGTTTAGATATGGTAATGAATGCAACATAAGAAAATGACTCGGAACTAAGTTGAAACGTAGAATAGATTTTTGTTTTAAATTAATGACAGAAAAATGTGGAGATACTTTCAGTAATATTATTCTTATTGAGCAACAGTCGCCTGTAAAAAAAAAAAAAAAAAAAAAAAAGAAAGAAAAGAAAAACAACAACAACAAAAGATTGTGTAATGAAGCCTTATATAGAACACTTTTCGACTGACTTAAAAAAAAAAAGTCATTTACAAAGAATCTTTCAAGGTTACGATGAAAGACGCAAGTAGTGGGGGGGGGGGGGGTCTTTTGTTGTTGTTGTTTTGCTTTGTTTTGTTTTTTAATTATAGAAATTATAAAAGAAAAAAAGAAACAAATACAAAAAATTTATATAAATACAACAACAACAAAACCCAACTACGAAAAATTTGAACTGAATGGCCAAGTCTTGGACATGGAGGAGGCCTATATCATCCATGAACCTTTAAATCAGAGATAGTAATTTGATCGCCTATAATTTGCCAGATCTCGCAGTGCCTCAGGGTCGCAGTGCGCGCGTGCGTGTGTGGTGATGTGTGTGTGTGTGTGTGTGTGTGTGTGTGTGTGTGTGTGTGTGTGTGTGTGTGTGTGTGTGTGTGTGTGCGTGCGTGCGTGCGTGCGTGCGTGCGTGCGTACGTGTGTGTATGTGTGTGTGTGTGTGTGTGTGCGTGCGCGCGTGCGTGCGTATGTTTGTGTGTGCGCGCGCGCGCGCGCGTGCGTGCATGCATGTGTGTGATTAT
Source organism: Conus ventricosus (assembly GCA_018398815.1). Taxonomy (NCBI): domain Eukaryota; kingdom Metazoa; phylum Mollusca; class Gastropoda; order Neogastropoda; family Conidae; genus Conus; species Conus ventricosus. Next base: position 108,227,120 of record CM031595.1, on the reverse strand, counting down.
CTAGACCAAATCATATCAGCTGAATCATTCCCCTTCCTAAGGCAGACAAACATAGGTCGTACTGAGGGCGCCAAACAATCGCATAATTTATTATCCAAATTTGTTCTAATTGAAAACTTTATCAGGGGGCCGGAATAGCCCACTGGTACAGCGCCGGATTCGTAATCCAAGGGTTGCGGGTTCGAATCTCCGCCGGGCCGTTTCGGTACAGGGGGATTTTTCCCTCGGAGTTGACATTGATTCTGACTCCATTTCCCATACACAGTGCCTCGAATGAGACTATAAACCGAGGTTCCATGTGTGAACGCACGCATAACATCTTGCACACACGTAAAATCCTATCACCAACTTTCGGAAGAGAAGGCTAGTTCGGCCGTTGGTATGGATGACACGTTACACATAGCATGCGCCTTCCCCGAAGATGGAGTATGGCTGCCTTAATGGCGGGATAAAAAAAACGGTCATGCACACAAAACTCCACTCCCTTTGTTGGGTAGATGGGATTAATCCTTGCCTCTCTATACAGGAATTGTCCGCAGGAGTATCAGCCTGCGTACGCAAAAAAAAAAAAAAAAAAAAAAAAAAAAAAAACAACCTTTATCAAAAACACCTACATTTTGAAAAGGCCGACAGGGTCCAAAAATACACAGACGTACAGACAACCTGTGTCCACACTTTGCAGGTTTACAACACCACTGCCAAGTCGCCAGATTCTGACAGAAAAACTGGCATGTTATGAACATTATACAAGAGAGAAAAGAGGTTGAGTGTTTTCTAGAGCAGAGACAGGCGTACAGGTCACAAACACGGACAAACAGAGGATGACAGCAAAGGAATTTTGGAGAGAAAAAAAAGATAAAAATAAAGATTAAAAAATAAATGAAAAAAAAGCAGAATCAAAGAGGGCGACAAACAGAAATTATTAGCACAGAATTTCGAGGTAAAAGGATGCAGTTGATAACATTTCTAAAAGCCCCACTGGCATTCCTGTGGTCAACAGTCTTGATTAACGACACACACCCATAAAAACAATCAAAACACACCATCTATAAACGTGGTTCATTTTGTTCAGCACAATGTACAAATTATATGAGTGAATGACACGCGGCATTCTTTTCACTGCTTTGTGTGTAGTGTTTAAGCTGTTTCTAGTAAACGCAAGTGGGGGAAGTGTGTGTGTGTGTGTGTGTGTGTGTGTGTGTGTGTCTGTCTGTCTGTCGTGTGTGTGTGTGTGTTTCTGAGTGTCTGTGTATGTTTGTGTGTTCGAATGACAAAGGAGAGAAAGAGTACTGTAATATACCTGCAGGAAAACAAAAGTAAAAAGTGAAATATGATGTTTGAAACAAAAAGGTACCGTTGTCAACGTGCAATACTCCAGCCTTGTTATCCATGGATACTCACCGCCGAACGACAATTCTGTGAGGTGGGTGTGGTGTTTTCAAGTTCAGCGTTTAACTGCTGGGTCTGCTGACTGCTTGAGAACGTCAGACACAGCAGCACACAAGTCAGACATGCCTCCTGTAGCATGTACATGTCTCTTGGTTTTCGTGGCGGTTGACTGCTGACTAGCAGATTTTCATTTAAACACAAAGGTTACCACAGTTTCTTCTAACTGTACTAATTAATACGCGGCAATTTTTTTTTTTTACCACACACTGGGCTGATCTTGAGTAAATTATAATATATCGATCGCCAGAAGATGACCTGGCCTGTGACTTGGTCTGTTTTGTTCTAGTCTTCCGAAACGCACATATGGTCCAACAACATCTAAAATATGAACATACGTAGTTTCGGGGCGAAAATAATGAGATGAAGTCTGCACACAAAACTCGCTACAAAAACCTCAGGCAAGACTAACGTTCAAACGGCTAAACTTGGGTTTTAATAGCTGGAGATGAGGACTGTTGGTCAAGTGACGTCACCAAAACCGGACGCGTCACAACGTTGGGCGTCAGCGATTGGCTGTCTTCGGAAGACGAAGGGGGGCCTGGCGAGAGCCGAGCCGAGTGACACAAGCTTACTAAACGGCATTGAGACAGGAGAAGGAGGGGTGTAGGAGGTGGAAGGAAGTGAGGGTAGGGGTAATACATAATGCGATGGTTGGGTGAAGGGTAGAAGGAACGGGGGAGGGAGAGGTCGTGACCCTTTGTCTCTATGGGGTGGCGGCGAAACGCCGTGTTTCGAATGCTGTTCCTGTTTTCCTGGCGGGCTTGTTCTGCCCTTGACCGAAGTCTGAGAGCTTCTCCCCCACACCTTCTCCTCCTCCTCCTCCTCCTCCTAACTTACTGTCTGACAAAGATTTATTTTTCTTTACCGGGGAAGCAAGAAGAGGGGTGAGATGGATGAGTAATTGTAAAATCTTCTGTTGTCGATTTCAAGGACACCTCTCTCTCTCTCTCTCTCTCTCTCTCTCTCTCTCTCTCCTCTTTCTCTCTCTCTCTCTCTCTCTCTCTCTCTCCTCTCTCTCTCTCTCTCTCTCTTACACACACACACACACACACACACACACACACACACACACACACACACACACACACACACAGAGTATTAAGTTTTCCTTCGCTTAATCTTTTTTCATTCGATTTCATTCATGCTTATACAATAAGATACAATGCTTCTGCCAGACTAAACTTAACAGACAGTCAGTCAGTCAATTAGGCATGGCGGGGAATGTAGGCCCATTACACTAACGACATTCTTAAACTTGTGAGGCCGGTGTAACGAAAAGTTTTAACTCCCCGAATGATTTAACTCCAGGGAGTTAAACTGTTCATATGTAAATTTTAACTCCCCGGGAGTTAAACTAGAATGACTTCCACCCTGTGCCAAAATAACCCCACCCAGTAAAACTTCAAATGTTCTAAATATTTTTTGTACAAGTCTCAACAAATTCTTGAAAACATCAAGGGGGGAGTCATTTTGTACATATATCGATTAACTCCCACCCTGTAACAGAATGACCCCCAAGGAGTTAGTCTGTTCATACCAGATTAACTCCCAGGTTTAATCCAGGTGTGTAAAAGTTTAACTCCCTGCCCACTGAAGGGGAGAGGGGGGGGGGGCGGGTCAGTTTTTCATAGTTTAGAATAACTCCCTGGGAATTTTAATGTGTACAATTTTTTTTCTGACATGAAACGACTCCAGGGAGTTACTTTGTAACAGAGTGGGAGTTAATCTGTTCATGGTAAGATGACTCCCCACCCACCTATTCCCAGATGTCTTTCTGTAAGAGAATGGGGATTTAATATTCTTCATCATAATCATCATCATCATCATTGTCATCATCATCAACAACAACCACAGCAGCAGCAACAGCAAACAACAGCAACAGCGTCTTAGCCATCGTGGTCGTTGTCGGTGTCGTCGTCGCATTAATATCATTAACTCGTTGTGTTGTGTGTGTGCGCGCGTGTGTCCGTGCCCTGTGTGTGTCTGTGGTCCGTGTGCTCTGATGCTTTTACAAAGCCACACTTTTCGCCGATCGCCACCAAATTGAGTACAAGCATCCTTGGAACCCTGGAGAGGTCATGGCTGTTCGGCCGTCACGTGACGCATTGCATCTTGATGCATTTGCGTCGACAGACTCAAAACTGGAAATCAGAGAGAAGGAAATGTTTCCATCGACAGCCACGGCCGTGTTTCTAAGCCGATTTCCCTGTATTCGCTGGCAGCCTTTAGCCCTTACCCCTACAGCTATGCAGTAATTTGAAATCGTCATAGGCAAAGGTCAAGGTTTACAGGGACCCAAAGGTCAACACAAAAGTTTGATAACTCGCGTCTTTATTACCAGTGTCAATACAGTTTCACACAAATGTGCACAATATAAGGTCCACCAACAATGTGCGTTTCAAAGTCCAAGATTAAAGGTCAAGGTCACGAATGCGACTTTTACCTTGGAGAGAAGTAGCCTAAATCTCACTCGCCAACCACAGCTGCTTTTCTCAACCGATGCCCTCCAAATTTGCTGAGTTATGCAGCAGATTCAAATTCGCCATAGCCAAAGGTCAAGGTCACAGGGACCCCGAAAGGTCGACACAAAAGTGTCAATAACTCGTGTCTTTATTATTCAATGTCCATGAAATTTCACACAAACGTGCACATGATAAGGAATGAAGATTGTGGCACGTGCAAAAGAAAACACACACACACACATCACACACACACACACACACACACACACACACATACACACACACAGATTTCCCCACCTTCCCCCTATCCCCTCCTTCCCCCCTCCCCCCTCCAACTCTGTCCGCTGAAGTGAAAGCATGTAATCTTTGTGTCCCTGTGGCTCACTTTCCTAAGCTCACTTTACTTACTAAGGCATAAATCGATTTTCAAACATTTAATTTTGCTGCGTTCTAGAAACAGTGCCAGCCAAAAGTAAATAACCCATGACACTCCCAGGGTGCCAAGGATGCTTTGTGCCAAATTTGGTGTCGATCGGTTGAGAACTATGCTCCGATTTTTTTTTTTAATTTTTCTTCGCCCCAGAAACAGTGCCGCCCCACACTAAATAGCCCAAGACCTTCCCGGACTGCTAAGATGCTTGATACCAAATTTGGTGTTGATCAGTTGAGAACTGTGGCCGTGCTTTTAGAATACACACACGCACGCACGCACGCACGCACGCACGCACGCACGCACGCAACGCACGCGCACACACACACACACACACACACACACACACACACACCAGATTCGAAAATATATGAGTGCATGGGTGGTAGCGAGGTGCGGGAGAGGTGGTGGGTGGTGATGGGAGTCATTCTGGTGGTATGTCAAATAACTCCCCTGGAGTCAAACTGAAAAACAAGGGAGTTAGTTTTTTATATTGTAGTTTAACTCCCGGGGAGTTAAAATATTATGAACAGTTTAACTACCTGAGAGTTAAAACTGTTCGGGGAGTTAAAACTTTTCGTTACACCGGGAAGTACGTTGCGGAGAAAACATTGGCATTCTGGTGAAAAAAAGCAACAAATAAATGACACGACCAACTGTCCAGCTCCTGCCACTTTGAGTATTTGGGACGGGGGGACACAGCTGAAAGTTGATGCAAATAAAGGCATATGTAAGCAACAGCCGCTCCAGCAGACCGATCAGTCGCCAGTTACCGAATAACAACAACAAAAAGAAAAAAGGAAAGAAAGAAAGACAGAGTCAACTGAATTGAGCAATGTTCTCTGAAATAAGCCCACTCCCCGCCCCGGCCATTAATTCGCAGTGTAGAATTTCTTGTAATTAAGAAAAAAAGATAATTTGTTTCTGTTCCTGAATCATTAGCAAACTACACACTAATCAAATGTTCTGAGGAATTACATAAATCTTTTGAATTCCGTGGTCGTCTTCATGAAGAGAACTTCATTAGCGCATGGTGCGGATATTCCATTCTGTTCACACGAACAATTGAGTTCTTGTCGTAAGCTGACATCAGTAAGAGCAAAAGACATGAAAACTGAAATCATTCTGACAAGGCAGTGAATACATGTTTTTCGATGGCTTTCAAGCAAATACATGTTCTAGTGTCAAATGTTACGGTCGAATTACAAAATGAATCGTTGTTGTAAGATAAGATAGTCGTAAACAATACAAATAAGCAGGTAAAGAAAGTTCTGGGCCTCGTTGTCTTTCACGCCCGGCTGATATGAGACCAGCTTACAATGGCGATGAACATTTTGTTTTTAACTTAACTGACAGCAGTGTGCATTTGAGCGATTAGTAACACAATCATATTCTACCTAGATGTAATTATCTCAATAACACACACAACACACACACACACACACACACACACACACACACACACACACACACACACACACACTCTCTCTCTCTCTCTCTCTCTCTCTCTCTCTCTCTCTCTCGCTCGCTCGCTCGCTTGCACGCACGCACGCACGCACGCACGCACGCCGTCAGTTAAGCGCTGTAAAATCCAGATCACACTCAGAAAGCCTTACAAATCGCATAAATAAGATGGTAATTATAACGTGAGCTGTAAGTCCACGCCAAAGCCCTGGTGAAAAGGCTGACGTCATTTAGGTTGAAGGTTAGGACGACACAGGCAATCATGACCATGAAAAACAACTGCAAAGATTCTCTTCGATCACTGGTAATTGTTTTGCTACCACCACATAACGAAAATGGAAACAAATGTGGGCTTGTTGCCTTGGGAAATATGTTGATCGGAAACGTTTTACATGTAGTTATTGTACAGCTAATGCAAATTCGTGGACTATGCTTCTTGAATTATCTGCATGTCTGTCCATCTATCTATCTGTGTGTAATAGCTTGCTATTAATGGCTAACCATTAATAGTAAGCTATCCGTCCTTCCATAAATCTGACTCTAAGGTGATGGCGTAGCCACACTGACAGACCCATTCAAGAACAGAGACTATGGAATTTACATTCTATTTAGAATGGACGGGGGAAACTCTTAAAACTTGGATCGCTCCAGAATATCACTAAGATATTTTTAAAAAAAAAGTGTTCAGAGAGAATCTATCGGCTTTGCTGACGATTGCGCCCTCAATGAAGGCTCAGTGCCTGAGGTGCATGACAGCATAAAAGGTGTTCTTATGTTTGTGCCTGTGACAAATTTGGCTTTAAAAAAGTAAGCACCAAACAGACCGAAGTTATGCACCAAGCGGCTTGTTACCACCCTATCTTAAATCCCTCTACACGGTGGAATGCCAGAAACTCTGAATAGTTCACAAAATGTACAAAGCCTGGCAATATTCTTTCCAAAGCAGTCTAGATCGATGACAAAATCAACCGTAGGATTTCCAAGAGAAGCGCCGGCTTCAGACATGACAGCATCTTGTTAAGAAAGAAAATGAATCGACCTTTAGACAGAATTCAGGATCTATATCATTGTCATCCTTCCAGTCCTCTTACACCTGAGCGAATTCGCAAAATCAACCGGCAGGACAAGATCCTTGACTCAGCAGTGCTGTCTTTCACCAATTTCAATCAACATAATTCTGTTGAAGCAGCAGATCAGTAGAGCTGGCTATATCGTCAGGATGCCAGAACTCATCCCAAAATAATTGTTCTTTGGCGAGCTGTCCTCAGGAGAGAACTCTCTTGATGGACAGCTTCAGTGCTTCAAAGGCAACCCCAAGGTCTCCCTAAAAAATCTCCAGAAAAGACGCCAGCCTTTGGAAACAGGAAGCCTACCACAGTTCCTGGCAGAGATGCGTCACAGCAGGGACTGTCACTGCTGAAGGGGAATTAGCAACAGATGCGGGGTGGAGGGGTCAGCAGAAAAAGAGAAGTCCTGTGACCACCAGCGCCTCCGCTTCCATTGAGTACCTCACCCTCAGGAGGCGTTCCATTGCCCGCACCTGACTGCTCAGACACTTTCGCGCTCATACAACCACTTCCCTTGGAATATCGGCTAGCATCATCATCTATATGTCTTACCGTCTAGCTGTGGCACACAGTGTACCCATGCTAATCTTGTCTCCTATCCTTACCCCCACCCTCTCCCAATCCCTCACAACGCTTCTTCCCTGTCCTTACTTCACCCCGCTCTCTCCCTATCACTGACGAAGAACGTACTTCGCGTGAATAAGTAGGAGCGTATCGAACAGATATGTTTTGTTTATTTATGGCCCATATTCCGTCCTTGGATTTCCAGGTTCTGTGTGAAACAGACAATTTGCAATGCTCACGGCCCTGCAGGCTGAGGGACAGTTTACGTTGCTTCTTAAAGGACAACTTTTCCTACGCTGACTTGGACTGTTTTTCAATGCCACCCAACTTCCTCTTTTCCTGACTCTAGTAGCATATGGCGTCCTTTTTAAAACTGTTTTCCAACAAAATCCCCGCAGGAAGACTGGCATCGATCATCTTTTTTTCCCAACAGAATAACTTAGAACCATGAGTCTGTGAACAGTCGATGATCGTAATTCGAGGTCAAGTCCGTGATCGTGAATGTCTGCAGCCTAAATAAGCTGAGATAAAACCCGCCATCACGCCGATTATCCAGTGATCCGACGCCACTTGGACACAGCTTAACGTTCCGTTAAAGACTAAAGAAAAGAAGTACGTGCGGAGATCTTCGGCCTTGATGCCAAACTAGCAAAGACAGGGACAAAAAGCGGGAGGAGAGGGAACGAGACGAAAGTAAGACCAAAGAAAAACAAAAAAGAAAGAAAGAAAGAAAGAGAAAACAGCTAAACATCAAACAGCCCTGTGTCCCTTCAGAAGACTCGTTTATGTTTGATTGATTAACTCCTGATTGGGCATGCACGCACTTGAGCTTGAAACAGAGGAAGGGGCGCGAAGGAGAGGCGGGCAAGGGAAGGTAGGTGGGTGGGGTGTTTGAGGAAAGGAAGCAGAAGGACGTGGAGCACGTTTCTGAAGACGGCAAGCACTGTTTACAGGGCGTAGGGCAGTGACCCAGCTGTGTGAGGAACTTCATGTCCGACCTCGAAGAGCCTTCTGCTTGTCACTCAGTCCATCCAGACCGAGGTTTTCGAAAACAAACCATCGTTCAACGAAAAGAAACAACGCGATGGCCAGATCATATCAGAGTTCTTCCTTCTGCGGGTACAAAGATGTGTTTCTTGAAACGATATTTGTATTCGGTATATTTCACATTGAAATGTCTTCTGGTTTGGTATTGTAAATCTCTGATAGCGTTAAATTACATTGAGGTCTGCTAATTACAAATAGCAGCGATTGTTTTACCAATGTAGATCTACAAACTGTTGTTAAAATGACACAACTGCGATTTATTGGTATTCCGAGACCTCTCAAGGTTGTATTGCAATCCGTGTAACTCGTCGTTCTTAACAACTCATTGGACTTTGGGTCGAAGGCGGATAAACCCACGCACGGATATATACACACCACGCATCTAGCGCCCATTTTTGTCGTCTTTAACCACTTTTGACGTACCTCACGAATTTTGTCGTACCTCACGAGTTTTGTTCCCAATTTGGTAACCATTTTTGTCGCCCTTAACTGCTTTTGTCGTCCATGGGTCCAGGCAAGGTCACGAGATTTGTCGTCTCCATGAAAAATGGACGACATAAGTGGTTGTGGCGACATAAATGGTTGTTAAGTGACGACAAACATCGTAAGGTGCGACATAAATGGTTGAAATGGACGACAAAACTCGTGAGGTGATACAAGTGGTTCAGGACGACAAAAAACGGCGCAACACACGCACTTCCCAGATTCTTTCTGTCCTCCCATACCCTTAGCCCTCTCCATCCCGCTCTCTGTCTCCTCACCCCGTCTCAATCCAATCAACCAGTATGCAGGCTGACTTCAGTTTGCTTTTGTTTCTTTTCTTCCCCTTCTCCTTTTTTCCCCTCATACGGAAACATCCTTAGGAGACGAAAATCGTCTCAAAACAGGCATAACGTTTTTTTCCCCTGCTCTCAAAGATGAGTTTAATGTTTACCCTTTCATGCCCACTTCTTCATTCCTATCCATATCCCTTCTTCCCCCTCCTACACCCCTGTCCAGCATAATCCTACCCTTTCATTTTCTTTCTTTCTTTCTGTTTTTCTAAGTCATTGTCATATTGTCATAATTGGGGCCGGCATAGCACAGTCAGCTGAGCACCAGGCTCATGATCCTGGCAACCCTGGGGTTGTGGATTCGCATCTCTGTCAGGCTGTTTCAATACAGGGAGATTTGTTCCCCGGAGTTAATATCGGTTCTGGCTCCATTTCCCAAAAAGTCCTTCGAATAGGACTGAGACTTATAAACCAAGGTTCCTTGTCTGTAAACATGCGTAACATCTTTCATGCACATAAAATCTCATCACCAATATGAACTGTCGAAAGAGAAGGATAGTTAGGTTAGTATTTTTAACACTATACGCATAGTATGCATCCTCCGTGGGGTGAGTGGGATGGGGGGGGGGGGGGTAAAGAAAAAAGAAAAAGACCGAAAAATTGATAGACTGAATGAAACGGGAAATGGCAGAAAGTAGCGCCAGAAGGCAGCTCTTCAGTCAGCTCTACCCAGTCAGACGGCCCGTTGTGTAGCGTGGATTGCAAAGCGCTCACAGCTTGGTCTCTAACCGAGGTTGTGCGCCGTATAAATACTCTAATAATAATGTTAATTATAGCGAAGGGTTTTTGTTTGTTTGTTTGTTTTTTGCTGTCCCAACCTCTGCGCCACCTCAGAGGCAGTGCACCCATGCCGCTCGTTCCGACACCCCGTCCACAGCCACGGGTCGGCCCCGCCGCAGCCCCGGCACCGGCAATCCACAGGGAGCAGTCAATGTTAAGTCGTCAAGAGGCAACCCATCGGAGAAGACACTGCACTGCTGCCGTGTCACTTCGGTGGTGTTCAGTGGCGCCTGGTCTGATCTAACATACGCAGGACACCACCTACTAAGCCCCCTACTGACGACAATAATTGCTTAGTCGCGGAGCCGGCGTGAGTGAGCTCTCCCTCTGGAGGGCGCCACAACGTCCGTCCAGCGACAGTGCCCATGGACTCGCCGATACCGGTGACCCCGACGGAACCAAACCAAGGCTACAGACGTGGCGAGGACATCGAAATTGAGGTCACCATGAGAGCAGGGCATGAAGGGCCACAGAGTTTGAGACATTTTTTTTTAATGCTGATCGATGAGAATGAGGATGATTAAGATGATGCTACGGATTTCCATTTCGGTCTGAGACTACATGACAGGGCTGTACTCTACGCTTCCTTTCATAATATATCCCGGCGTCAACCAGGCCCGAGAGATACAGGCACCTGCAGTGTTGGTCAGAAAATTTGAGCAACACTCTCAGAAACGCATCCATTAAGTGGATGAAACTCGACTGTGTGGTCCCAGTCTTCTTCCCAACTGAGTCCGCAGCAAACTCAACTCTGGGTAGGAGCCGGTCGGGGCAGAAAAACCCACATGACTCTGATGGGATTCGAACCCACGACCTCCCAGCCGGGAGTCCGCGACGCTAACCACTTCGCCACGGCGGCTGGTATTATAGCGAAGGGTTTGTTTTCGTGCTCGTTGCTCCGCTATTTGTTCTGTTTAAGTGTATTTGTTCTGTTGAAATTCGTTCTTTTTTTTTCAGAGTTATGGAAAGTCAAAGACGTAGATGCAGAGGGATCGGTAACTCGCTTCACACTCTCCCACAAATCGCCTTTGTCTTAGTCCCGTTCTCTCGCTCAGCTAACCAACCACCGCAAAGCGAAATAATTGTTCAAAATGGCTGGGCATCCCTTAACGGCGAGCATACACGCCAGCATCTTGTGCGCTGTGCATCGAGATTGTTCTACTACCTACACATTGGCTCTGCCAAAGAGCAAACCACCGTGTTACGAACTTGACATTTTGACATTTTCTGCTGCGACGTGTGGTGAACAGGCAGCCAGCCCTGACTGGAGCCAGACACACAGCTAGTCAGACCCTCAGGAATAAGTGAATGCCTTCAAAAGATATGCTCAGTTGGGGTTCCAACCTGCGAAAGACGGAGACACAGTTCCTGTCTCTTCGACCTTTTTTTTGTTTGTTTGTTTGGTGTGTTTTTTTGCAAGGCCAAGTGCTTAGTTGATGGTCATCTCACACAATAAATGGCCATCATTGTATTTGGAGAGAAAACAAAACAAAATAAAACAACAAGCCAAAAATCACAAATAAACGCGCATGAACAGATGTCCTATTTGTCTGTGATGTCACTTCTCATAAAGTCCGGCCCAAGTTCCAACTTGGACTTAATTTTGTTTGGAATCCTATCTGACTCAAAATATTAAGTTGATGTGGTACATGAAATTGGCATGGGTTGATGCAAACAGAACTTGTTAGGGCGTTTTTCTGGGGATCATTCAAAGCTGGTCTGTGTGACTGATTGCTGCGACAGGTCACGTACATGGAATCTCTCTCTCTCTCTCTCTCTCTCTCTCTCTCTCTCTCTCTCTCTCTCTCTTGACATCAAGAGCACTCGTACATCTGCCTCATCCCCGATTCCTAGCCTTTCAAAACTCCCTCTACTGCCTCTCTCTCTCTCTGTCTCTGTCTTTCTCTGTCTCTCTTTCCTTGTCTCTCTTTCCTTGTCTCTCTCTCTCTCTCTCTCTCTCTCTCTCTCTCTCTTTCACTCTCTCTCTCTCCTTCCCTCCCTCCCTCCCACTCTTTCTCTCCGTCTCATTCACACACTCTCTCTCTCTCTCTCTCCCCCTCCCTCTTTCTGTCCGTCTCTCTCTCTCTCTCTCTCTCTCTCTCTCTCTCTCTCTCTCTCTCTCTCTCTCTCTCTCTGAGAACGGGGGCTCTTGCAGCATCTCTCTCACACTATCCGTCTCCATTACGACCCACTGTCACCTGCAATCCCCCTCTTTCTGTAAGACAACCAGAGCGTTCGGTAGCATCCGTCTCACCCTATTTCTCAGCCTTTACCCATGTTCTGTGCTAACAGCCATCTCCCCTCTCTTTCTGTAGGAGAACGAGAATACTCACAGGCATCTGTCTCTCTTCGACTTTGAACCTTCCCACTGTTATCTGCCTTCACCCCTCTTTCTGTACAAGAAAAAGAGCACTCTCATATATCTGTCTCGCTTCAACTCGTGACCTCCCCCTAATACCGTCTGCTATATGCATACATAGCCCCTCTTTCTGTAAGAAAACGACAACACCGACAGGCGTCTGTCTTACCCAAACTTTTCAGCCTTCCAAGTACCACTGCAGTTTACCACCACCACCACCACCACCCTCCCTTTTTCTTTTTGTAGTGGGGGGGGGGGGGGGGCGAAGAGAGAAAGAGACAGGTAGACACACAGAGAGAGCTCACAGGCATACCTCAACTCTCAGCGTTCCTCAGAACCCTCTGCCATCAGCCATCGACTATCTTTCCATGAGCGAGAGCACTCACTGGCATCCGTCTCACCTAATCTGTCAGCCTAACCACTGTCAAATGCTATCTCTCGTTCTGTAAGAGAACGAGAGCACTCACTGGCATCCGTCTCACCCCATCCGCCAGCCTTCTCTGATGTTAGCTAGAATCTGCCATCTGTCCTCTGGAAAAAAAAAACAACAACAAACAAACATGAGCGCTCATTGGCATCTGTCTCACGGCCATTCCCAATACTACATGCTACATGCCATCTCCCCTCTGTTTGTTTGTTGTTTGTTTGTTTTCTGCAAGAAAACGGGAAACCATCTTCCCCCCTCTGTGTGAAACAAGAGCACCATCACTCCTCCGAAAGGGAACAAGTGCACTGACTGGCATCAGTCTCACGCCAAAGTCTCGGCCACCCCAGGTGGCAGCTGCTGTCTGCTATCTACCCTCTCGTTCTTCTGTCTCCGCCAATTCTCAGTCTTACCTAATACCAAGTGCTGTCTGCAACCCCCACTCCCACCCACCCCCCGCCCTCTCTCTCTCTCTCTCTCTCTCTCTCTCTCTCTTAAAAAGACAGACGTTGTCCAACCCTGCTGTCAGTTTCTTCAATAAAACCATCCATTCCATTCACCACGGGCGGATAGGCGTACCTTCCAAGCAGACAGGACTCGGTTGCTCATGGTTGTGTAAGAAGCAGATGTGTTGGGGGGAAGGGGGGGGGGGGGGGGGGGGGGGTTCGTCGACTGAATTCAGTTTCAAACCATGGCGCTTGTCATGCTCGAAAAATGCTTCAAAACAAAAAGTTTGCCCATTCTGCCGCTGTCATACTCGAAAAGTGCTCGTAAACAAGTGCATCCATTTAGCAGCCGTCTTGCACGAAAACCTCTCTCTCTCTCTCTCTCTCTCTCGCGGGTGGTCTCCAGTTTCTCTCACGGCTACTTGTGCGTCCTTGAAATGTCTCGAAAGCGTCCCATATCCTGCACCTGGCAAGATCCACCCTCGTTCTTCCCACTCCGACAGCACGGATGCTCTCATCGTGTGTCAGTGCTTGTCCGTGTGTCAGTGAAGTGTGTGCATGTGTGTGTGTGTGCGTGCGTGCGTGTGTGTGTGTGTGCGCGCATGTGTGTATGAGTGTGTGTGTGTGTGTGGTGTGTGTGTGTGTGTGTGTGTGTGTGTGTTCCACGCAAAAATGATGGATTTGGTTTTCCGTTATGGAGGCCTGCCGTGTGTGTGCATCGATGCGCGCGCACTCTCTCTCTCTCTCTCTCTCTCTCTTTCATACTCTTGGTATGAAGTTAATGTCTGTGTAAGAGATTGCACTTCATGCATAAGTGTAGCAGCTTGTACTTAACGCATTTTGTGCGATGTTCGTGTTTTTGTTATACTTACTACGCTGGTGTTTTTGTTGTTGTTGTTTTTTTTATAATATAATCCCCTTCAGAAGGGGCTGTGGGCTATGCTGAATAAACTTTCTTTCATTTCATCTCTCTCTCTCTCTCTCTCTCTCTCTCCATTGCCAACCTTTCATTCAGAAGGACTTTTGAAGCTGTGCAAACAACTGCATCTGTGGAATGTGTATCTCAGTATTGTTTATCCACGGTACTTCGGCCTTATCTTCTCACAGTCTCTAGCTACAAGAGGGTCACTTTGTTACATCTGCTATGGATCCCAGAGAAAGGAAGCATCACGCTGTGATCATGGATTCCAGTTTCATGTTACCGATAGCTAATCTGGCCTACTGTGATGCTTTGGGCCGGGTACGAACCATCAAAAAACGAAAAACAAATTGTCATGACACAAACATTGACAAAACAGATAGGCTACATACGAGTTTATACGGTATTCTAATCCCACCTTTTACGCAGAAAAAAACCGTGTTCCATAGCCCAAGTTTAGATGACATACCAGCGACATTTGATTTAGGTGTTAGAGGGCGTTAAAACGTTAAACTAGGTATTATTCAGACTGACCTTCTGCCAAGGGAACCCGAAACTCCCACAGAAGGGTCAGGATTAGAACTGACATTTCAGAATACGTGAGGATACTTGGGAAATTGGCAAGGAAGGCAGCAAGACCACTACCCGTGCATCCCCTTTTTTCCAGGCGGCCGCAAGGGTATTGAATCTGTCGGAGAATTACGGAGATGTGACAAAATTCGGCAAGGACATGATTTCTGAAATCGTTAGATGCGAAACAGGCAAGGGAGGCAGCAGTGAGGCCATGGTGTAACGTGTGGCAGTGTTCCTTAGACAAGGTCAATGTGAAGGTCGTTACAGAGCCTGGAACAGAGCAGGTCCGGGGGACTTCCAACTTAAAAATAGTAGTCCTCTTATTAGAAAAACAGTTACAGGCTCAGAATACTTGGAGAATATTTCGACAGGGTCGCCCTGTCTTCTTCTTGTGT
Organism: Conus ventricosus; assembly: GCA_018398815.1. Taxonomy (NCBI): domain Eukaryota; kingdom Metazoa; phylum Mollusca; class Gastropoda; order Neogastropoda; family Conidae; genus Conus; species Conus ventricosus. Next base: position 108,211,908 of record CM031595.1, on the reverse strand, counting down.
CTTTAAACTCGACCCGTTGTCAAGTGCCAAACTTATGCGACTGTCAATCTGGTTTTGATGCGAGTGTACGAGGTTGTTATAGCTAAGAGGGTGAAAATTAGTGTGCGAGGATGTTTAGAAAAGCAAACGCAACATGTTTGTTATACTAGCTGTTTAGAAAATGTGCGTGAATGGGAACACATAGCTTTTGGGAGATCCTTGGGATTTTAAAACTGGACGGTGAAGAACATTCATTGCGCTGATAGAATTGTGGAAGATGGCAATGAGGAGGAGCAGAACGGAGGATGATTATGTTGAGAAAGAGAACGTTGCCCTAGGTTACTCAGTGAAGCGTGGTAGGTCTCTAAACGCTGAGTGCAGGCATGGAAGAAAGGATGAAGGGAGAAAGTACTAACCCAACCAGATGCATAAGACAGATTCTAGGAGGAAAGCGACCACAGCAACCTTCTCCTAACCGTAGTTACAGAAGATCAAGGCGTCATCATTACCTACTTCCTGTCCAGGGTGTTGTGTGTGTGTGGTGGGGGGGGGGGGGGGGGGGGGGGGGGGGCAGGGAGGGGGGTATGTACGTGCCAGTCCGTGGTTTCGACTGCGTTTGATTACGCTTATTTTCGACGAATATTAAGAACTCTACAGAGTGCCACTCTCGCATCGGTCTCTACAGCCACAGGCGACGCTGCTCAGGTCGAGCAGACAGCCCAGACAGATAGCTAATCTTAGGTCGGATATACTCTATCCATGGTCAGGTATGACCGACGGAGACCTACCTACCTATCAGTATTATCTGGAATGTGGCTTCAAACCTATCCTGTAAATGTCGTTTCCACGAAAACGACACAAAACGCGCGCGCGCGCGCACACACACACACACATGTGGGGATGAGAATGGTGCGGTATGTTTCCTGCTTTTCAGATGCCCATCTGGGCCAGTCTGGCTACCGTATTCAAGGTTTAAAGTTTGTTACACAATGTAGGAAGGGCCAGGAGGCTCATGTCACCGAGCCATGCGTTTTGTACCAAACATGAGCGTGTGCCACGCACTTTTCTCCGGCGGCACGCGATCGTCATATGACGAGTTGGAACCAGTGTTGAATGGCATAATTTGGTTGTAATTTGTTGTTATTTTTGTTTCTGAATAGTTACATGATCGTCGAATCAACTGTGTACAAAAGTAATTGATAATGAAATGAAAAATGTATGATCGGGGGCATGAATTGAAAAGTACTTCCTCCAGCTTTCATTACGCACTTTTTATCGACGAAACTACTTTTTGCCCCCACAATGAGTCCAACGATCAAAACAACAAACAAAAATGTTTACTCTGTATAACACTTGTTTGCAAGAACAGTAATTCCTACTACCACCACCACCACCACCACTACTGCTACTACTATATAGATTGCAGCTTTCACTTAGTTCATCGTTTTGACCTTGAATCCTTGTCAGTCGGTGATGAACCCAGGGAAACACTGGAAAGTGTGAGACCACCTTGCAGAAATGCCCGAACCAGGCTTGTGTTCCTCGTCCAGTTCTGCTGACTTAGCACTCAGACAGCTTCCCCAACCACACCCACCCCACACCCTTTCCTCCGCTGTTTTTTTCTTTGAAAATTGTGCGATTTTATGGATGGCCAGGATATTATTCATCTGATTTCTTTTTATCGTTCTGAGCCGGATTTAAGGAGTGTTCCTTCGCCCAACTTCGTCATGGCAGACATGAGGAGTGCAGTCTATGCCCACCATCCTCGACTTCTTTGATTCAAAGTAAACAACTGATCAAAATGACTAAAACAACACAAAGCAAAGTATCTTCTTCAAAGCCTATATTGAGACAGTGAGCGTCGCGGCCTGTGCAGTGGGAGTACGTCAGCCCCCGCTGGATAGAAGAAAGCCAGCTGGAGCTGCGGTTAGATTACCGACAACAGGTCAGTTGACCCCGTCACCGCAGTGTCCAATAATAGAGGAAGGGTGATGTGTGTACTGACCTTAAGGGGAACAATTTCCAACCGGCACATCCCACAAGCTCTTACATAGATCCTTCCACTGAGGGAAACCGAGCAAACCGAATGAAAAATGGAAATTTGTACAGCTTCTGCAAGGATGTCAAAGAAGGAGCTTATTGAAGTATTGCAGCTCGGCCAACCACACAAAGAGGCAAAGCACCAGCTTCAACAACCGAAGCTGGCGAGGAGCTCCGAACTGGGGTAGTCCTAAGACCAGAAGAGTCTGTCCTGGAAGAGATTCGACAAACTGCCTTCTACGAAAATACTGCTTTCAAATAATCGACGACTAAGACTGTTCACAATCTCAAAGAACATGGTCAACTGGTTCTAGCGTCACTTTGACCAACAAATCCCATTCTATTTATCACCCATGAGGATATAATTTAGGTGCTCGACTTTTTAATATTTCAATTATTTGTGCGAGTTTGGGTGAATGAAAGGAGATGGGGATGAGGGCAGGTGGTCGTCTTCCAGTTTGGGGGGATTTTATAAAGCGGAGGGGGAGGGAAATGAAAGGTGGTGGTGGTGGTCTGACATTTGCAATTTGAATTCCACATCGAACAGGAGCAGGCTACAAGATCGAGGTCAGGAAGGACTAGGACGTTGGTTTTTGCTCAGCATCGTAGTCATGTCAGAACTCTTTCTGGTGTAGATAAGAGATAATTGTGACTCCTAAGCTTTAGGTCAGTGTTTTTGATTCTACTATTATATGCATTCTCCCAGCTTTTGACTCTACAATGCATTGTCCCAGCTTGTAGGGGGATATTTCAAGTGGTCGTGACCTGGTCCCTCCCAGGCAAGGATGATGAATTTTGTGAATGGAACCATTACAGTTCCCCAGTTTGTATCAGTACCAGCTGACCAATTAATCAAGGCCTCCCAACAAGCGTGATGCAGTTTGCCTGTCAAACACTCAAGAGAAGAACCTTACCTTAAAATCTCACCAGAGATGAGGATGTGTGTGTGTGTGTGTGTGTGTGTGTGTGTGTGTGTGTGTGTGAGTGTGTTTGTGTGTTAATAACAGGTCCTGAGGTCAAAATGTTCCGCTTTCTAACCAACAAGTGTTCATATCTGTGTTTGTGTGTGTGCTTGAATGCATGTGTGTGCATGCGTGTGTGTGTGTGTGTGTAAAAGACAGACAGACATGCAGGAAAGGTGAACAATGATTAAGAAGAATAATGTTCTTAGATCCCAATACTATAAGGGCCCAGTACCAGTCTAGCTGCAATTGTGCAAGCAGGAAGAAAATGAGACTGCACTGAACCTTGACACTGGAACAGCCTTGACAGGGGGCATGGAGAGGGGCGGGAAGTGGGAGTCTGTTGTATCTCTCTCACACTGGAAAACAACATTCATTCATATTAAATGACTAGAGATGGAAACACCCTGTGAAAAGTCATGTAAAAGAGTCAAGATGAAGATTTGAGCCAGTGATGGAAATGCTAGCCTGATTAACCAACAGAGAAAAGTCCTGATAAAATGGAGGAGGGAGAAAGAGGAGGAATTGGGAACGGGTGGGTCGGGGGTAGGGTGTGTGTAAGGTGTGTTGTTTTTAAGGTGGAAGCATGACTGAGCTCAGCATGCTGATCATGGAACCCAAAGTTTAGACTGAACAGAGGGTGATGCCCATTTCCCTGGAATAATCCATGCATGTCTGTACCTCACCTGATACAAAAAACAATTGTCTTGATTTTTGTGTAAACATGAGAGAAAGGTTGAGGTGGTGCAGACATGGGAATAAGAATGTTTGAAAAGTGGTTTAAAAGTCAAATATAACTAATCAAAGGAAAAACCGAAGTTATCAAAATACTTGCATTTCATCATATTTTATGAGCAGTAATCAACTCTTTCTTTCAAAGTGCAAAAGCATTAACGATCATGTCATTGACAAAAATCTGTTAAACAATTTAATCACAATAATCAGATCTTTCATGACACAGCAAACAAAGCATCTATCAGTCAGTATATTCAAGCATTCTTCAACATCCTCAGCTCAAAAACACAGGACTTTTTTCCTTCTTTTTCTTGTCTTTTTTTCCTTTTAAGGTAAATGGACATTGTATAAGTAGATGGCTGAGCAGAAGGTCAAATTAACCAAATCATTAAGTTTTCATAAACTGATGAAAGCTTCCATATCAAAATGAACAACAAAATTTTAAACATCTTGCATCAATTCACTATAAAAGAAACAAGCATCAGGCAGAACACTCTCAGCGTCTTCCTGTGTTGTTGATTTCTTTTGATTAAAAACCAGTCTAATGATGCTAGAAACACTTGTTCACTCATATTCATTCAATTTCAATCAAGTCTTCATCAAATCTTTCCCTTCTTCCTTCTTAGGAAGCAGGCATTTACTGTCAGAGATCCAACAACTGATAGGTTTCATTTATGAACTACACCTATTGGACACTAAAAACATGTCTTTTGTGTCTGCTACACAATTTATGTATCTGTATCAGTGTATGTGTATGTGAGTGTCTGTCACATGTGTATATGAATTGAAGTAGACGTGTGCAGATTTATGTGCTCTTATCTGTTCAGCTCTGTGTGTGTGTGTGTGTGTGTGTGTGTGTGTGTGTGTGTGTGTGTGCGCGTGTGTGTAAGCGCAAGTGTGAAAGTGGTTCCAATTCTAATTTGGACCATTAGAGTACAATGTACTTCCCCTTGCCTTTCTAAGTGAACAAGACAGGTTTTCTGAATATGTAACTTCCTGCTCATGCTTCTTTTTTGTTCTTTATCAGATGATCATATGACCATAACAATACATATTGTTATGTATGCAGAAGACACATCAACTTCAAATGTAACCAAAAGTGACAGGATGTGACTGCATTTTGCGATTAAATAATGATTAAAGTTAATGATGACAATATCATCACATTTATCATATACCTTCAAGCCGTTTCAGAGGAAATGTAGTACAGTACAGCAATGAAAATGAATGGATCATTCCTTCTGATTTGTGTAACACCCCGTTCGTAGAACACCATTATAAAAACCAACCAACCAACCAACAAAACTTTTCTTTTTCTTCAGTAGAAAATAACTGCCTTGATCCACAAGATCCAGTTCACCTTTCTCACCACATAAAATATATTTAAATAAACAAACACAATTCATCAAAGAGAGGGAGAGAAAGACAAAAGTATCAGACAAACACAGTCTTGACTCACAAGTAAGTTTTCACAATCTCAAAATATTTATATCCTAGAGGGTGAGAGAGACAGACGTATCAGATAAACGCAAACAGTTTTGACTCACACGTAAGTTTTCATAATCTCAAAATATTAATAGCCCATTACAGCAACGAAAAATAACTCCGACAAATTGTGGTAAAATCTTTTTTCCCCAGCCTTCTTTTTTAATCCACCCGACACATCAGTGCATACTTCAGTATTGTTTCATCTGACATTTTTTTCATTCTGCAGAATTATTTTCTCTATTCACGGCTTGTTTACAATGCTATCACATCACATACTATTTTCATCTATACAGTTACACATACACACACTCACACACACACACAAAATTAAACGTCGGTGATGACATGAATCTATTTACACACACACACGCCAACTCAAAAGTCTATAAATTAAAGAAAAAAATGCTCTGGTTATATAATTTTTGTTATCAGCTTTTCCTGTCAAAAAGAACAGACCACATAATCTACAAACTCAAAAACTTATTTACTGAAAATGCCTAAAACAAACTTTTAATGACAGTAAAAATGGAATGCAATGCAAGACAAATAAGCGCATATCTAACAGCGATCAAATGAAGTTATTTACTATTCAGCAAATGGCAGAGGCCATACAAGGACTAAAAGTATGTTGAAGAGACTGCACCTCGTTTTGTTTAAAATTAAACACCATTGATTCACCTAACAACCAGTTCATGACAAACATTTGTTTCCATTAAAACAAGTCTTTAAACATTACATCAGTCAGGATGTCTCAGAACAGTCTTCAAGGAGTCTGCAGGAAGATGTTTGTGCCCTTCAGAATATTCCTACGCCATCTATGCAGGAGCTTTTTACCTCTTTATGAGCGTGTCATTTATTTTCTGCGGGAAAAAAGTCAGCTTTCCCACTGGTATGCGGGTTGGTAAAACTAATCCAATTATTTGTAATGTTCCTCAGCATTCAGGTCAGTGCTCAAGTTAATTAATTCAGCTTGTGAAATAGTTTCAAAGACGGAAAACAAGATGAGCCAAGACTTAAGCACTCGAGCTCTAAGAAGGGTTCAAAGGCAATTCCCTCTGTGGAGAATTAGGCTTCATGAAAATGTTTAATGATTCAAAAGTCCATACAACAGTTTTCTTGCAAAAAATTCTAGAGAAAAAAAATTGTAGCCCTTCATGTGAACAAGGAAATAAATCAATGTTATACCTGACAGACACTGCCAAGTCACAGCTTAATTACAATAATTCTATTTTTCCCCCTTCTGATTGCTGTCGTCACTTTCATGTGACGAGATCATTTGAAAGCTAAATGCAGTCTGGTCAGAAGTATGCAGTAAGCAATTATTAACATTATCTTCTTCACCTTAGATTAAGATCTAGCCAAAAAGACTCTCAACCGTAGATTGTGTAGGATTTGAGTAAGTCACAAAAGCAAAATACATACAGCCCTTACAACCATTTCACGAACACAAAACATTGAGGCAGATGCAGGCACATGTATGACGGAGGTAGAAACATGGCAAGACATTTGGGTGAATATACGCCAAAAGACTGTAAATAACTCGCACTTAAACTTGTGATGTCCAAATGTGTGTATATGTGTTGATACATTTTTAAGTGTCTAAAAGAGACCACCACATCATTATGCTTGACATAGCTCATAAAATGTGTCAGTGCATATGTGTACGCTGTGTGTTTGTGTGTGTGTTCTTTTCACTACAACAAAAAAGAAAGAAATGGGAGATAGTTCCTGACAAATTAAATGCAGAACACACAATAGATCAGAACAACTGAATATATAATCAAAGTTGCTAACCAGAACCAACATAATAGTCATAATTATGATGTTGAAGTTCATAATACCAGTAATGAAGAATTCACAATACCAGTAGTAATGTTCATCTCTTGCCATTGTAATAATAACATTGTCATAATCTGTTATAATTTTACCTATATACATATTTTTTTCGAATTTAAACTGTTCCCAACCAAAGTAATAATCATCTATTTTCAGTCAACTGATTTTTTTTTTTTAACATAATTCTCTATACTGTCATGGCATTTCATTTTGAAATTTCAAGTAACAAAAATATCAAGCAAACAACCAACAACGACAAAGAGGGTGTGCACGTGCGCGCACACACACACACACTCACACACACAGAACTGATAAAAACTGGCAGTCAAAGAAAGGGAAGGTAACTGACATACTGCATGCTTTCTTCCAGTTTTACACAAACTGACAAACATAATCACAGCCAAAAAACTTAGCCCAAATTATTTCTTTTTAATTAACATTCTTTCATTGCCACATCTCAAGTAGAAAAGCATGCTCTTAGGTTATTATATCATGTATAATATGCTGATAGTTGCCAGGCATAATGGCCTGAGCTGGGGATTCATGTTAATTAAACTGACAGCAGACATCCAGTCTGATGAACTGGCATGAACAGAGAGGACACAAAGGGCATATTTACTATGTAGTCATGTGCAGCTGTCAGGCTATAAGCCTGCTATTGGCTCGACAAAAATTGGTCTTGGATCTGAATGACAGGCAGGCTTTCTAATACGTAATTCACAGCCCTACAGAGTAAAAAAAAAAGTTGTCATCTTTTCATGTCACAGCTACAAAGAAAGAAACTACATAAGCTGAAAATAAAATTTCAAACTCACAACACAAACTTTTATCATTTTGTTCATCCTATTATTACTGTGATGGTAGTATGATCTGAACATATACAAATAAAAGATAAAATGCAATTGTAAAAAAAACCTCTGTTATGGTGTTATTAGACAAGTGCACATCTGCATTATCAAAACTTTATTTGCATGCATGAGTGTGCATGCATATACACAAACAGTTGTGTGTGTGTGTGTGTGTGTGTGTGTGTGTGTGTGTGTGTGGTGTGTGTGTGAGATGGAAATCAAAATGCAATCCTATTTTTTTCATGAAATTCAGCTGCTTTTCTAAATACTTCTGTTCCAAGTCCCAATCAGAGTAAAGAGAATAAGTCCCTATGGTTAAAGTCTCTGGCGATGTCAGCTGCTGTTAGTTCTCCCATCTTCATCATTGGATCTGCACCTGCTGCTAACAGTGCCTCCACTACCTTCTTGTGTCCTGCACACAGGTATGCAATAGAGATGATGATACACTGCACAGCCATGATCACAACAAATTTGTTTTCTATCCACGTGTAAATGAAGCAATTACAAGAAACCAAAATGAATGCTTAATATTGAAAAAAAGGTGGAAATTACACTTATTTGCAGAAGTTGGTTTATTAACACAATGATAGGATATTTAATCAGTGCTGTCTGGCATAACTGGTGAATTCATTATTACTTGTACAATGACCCCCCCCCCCCCCCCCCCCCCCCCCCCCCAATCCGAAGTCATATTCATTTCATTATTTCTTATGCAAATTCATTTCTTTATGAAGCCCAGTTTTTGTTAACTTTCAGTCTCCCACAATCAAACAAAATGACTGTCATTTAGCCATATATTTTTCCTTATGATGATCTTACGAACATACTGAAACTATGTAACCAACAAAACTCCTACTGGTTTCAAAGATTTTCTGCTCAATAAAAAACGCATTTAAGACAAAACTGTTAATGAAAATGCACCAAGAAAACATACAAACCAATAATATACAAAAGAAAAGATAGTCATTTTTAAACAAAGGAGAGACATTTCAACAAAGATCAGAAGACTTTACTCTCGTTATTGTTAGAAAGGGAGACAACTGAAAGAAAACTAAAACAAAAGTAATGAAACAGAAATTCTGGTGTGTCCAAATTTTGCCAGTTCTGCAAAAGCTATGAAAATGCATATGTTTACAAACATGACAGACTGATTGACAAGTATCTGTGCACAGAAGAAATGACAGAACACAGTTTACTACCTATAATTTAATTCAAAAGCTCATACAGAGAAACAACAATCAAAATAAAATGGATTTCAAATCATATAACTATACTCGCCAATGACAACAATCAGTACGACTTAAAGCAACCAACTTGAAGCAACCAAAGCATTCAAACAAGACACCAACACCAGGCTAAGACTTTCCACACACCATGCATGACAGCCAAATGCAGCGGAGTAGCATTTTCGCACTGTGGGTTGCAACAGTTGACGTTGATATCAGGACTATGAACCAGCACCTTCACAATGTCGGCATTGCCACTATTAGAGGCTGCATGCAGAGGGGTGTTGCCAGTGTCGGAAGCTTCATTGACATTCAGCGCAGACTGGACCTGTCACCACAACAAGCATGTACCAAGCCACTCTTAAGCCTAAGGTCATTACAGAGCAATTGACAGATGCTAATTTTACCCGTAACATAATTGTTCCACTGGAGATAGACCCCCTCCCCCCATGTTCATGAGTAGTAAATGTACCAGAATTCAAAATCCTGTGTATCTGATCCCTTACTTCCCAGCCTCTAAAAATAATAACTTCCTGAGGAAAGATCCCGCAAACCTTCTAAAGGTAATATAGTATTATATACGAGACAGATTTGGTTGTTTCTGTGGTTTTTTTGCCAGACATCTAATTACATGCTCACAGCTTACTGGCATTTATTGACACGCTATTCATCCCCACTCCTTTCCACCATCCACCGACCGCATTCCATACATGCATATTCACATCTGGACTCCTTCCTTCACAGTCCCAGGGCTATGATGTAGTTAATATCCTGCTGGTACCTAATCACTTTGGTAGTTGTCTGTTTCAGGCACCCAACTGATGGCATTATTTGAAGATCACCTATTAAAGAGACAGACTGAACCCATTCTCCCATGTAAGACCGTTTTGAATGATCATTAATTCTGATCACCTAAACAAATATTACATTACATTCAATGCTTCTTTTGTGCAGAAAAAAAATTTGACAACCAATAAGCAAAAGGCAGCAAACACACACTATTGACCCCAAGATCCATGGACAAACCTCTTTCAAGGCCAAAAAAAAAAGAAAAATTCTGAGAGTTTTTTGTATGTTTTCTTTTTTTCCAACAAAGAATTTTTCATGAAATTCATGATTAAATTGCATTTTGTGTCCATATTACCAGAAATGATGAATGTACTCAGTATGGAAGATATGAAAACAACATCATACAGCTTTCACAAAAGTCAGCTTAAAGCTATATTTAACAGCGGTCAAAATAAAATTTTGACTATTTTTTTCCTCTGATAGGCATGAAAATCTGTTTCTTGTGGATTTCTATCTGCAATGGTCCCAATCATATTCAAGTCATTCCTGGTTCAGTATGAATCATATTCCTTAAATAAGCAGGTATCCTCAAATCCACTTTAATAATGTAATCATTTACAATTCCTGATATTTGCATTAGCTCACATTTATTTCATATACAAGACAAGCAATCATACCATTGTGCAAGTGATACAGAGGAACATCCCCAGATTGACCTCCCAGAAATGGTCACTTTATGTAAAAGACTTGTATTGTCTCAAGCATTTTTGTCTCCAACTACCCTCAATTTACCATCCAGCCTCCCTCCTCCTCAGGCTATGTGTTTTTCTGGAACATGATTTTCTCTTATCTGTCACTTTTTAAGGACAAGGAAATAAAAAAAACCCATTTTTTTGTTCCAAAATCTCTTTGCTTTTTCTCTTTTTTGCTTGTGTGTGTGTGTGTGTGTGTGTGTGTGTGTGTGTGTTGGTTTGTTTCAGTTTTTTTTTTTTTTTTGGCTGTTGTTGGTGGTGGTGGTGGGGATTACAACTGTTGTTCCATTCTTATCTGTGAAAACTTTAGATTCTGAAGTTCATGTATTACATCGGGCCAATGAAAGGAGAATAACTACAACAATGGCTTGAAAATCACAAACAGAAAGAACAGCATTATAAAACACAACAAAAAAGCTATACACATCAAAGTAATCAAACTTGATTTTTCATCTTTCTGTTCTGCAGGGGTATCCTTCAGCCATTCCGGCAATAAAATCGAAATAACCAATAAACCCACATACGTTTGAGAGCAAATACAAACAAAAATTATAATCCAAAAATGAATTTTTTTTAAGGAGATAGTCTTTTTGTGTCCCCTTTTCTTTTAAATAAAAGACATTTCTTCTGAACATTTTCATCTTCGTCAATACTAGATTTACTTCCAGTCAATCAAGTCACCTTCCCTTTAAGACTTTTTTCTTTTTCTTTACAGAACATTTGTTGTTGTTGTCAATGTGCTAAGTTTATTTTCCAATCAAAATTCCCTCCATTTCAAAAACTTCTCTCCTCTAAGTAAATTTCCTTTATTCCACTGCTTGATTTTACCTCTCTACAAAAGCTCTCTCAAAGTCAAGACCTTTTAAAAAACATTCTTAAGTGCGTCTTTGGCAATGCTTCATTTACCTCCCAGTAAAGTTTCTCTCCCTGAGAAACTCACTTTTTAAGGTTTATATACTGGAAGCTGTCATTGTGAAGCTCCACTATACCATTTGCTTCCAGCACATATGCGAGAACTTCAAAATTTGCTATACTGATGCTGTCATGATGATATATCATTGTTGATTTGGCTGCTTTTAGTGTACAGGAAAAGAAAATGTAACACTACGCATACAAAAACATATCATCATACGAAAACTGACTCGACACTTCAAGCTTCTAGTGCAAAGGGATCAAATTAATTATGGGTCTGCATACCTTTCGCATTTGACTGATTCAGTTTTTTCAATCAAATATTCAGTTTGCCAGCTTACCCTGGTCACTATGTAGTGCACAACATCCACCTGGTTATGCATGACTGCAGAGAAGAGCAGAGATCTTCCATGTATATCATGGCGTGTAACATCCACGTAACCACCGCTCACATGGTAGTGGACAACATCCCTAAAGCCAAGCCTGTAGCAAAACACAAAAACTAATAATGAAATGACATTAACAACCAGAACATCCTCAAGCCATGAAGAAAAACATAATTCAGTAGAGATGCATCAGTATGAATGTCACAAAGTAGAATGCATCGTGACCCTAGCTATTTTTTAAACACATAAATTGAAATTCTGTCCCTGCATGTTTTAAAAAAATCAGATCATAACAAAAACTGATAACTTAAATTTCTTACTACACCATTGTCTGCTTCAATATGAACACTTTCAAAAATTAATTTTTTATTTTATCAAACTACATTCTAAAATTGTCATATTTGTAACTGTTCTTGGTCACAGTCTCAACTGGCATGCAAATTAGAAAAACGTATGTTCAATTTCCAAAACATTTTCTCTCCTATAAAACCAGCACCATGATACAAAGGTTGGTGCTGCGGTTTGGGGACACAGAAATCATAGATTTCAATCCATTCAGAGGTATGTACATGAGATTCTTCAGGCCCAGTTGGCTCCTACCCAGTGTTGTTGGGTGAGCGAAGTTGGAAGACTTTAATCATATACTTTATTTAACAGATACATCTATTGCTTGAAATATCAGACCAAAAACTGGAAGGTCCATGTTTCTCAGGCCTAGCAACTGATCCTTGGACTTAGTATGAAAGAAAATGTAGGATACAGATCAAAACTGAGCTCCATAGCATTATCATGAAAACAAACCCTTTTTTTTTAAATGTCTGGTGAAAAATGTTGTATCCCTTCCTGCCATACTCTCATGGTAACCTCATTTTCAATTTCCTCTCCATATTCATAACTGCAGCAAGTACTTGCCAAGATCTTTTGTGTCAGCGAGTTCATGGGGACTGTTGGACCATACACTGCACCATACAAATGCATCTATGCAGTTGTTGTCATCAGTTCGAGGCATACAAAGTGGCATCCCTCATATCGTGGATCAGAACAGGCAATATTAAACATCATTCAAGTGACTTTGATTGGTTGCCTCATTATGATCTGTTAGCGATCACTCTCTGTAGACTTTGATGCTGCACCTTTGACAGGATGTGGTTGCAGATCTGCCGAAAAGAATGAAAGCAGCACTATGCACTTATGGTCTTGTTCTGTGGTGTGCTGAAGAATATGGATTCACATCCATCTACAGAATGCTGCAAGCCTTGGACTCGCTCACAGCAAGGACAGACAAGTGGTGTGTCACACTTAAGAAAAAGAAATCATCAGCAACCCTTTCAGCCTTTCCACCAAGCAGAAGGCAGCAGGTGCTGGAAGACATTCCACTGTAGATTGCAAATGAAAACTTGCCTAGGTATCACATCTGACAAGTGCCTGACTTGGAAGTGTCAAGTTTTGAATGTAGAAGCCAGGGTCAACCTTTGCCATCATGAGAAATCCTGCAGGCACATGATGGGGAACCAATGTACAGATCTTGAAAGCAGCCTACCAAGGAGCATTCAAACCATATTTAGAACATGGGTCCAGCCACCATTGCAAACCAGCTAACTCTGGACAGAGTACAAAACCAGGCTCTTCAACTGCACCCTGGAAACCATACTCATCTCAGAGATAAAGAAGCTGTCTTTCATAGCATTACCTCCATTGAATCACAAAAGATAAACAATATGATGATGCATGCAGAAAAATTCCGCAGTTTGTCACAACACCCCATGAAAGAAAAGCTGGAAAATCTTCCCAAAAGCCATCTCAAAAGAACCAGTTTTGAACACAAAAGCAGAAGTTTAGGGTGACAGCATCAGGGACAAGTCCTACCCACAGTCTTGTCATTATCAGTTCCACCATGTAATTGGGATGCCCTACCAGCTGACCCACTGATCAACACCATAGTTTCCACCCTGTTCCCGAGAGAAGACCAGGACAGCTGTCTGAACAAAGCACTAATTGAAGAGATCTTCCCTGAAGCCAAGATCAACAGACAGATCTACCACAAACGCAAGACATTAGCCAGTGGGAGGTCTAGAGTCCGCGTCAGGTTTCCTGATGTGTCAACAGGTTAAAAGCACTTCTTAAAGTGGAAGTTCTTCTCCCACTTCAAAGCTGAGGTTAAGGCTCTAGCAGCAGCACTGGAACCGATAAATGCTGACAGGAGGCATCTTCAAAGATAACCTACTGGTTCCGGAAGTCATGTCTGGGGACAAGTTGGAGAGGGTACAAAGAAATCTGCACCAGGCCTGTGCAGACACTGAGACAGTATTGCTGTGAATGTGCATTCCCATTGATGATTGTCAAGGGAAATGAGTTTGCAGACCAGAATACTAAGAGTAAGTGATCACCCAGACAATGTGCACTTCAGGAGTAGAAAACCCTGATCAAGAACATCAGGAGATAAGGTTAGAAAGGATAAGATAAGATAAGATAATGTTGCTTATAGCCCAGCCGACGATGCCTTGCATCTCCTGACTAGAGCAAACAAGACTATCATCCTCATGCTTTACACAGGATATACAAGGCTTAACACTCATCTGCATCACGCGCTGAAGATTGCTGCTACCTTTTAATGACAGTGCTGGCAGGGGAGCAGACGGCAAAGCATGACCTATAGGAATGCCCACTCTATCCTGAACTGAGACAGAACTTAGTTTGAAGGGGCGACAATGCACCAAAAGCTTTGCATTTTCTGTGCAACACCTTCATAAAATACATCATTCTGTTCATATAAAATATACAATATATATTTGTGTCAGGATAGTAATCATCATTATTGTCACCGGGGTGCCATGATCGATAATGGATGTAGACAGTCAATCTTCACAGCTTTCTACCCTTGACCATGCACAGAGGTTAGAAAATATACTTTAACACGTCATATGCTTCACACTGTCCATCCAGAACTGATAATGACAAGACTGTGGCTAGGACTTGTCCCTGATGCTGTCACCCTTGACTTCTGCTTTTGTGTTCAAAACTGGTTCTTTTGAGATGGCTTTTGGGAAGATTTTCCAGCTTTCCTTTGGGATATCCATCCTCTGAAGTACTGTGAAGAAATTAATTTGGATGGTCTTAGAAATGCAAGAGAAAGGGCTAGTGAGATTTATCAAGCATGTGTATTGATTCACATTAAACCTTTGGAGGACTAAAGCCTAAAGGACAGGTGATCATCTTGCTTGCTGCTTGGCATCTTAAATGCTTCTCGTATGAAATGAAGAGAAACCATGTGAGAGATCTGTTTTCATACGCCAGGATTTTGAGTATTACCCAGCTCTTGAATTTTTACAGAAGACTAGATAACATCAGTGACTTCAATATATCTTCAATGTCAAATCAATATCACTGGTTTTCCAGATATTGCAAAATCTTGCCAATCGAAAATGAGCACTGTCATTTGGAAAATATCACCTGATCCAATCTAAACACAAGCAGTACAGCTCTGAAGATAATTTTAACCATACAATGATACATGCGCCATCTAACAAACTGGTCATTCCTTCTTCACAAAAATAGATGTATTTTTTACCGTTTTTCACTATGAAAAAAAGGAGACTGTAACAAAAATTACTGAGTTAATGTCTTAATCAGATCTTGTTTTGTTTTACCTCAAATTTTAGCAGAATGAACAGACAATTAAGCAACAAGCCAACACACACACACACACACACACACACACACACACACAATGCATTCATCGAGCAACTCTTTCATTTGATTCACAACTATTTTTTCCCCCAATCAACATTCTACACATGAATTCATCATGTTGTTCACAGCCAGTAGACGGTGCGCAAAGGACCAGATCAAAATTAATCTCCAAACAAGAATTTTTTTTAACTATCCTAATTATTTATTTGCTTTCCCTAAATCATTTGAAAGTAAGATTATGAAACATTACTTTTATAATGATTATGTTCTTAAAGACAAATAGTTTGGACAGTTGCAGTATTCATGTTACCTGACTGCTTGTGACATGCGACGTTGATACACATTGTCCTCAGCTGCGCCAAGTGAGGGAACAGGCAGACCAGGAGGTACACCATGCTGACCCAGCAGATTGCGGTAGAAGTTGACAATAGCAGACCACACGCTGACCAAAGCAAATGATCTGGTTGCTAACAACCACTGGGCATACTGCCGATTTTTTGTGGAGCAGCGCACATCTGCCAGGAGTTTCTTATAGCGCTCTGTTCTGTCTGATGTCAGAATATCCAAATAATCAAGGAACAGGTGAGCACCTTTGGAACTGAAAAGTTTTGTGGGATATTCTCTGAACAGAGCTGACAAAAGATCAGTCACATCTCTCCTAACAATCTTTCTGGACTCTTTCCCCACAGCAAATGCCAGTCCCACTTCCTCCACAAGAATCTCATGCTCCATCTCATAGATCTCCTGCCTCTGAGTTTCAGGAAAGTTCGAGAGCCAGAAGTGAGCAAACTGTACAAAAGTATCACCCTGGGTGCAGTAAGTTGCAAGGTCCTCCAGGGCCGTGTTTGCACGAGTCAGCCATTCTGCCACAATCGTTGCATCCTAAAGATCAACATAAAGTCAAAGTCACCTCGCTTCTGAGTAGTGGTCTCTGATCACCGTGAGCCTGTCCACCGCTCGGTGAAGATGAGTCTGTCAAAAATGCACCTTCACAAGTAACAGGAGGTAATACTGGCAATTTCGGTAAATCATGTTGAGGATGTACGGACTGCAGCTGTGTCTCCTTTTTCGCTTCTTTTTACTGGTTTGGATTAGACTGAACTTCAGCATCATTGGTTGGTGCAGACTCGTTGACAGGACTGCACCCCCTGCTTTACAATGCCATCTTGTTTGCTTTCTGGCGAGCCATTGGTAACAAAGCCAGAGTCTGAAGATTTTGGTCGTATTGCAGGTGTTTCAGCTGAGCCAGAATGACTACCTGGGCTGCCGCAGCTGTCACTAAGATCAAGTCTGTTGATGTTCTGACATGTTTCATCCTCATCTGTTAAAACTGTATCTTCATCATCACTGTCTCGATATGTCAGACGTGACACACAAATAAGGTCTCTAAGGTCACGAACTCCTCGACTCATGCTGATAGCAGTGAAGGCACAGTGGTTTATCCAAGTATTTCCTCTGGTAAATTGCATGCATTCCCAGCTGTTTCCCCTGTTGCTTTTTCTTAAAACTGTGACAAATTGGACAAAAAAAATATCTTCACTTTGCACTGAAAGCAATACTTTCATTACACACATGAAAATTATCCACTTATACTGATATAATAAGTATCACAAATTATCATGCAGTGAATTACATCCATTTATAACGATGTAATAAGCATCACAAATGATTATACAGTAAATTAGATAGCATTCTTGGAGCCACATCTGATCTCATTTCACTTCCATGTATCAACAGATAACTTCTGTTATTAACAAGGAATTTGCTTTTACAACTCATAAAAACACATCATTTCCTATGTTTAATCGTGTCGGTTATTTCACTCATACATGCATGTGCATGTTTAGCTGCTGTTGGTTTTTGTTTGTTTGTTTAATTTTTCTCTGTTTTTAAGGCAGAAAAGCCTTTCCTTACAATGGTTGTATAAAACACACACCACTATTCATGTACATACAAACATTTCTTACGTTTACTGACTTATGACAGCTGACTGACAAGAAACTCTTCAATGAATACTAATATATTCCTTTCAGATCTACAACAACTATTCTTTCAGTAAAACTAAGCTACAATAACAAATGCAATGCTTTATCTGACAAGGGGAAAAAATCGCCAACTGTGGTATATTACCAAGAGAATCAGAGCCACACCTGAACTTCTATTTCCAGTCTCACTCGAATGTCTAAGGCCATGAAGGTAACCGTAACAAGGGTCGGCAGTGTTACCCTCACTTTCCAGGCTAAACGAGAAGAAAACATGAGAACTCGGCTAACCTGGGAAGTCAAATCCACTGATGACATTATTCTGTCTGACACATCCAAGTCCTTTGCTGTTTTAGATGTTCAATGACCTTCTAAACTTGCCAAAGACCCCAAACAAAACAAAATCACAAAAAGTGCCACAGTTTCATTAATCGCTTCCCATGTCTTTGCGGTGGTTATGTTTCTCGTAAATACTCAGTTGCCAGAAAATTAATGGTAACAAGTGAAAGATGAAACACACAACTGTAATAGTTGAAGTTTGCAAAACGCCATGACAGTCTGAAGAAGAAGATAAGAGTCTCAACCAACATGATGGGCACACCTGGCCATAATGGCGTCAACAACTGGTCTGCAGACCTGCACACATATTAGACAGTTCATCTGTTCAGAATACAGGTTAAAAAGTCTCTGACAAAAACAGAGTCAAGAAATGGTAACTGAAATCATAAGAAAAGAATGGTCAGGTCAATTGACGCTGGACAAAAATGGGAAAACAACACTTTGAAGCTTGCATAAAGGATATGAAAAAAGATTCCTTTATCAAAAGACACTGGAAATGGTCACTTATTTCTGAGGTGCTCATTTAATCTGCACACACATGACCTGCAATGTTATTGTGTAGTTTTCACTGTATGTATGGTCAAGAAGAAATAATGTGTCATCATTGTTCCAAAGTATGGTTCTAACCTTTTCATTTGAGCCAAAAAATGATGGCAGACCTGGCTAAGACTGAACTGTTGTTTCATACATCAGTACACTACTCTGCTGCTGATGTGATTTGAAACAAACTTCTTCAACTCTCAAAATCCAAGGTACATATTTCTGATAATTATACACAAAGCCATCAATGGGTCACTGAAATATTTGATAGACCAACTAGATGTCGAAGCATTCTTCCTTTTATTTATCCCTTTTTTTAATTGATTCTCCTCAGTACAGAAAGCTAGGCAGCAGGAACTGAAAATTCAAAACAAGTTTTTCCAGAAAAAGAAATGAACAAATGACAATTAAAGGTCAGTGGAAAATCTACAACAATGGAGGTGATCTCAAATGTCAACACAGAGATTCATTTCCAAATAGACATTTCCCATAACAGCAATTTTACTTACAATAAACATGGAGGACATCATAATCATCGTAGCAGATCAACAAACCAAGCAAAATGTCATTATTGTGGGGTTAGTTTTCCACATCAAGGAAAATGTCCAGCAAAAGCTGCAATGGGAAGAAAATGCACGCTATACTTCTAAAGTGAATACTTTGCCAGAGTATGCCTGGTCTTGCACAGAATAAGGCAAATTTACCCTGAGAATGAACATGCAGATCCAGTTAAAATTCAAATCACTAGCGATGTTTATTTACAACCAGTACTGAAAGCATTTTTAATATTTCATTTCAGCTAACACTGGGGGATAAACTCACTGCAGTACCCCAGATACCTCAATTAAATTTCTTGTTAATACTGTGGCAAAAGCAATCATTTTGAAGTCACATGCTATCAAAAGATAGGCCCATAGTCAAATGGTTAGAGCATTTGTCTGTGGTGCTGATGGTCATGGGTTTGAACCACTCATGGGGTCCAATTTCTCTGGCTTAAAAACCATCTCCGTCAACCCAGCAGGAAATGAGTAACTGATTCAGTTCAGAGAAGGCTGAAGGCAATGGAAGGAAAGAGTGGTGAGTCTTTGACAGTTCACTGTGTCACACTGTCACTTTGCACACGCGCATTCATGACAGCATTTACTCATACGCACACGCAATCTTTCCAATCAACCAAAAGGCGCACTACCGAATGTTTTTCTTCTCCCCCTCTCCTTCGGGAAAACACTTTACTAAATCACATCAAACAATTTATAAACAGATTTTATACATGTAGCTCTCTTTCCACTGAGAGGCAAACTAACTCACTCAAGACTTCATAAAGTCACGGCCTTCACACAACACTGGCCCACAAAATCCAGACCAGGAAAATAAATGATTCTCTCACTCTTGATGCTATGCCTGCATCCGAATTACAACTCGCCTCATCCTTTCAGGATTCCCTGTCTCTCTCAGACATCATCTCGCCCCCTCGATTTCTCCCGTCCTGGAGATATGACTTCCGACTCCTCTCCCTCGACTCTTCTTGTCACTGGAGAGATGAGTTCCAACTCCTCTCCCTCGTCTTCTCCTGTCCCTGGAGAGATGACGAGTTCCCGACTCCTCTCCCTGGAGTCCTTAATTCTGGGGCTGCCTACCGGTGTGTTCCCCACACCATGGCCATCTTCAACCACCTCACGGGGTGAAAGGTGAAGGGTGAAGGGCGAAGGGTAAAAGGTGAAGGGCTGAAACACGATAAGGTTCGTGTAAGTAACCTGCTTCTTAATTCAACATATGAATTCTTTCTTTCTCTTTTCTATAAGTTTTCCCCTGTAGCTTTCCCCAACTATCTATCGCTCACCTGGTAATGACTGTCAGCAGCAAGGACCAACGTCCTGACAGGTTCGAGTCTCTAGGCCATCTGCTGGGTTAAAACTGATTCTTTCCTCCCTCCTCCTAGTGAGTGCATACTCAGTGTTCAAACACATGACCAGCACCTTACCAGCCCTTGTTAAACTATCTCTCAGTGGTCACTTTCACCCAATGACCACGTTTGTTTCTTTACCGAGTCATACTCACAATTATTTGGGGACGCCCCCTACACTAGTCAAGCCACACGAATATTCTTCCTTTTCAGTAGTGGCATGGGGAAATGATTCATATCACTAACTACATGTGATGGAGCGTCACATGCCTTGATGTGAGGCTACGTCACATGACACCCCCAATCCTGGGATGAAAAAATTTTCTCCAGAAAATTTTTTAAAGGATATACCACTTCACTTAAACACATCTTCAGCCATGAATCTCAAAATGTGTAACCATCACACATGATTCACCAAATTAATAATCAACGTATAGAATCAATCATCATGATCCACCATAAATAGCATATTTCAAACTTTCAGTCTTTCTAAAAAAAAATTCATAATTGATCACCATACTTCACAAAATACATTTCACAAATTACATGGATAAAACAATTAGGGATATTAACAATTCAAAGTACAAATTGTGTTCATACATTAAGATGTGAAGCACATATTTTCCCTTGATCTTTGTCTCACATCATATGTTTCAAAACCCTCATGAAAATGAGAATATTTCCAAGTGTAAATGTTTCTCAATAGACATGTAAACAAAATAAACATAGTTTAAACATAGTTTTTTCCCCACATGTAATGTTATAGTCCATTGAAAAGTCACATGCTTTCCATGTTGACAGTGACAAATGAAAACAATTGGTTTGTCTCATTGCACAATCAAAACATGTGTATATACATTTCTAAAGGGTTATTTGCTCATCACACATACATATATATTCATCTTCACAAGCAAGTTAGATATAAATAGTACATGATGATTTTTCATTGTTTACGAAAGAATAAAGCAAAGAATAGATATGTAATACATCAACATCAAGTAGTTTTTGCTTGTAAA
The DNA here is from genome assembly GCA_018398815.1 of Conus ventricosus. Lineage (NCBI taxonomy): Eukaryota > Metazoa > Mollusca > Gastropoda > Neogastropoda > Conidae > Conus > Conus ventricosus. The sequence goes on along the minus strand of CM031595.1, from coordinate 108,190,485 downwards.
ACATATAGTCACTTCAACAAGCAAATTATGCATAAATACAACTTGATTTAAATCGTCAGTAGCATACAATGCACTGTCAAAAGTGATCACACCGTAATCATTAAGAAAGACAAAACAGGAATAGTCTTTCCTTGAAGACAGTTACATTTGTCCATGAATATTCATGCACGTGACAACAAATCTGCCATGACATTTTGTGTTCCAGGCACTGGTTCAACAGTAAACTGGAATTCCTGCAATGCCAAAGACCATCTAATAATCTGCTGTTCTTAGTCTTTGACGATTTCAAGAACGTCAGTGGCCTATGGTCAGTCTGTAACTGAAACTTTCTTCCAGTCAAGAACCTGGCGAACTTCTCACATGCCCATACAATAGCCAAGCACTCTCTCTCAATAGTGGAGTATTTCTCCTGTGTCTTTGAGAACTTCTTACTGGCGTATTGCACTGGATGTAACAAAGCACTTTTTCCCTGCAACAGTACCGCTCCCATTCCTTTGGAACTGGCATCAGTTCTCAAAATAAAGTCTTCTGAGAGGGAGGGTAACAAAAGAACAGGAAATGAGTTGAGGGTGTTCTGAACACACTCCAAAGCCTTCTGGCACTCATCAGACCACACAATAGTTTTGTTCTTCGTCCCCTTTTGTCAGTTCAGTCAAAGGGGTCGTCAGGGACGCAAAGTGGGGTACATATCGTCTATAGTAAGACAACAATCCGATGAGTGACCTGATCTGTTTCTTTGTAGTGGGTTTAAGTAAAGATAAAATCTTTTCCACTTTCTTTCCCTCTGGCATCATTTTTCCCACTGAAATAGTGTGACCCAAAAACTCGAGAGTTTTTAAAACCGGCACGAATTTTGGATGGTCTTGCAGTCAACCCAAAACCTCTGAGTCTGGAAAAAAAAAGCTCGCAAGTTAGAAAGGAGGTCACTCCATGACTTTGCAGCCAACAAATGTCGTCAAAAAAACTGACTGCACCACATTCATGGAGTTTCAGGGCTCGCATCATTCTAGCAAAGGAAGCTGGGGCATTTTGCAAACCAAATGGCATTTTCGTCCATTGGAAAAGACCAAAAGGTGTTTGAAATGCTGTCTTTTCCTTGTCAGCTTCAGCCATTGGAATCTGCCAGTATCCTTTAGTCAAGTCTACTTTCACAAAATAGTTCCTTCTGAGAGCTGACACAGAAGTTCTTCAATGTCTGGGATGGGCTCGGCATCGAACACAGTGATCTTATTTAATTTCCTGTAATCGATGCAGAAACGCACCGATCCATCAGGTTTGTCCACCAATACAACTGGTGAGCTGTACGGAGATGTAGAAGGTTCTATGACCTTTAAATCCAGCATTACTTTGATTTCTCTCTCGACAACCTCTCTTTTTGCAAATGGGAGGGGGTATGGTCTGGTTCGCACTGGTATTTCAGTAGTTAACTGAATACTATGGGGTTCAATACCAGTAACTGTACCCGGGGTATCTGTCAACACATCCTGAAAGTCTTTCAAAATTTCTTTGAGCTGTTCCGTTTGACTTGAAGACAAATCATTCGACAAATCACATCATCATAGGTTTCCCTTTGACAGTCTCTCACTACTGTCACACTGTCACTTTTGCACACGCGCATTCATGACAGCATTTACTCCATACGCACACGCAATCTTTCCAATCAACCAAAAGGCGCACTACCGAATGTTTTTTCTTCTCCCCTCTCCTTCGGGAAAACACTTTACTAAATCACATCAAACAATTTATAAACAGATTTTATACATGTAGCTCTCTTTCCACTGAGAGGCAAACTAACTCACTCAAGACTTCATAAAGTCACGGCCTTCACACAACATTGGCCCACAAAATCCAGACCAGGAAAATAAATGATTCTCTCACTCCTTGATGCTATGCCTGCATCCGAATTACGACTCGCCTCATCCTTTCAGGATTCCCTGTCTCTCTCAGACATCATCTCGCCCCCTCGATTTCTCCCGTCCTGGAGATATGACTTCCGACTCCTCTCCCTCGACTCTTCTTGTCACTGGAGAGATGAGTTCCAACTCCTCTCCCTCGTCTTCTCCTGTCCCTGGAGAGATGACGAGTTCCCGACTCCTCTCCCTGGAGTCCTTAATTCCTGGGGCTGCCTACCGGTGTGTTCCCCACACCATGGCCATCTTCAACCACCTCACGGGGTGAAAGGTGAAGGGTGAAGGGCGAAGGGTAAAAGGTGAAGGGCTGAAACACGAATAAGGTTCGTGTAAGTAACCTGCTTCTTAATTCAACATATGAATTCTTTCTTTCTCTTTTCTATAAGTTTTCCCTGTAGCTTTCCCCAACTATCTATCGCTCACCTGGTAATGACTGGTTAGCAGCAAGGACCAACGTCCTGACAGGTTCGAGTCTCTAGGCCATCTGCTGGGTTAAAACTGATTCTTTCCTCCCTCCTCCTAGTGAGTGCATACTCAGTGTTCAAAACACATGACCAGCACCTTACCAGCCCTTGTTAAACTATCTCTCAGTGGTCACTTTCACCCAATGACCACGTTTGTTTCTTTACCGAGTCATACTCACAATTATTTGGGGACGCCCGCTACACTAGTCAAGCCACACGAATATTCTTCCTTTTCAGTAGTGGCATGGGGAAATGATTCATATCACTAACTACATGTGATGGAGCGTCACATGCCTTGATGTGAGGCTACGTCACATGACACACTGTCCCTACAGCCACTAGATTATGGGAATTTTAACCTTCCCTTTTTTGATTTTCAAAAAAGTATGTCCAAGCACAGAATTAAGCAATACATCTCCCTTGATCTACACATCTGATTCAGACATCCCCCTCCCTGTAAAAAGACATATAACATTGTTTTTAGATGAAAATGTGAAAAATCTTCATTTTATGTTGTTGTGAACAGATCATGGAAAATAAATGTTTTCTACCCACAGGTACAGCATGGTCGCTGAACATGGAGCATTCTGCATTTTTATCAAGCATAAACATCCTGTCTCTTCAGCTGTTGATAATTTTCTGACCCTCTTTGATAACAACATGGGAAAAAACAAAGGCATTCACACTGAGTTACACACTGATCAAAGCGTTAACCGGTAACACAACATAACAGAAGAATGCCATTCCATGTCGGGAAAAAAATGGTAGAAAAAGAACTTGATAACCTGGAACATTTTATATTATTGAAAAAGTTGAAGGTCCAACTTTGTGGATCACCCTAGGGGTTGTGGTACTAATGGAAAAGGGAGAGTTCAAATTTGTGTGGATAGGGACATGACAAATAAATCAAACAATGAAATGGGAAAAACACCCTACGCATCTGCTGGATGATCTTATCGCTGATCTCGGTGGTTCCACAATCTTTCAATATCTGACAAATGAATACCATCATTTCAAAACATGACAAATGCATACCATCAGCTTGAACTGGACATGACATCAGATACATTACCACTACCAGTACCACTTTTTTGACAGGTGTTGGATCCAAGTGATACAAAATGCTGTTGTTTGGAATGAATGCAGCATCACAAATCTTCCAGAATGCAATTGCTAAATTGTTAAGCAGATTCCTGTTGCAACAGTCTGTCCAATGACCTAATCATCCATGGAAAAAGTAAGTGACTGCATGGTATTACTAGAGCTACAAACAACATTCAAGAAACGGTGAATATGGTGCAAATTAATCTGAAATTGAAAAATGCCATTTTTCAGTGAATAAACTAAGTGACATTCTTCAGTGAAGTGTTTGGTGCCCAAGGCATTTCAGTGGACTCGAAAAAGATACCAACACTTCATCCCTGAGGTCTGTTCCTGAAGCTTCTTCAGTCCTATGAATGACATACTTCCTTGTAAGATTTATACCAAACTACAAAACAATCACAGCACCTTTCAGAAACCTGACCAAAAAATGATACGATTTGGAAAAGGTCAAAAGCAGAGCTTCAAGAATTTGACACACTTAAGCAATACAAGACAAAAACACCAATTACAGCCTTTTTTATGATCCAGAAGACAAAACAATATTGGTGGATGCAAGCCCAGTTGGCTTCAGTGCAAGTCTGACTCAAAAAGGGAATTTACATACAAAAAAGTTTGTGCTAACCCAAACAAAGCAACATTATTAACAGACAGGAAAATGTTGGCAAAAGTATATGGCATGGACACTTACATCTTTACCCCTTTGACAAAGGCTTTGGAACTCAAATCAAAATCATCACTTAACACAGACTGCTTTCGGGGTTCGTTTCTAGCCAGAAATCTACAACAACCTGAATCGAATGATGATGACCGTGACTCATGCTATACAAAATGAGTTATATACATCATACATGTCTGGTCAAATGAGCTCGGTTAAGCCGACTACATCAGCAGATATCTTTTGACAGTTACCAGACAAGAAAATGCAGGACTAGAACATACACACACACACAAACACACACATATATATATATATAATATATATATATATATATATGTGTGTGTGTGTGTGTGTGTGTGTGTGTGTGTGTGTGTGTAAACTACACCATAAATAATGCAGTTTCCAAAACCATGATTGAAGAAGTAAGTAAAGCATGCCATGCATGACACCAAAACTCTTCAGAAAGTGATGTCAGTCATCTTGAATGGAAAGTGTCAAGACACAAAATCTTTTGCTTCACTAAGTTCTAAGAAGTCATCTTTGAGGGCATTGACTCGTCATCCATGACTCCTTTCAACTCAAAGCTATGATTAGTATGAACATTGTTAACTTGTTCCATAATTGCAGAAACAGTTTTAGAGAAAAGATATGGTTTCTTGGAAGAGACAAAATAGTCAAAGGAAGGGTTAGACCATGTCTCTGTCTAGCATCCTATCCAGTCCATAAATCCTGAACCCATCATTCTCATTCCACTTCCAAGTGAAACACTGTCTTCATTTGCTCTTGACTTTGCTGGTCCTCTCTGAGTTTCTCACCTGGTGAAAACTTGATCACTCTAACTGATGAATACAGTAGATTTCCAGACATCAAAACTTGCTCTACAACATCTTCACATGCTGTGGTTCCATGATTTGAAACAATTTCTCACATCACATTTCTACAATTAAATACTATGAACATATAACTGAATATACATTTTGATATATATGAAAATATGGATCATAATATAACTATGGACTAGTTCGCATGTAGGGAATCGAGTGACACCTAGATGAAACATTAAGTGTTTGAACGGTTATAGCAGAAAAGACATGTGCCAGAATCACAATCATTGTTATACAAGTAGATCTACGTAATGTATTGTCAGTCTGTGCCAGTGAATCTGACTCACTTCGTCCCTTCTGCTGTCACTGCATGTCAAGGGATAAATCTGCATTCAAGGTGCATTCGCAGCACTGCTTCTGGTTTTTTGTTGTTTTTTTAAAACAAAGTCGTCTGCAAGTTCTTGGCTGAAATTCTTATTCATCATTTTTTTAAAAACAAAACAAAAGTCCGTTCAAAACATACAACACAAGAAATAGGCCAATACCTTATATTCGCAGATCTACATCAACAGTACTAGTACTGCCGCAGTTTGACGAGTGATTGGCCTTAGGACGATGAATAAAACATTAATACTCATAAGGGCATTTCTTCTGTTTCCACCGTCGCCATGACGGGTCGTTTGACAGCTGGCGGAAATCGAAGTGTTGAACAGGGAAAATGCGAAATAATGTTCTGAAGTTTTTTTATATGAATTTTTTAAAGTTTAAGATATGTATATTAAAATATGTTACATGCGTATTTTCAATTATAAATGTTAACGTGTACGATAACTCACATTAAGAATAAAGGAGAAACAGAAGCAGTTTGTCCACAATAATTTTCTTTCACCTAAAGATGAATAACTCTCATACGGTTTGAAATTTCGTCTGCTTTCAAAACGCGTTCGGCGAGAGCTTGTTGAAACATAAAAATAGCGCCATGTCTGTCACGTTCAACGGGAAAAGAGCGCTTGTAACTGGAGCTGGAAAGGGTTAGTTTTTATTGATGCTTTACACGTCCTTTCATAGAGTTAAATATCTGACTGGTGGGATGTGTCGGCTTCTAGTTCCTCTCGAGTCGTTTCAAGTCTATACCTACTTACGGACCCCACTGCTTACAACAAATTAGCAACTGGGTCAGTCACCACCAACCTCCCACCCCCTGAAGTCACTGCAACGAGGAGGGGTGTTACAAGATCCTTGTCCCCGATTGAAAAAAAGAAAAGAAAAGAAAAAAGGTCCTGACAAAATAATAGTCATGTCGACAAAGTTATCGCACAAACTTCAAGAAATTAAGTCATTTTTCCCAATTGAAGACGGATCCACCTCTCTGTGGCAACAACTACCCAAGGGAAGTAACCCAATGCACTAGTGACCAGCCATATGATGTATGACGAGGATTGCAGTGCACATTACAATTATGATAAACATAATTTAAAACACAAAGCATTGATTATCATAAGATTTAAGTATAATCATTACTCAGGAATATGCTCATTCATTGCTTTTGCTAAATAGATATTGCATCTTTGTAAAACTGGAGGGAGGTCAAGAATATGTAACATGGTCAGTGGTTTCAGAATGGAGAACTGGGTGCTCTTATCAGTCAACAGATAATGTGGCCTACATTCAGCGGTCATTCAAGAACTGTTCACTAGAGTGACAAGGACTGGCCCATATAACCCAGGAATGATTGTGGGTATGGCAGCCAAACTGGTGGCAAGATGAGCGTGTATAAATCATCAGAATGGAAATTATACACATGCACTTATCAAACATCTAAGTGCATATGTGTGTGTGTACAGTCTAAGATTAATCTAATTTAAAAAAAAAAAAAATCGGTGGTGTGCCTGTGTACAATTTATGGTTAATTCAATCGGATTACCGTAGAATTGGCTTTAAATTCTCCCTCAAGTCATACAGTACTTGCAGAGTGAAAAGAAAAAAAGTCATATACAAAAAACAACAATAACTGTATGTCTACATGTGTATATAAAATTGATATCAGCAGACAGAAAAAGAGAAGATTAATTAGTCCTGATTGCAGTAGAGCTGACTGATTTCTTGATATATGATTCGGAAATGATATCAGTGTTGGAAGAATATATCCGGAATTACCTCAGTGGCAAGTTGAGGTATCAGAATCCTGTTTCCAAGACAACCTGATTGAGTTAATCTGACAAAAAAACTAGTGTCAGTCACTAGTAAAAGTCATATACTAGTAAAGGTTCGCTGGAAGGTGGGTGGGTGGGCGAATGTGTGTATTGTGTTGTATGCAACCTGAGATTAATCTGACAATAAACTGAATTCAGTCATGTATTAATAAAAGTTATATATATATATATATATACATGTGTGCGTGGGCTTGTGGGTGGATCAGTGATGTGTGTGTTGTGTCATATACTCTTTACCACACCCCAATTTTCTCTGAATGAAAATTTTAGATGCTGACCCTAAGGAAAGCTTGTTATATAGTATGATGCCATTTTTTTTGTTTGTTTGTTTTTGTTGTATTGTTTTTTATTGGCTTTTTATTAAACAGAGAAATGCTGTTGGTTTTGTATGTTAACGTTTATGATATGTTAGAATAAGAAAGAGGATGGAAAAGAGAAGCTTACGGATCATGTTGATTCTTTTTACAAGTTGGCTTGCTGCTAAAATATTTACAGTTTTTACGAGTTGATTTGCTGCCAACTAATTCATCCAGCCCTGCACCCGAGCAATGCGTGTGCATGCACTCACAAAACACACACACACACACACACACACACACACACACACACACACACAGGGTAAATACTAGTGCGCATGTACATAATGGCACACACACACACACACACACACAAACACACACACACACACACACACACGCGCACACACACACATGCATACACACATGCACACTCTCTCTCTTTCTCTCCCTCTCTATCTCTCTCACACACACACATACAATGATACACAGGGTAAATACTAGCGCCCATGTGCACACACACACACACACACACACACACCGACACACATGCACACACACACACGCACACACACACACACACACAGAGTTTTGTCATCATAGTGGGATGCCACTCTACAGGACTCGCTGTATTGGGCTTTGTTCTGCTGGATGCTGCATAAGTGGGATGACACCCTGGAGGCTAACAGCCTCAGGACCATGTGGAGGGAATGCTGTCACTTAACTTTTAGACTTTTAAGAAGACAGTCTTCATCATGTGAAATAAGCTCAGCAATTTGTCATCTTTACACTATAGCAGGATATCATCTTCTTCCATCCAAGCTCTGCAGAATCATGGTCACATTCTTTTTTTTTTTTTGCTGTCCCAACTTCTGCGCCACCTCAGAGGCAGTGCACCTGCGCCGCTCATTCCGACACCCCATCCACAGCCACAGCCCGGTTGGTCCCGCTGCAGCCCATGCACCAGCAATCCACAGGGAGCAGTCAATGTCAAGTCGTCAAGAGGCAACCCACCGGAGGAGACACTGCACTGCTGCCGAGTCACTTCGGTGGTGTTCAGTGGCGCCTGTTCTGATCTAACATACGCAGGACACCACCTACTAAGCCCTCTACTGATGACAATAATTACTTAGTCGCGGAGCCGGCGTGGATGAGCTCTCCCTCCGGAGGGCGCCACCATGTCCGTCCAATGACAGCCCCCATGGACCCGCCGATACCAGTGACCCCGACGAAACCAAACCAAGGCCACAGACGTGGAGAGGACATCGAAATTGAGATCACCATGAGGGCAGGGTATGAAGGGCCACAGAATTTGAGACTTTTTTAAAATGCTGATCGATGAGAATGAGGATGATTAAGATGATGCTACGGATTTCCATTTCGGTCTGAGACTACATGACAGGGCTGTACTCTACGCTTCCTTTCATAATATATCCCGGCGTCAACCAAGCCCGAGAGATGCAGGAACCTGCAGTGTTGGTCAAGAAATTTGAGCAACACTCTCAGAAACGCATCCATTAAGTGTATGAAACTCGACTGTGTGGTCCCAGTCTTCCCAACTGAGTCCACAGCAACTCAACTCTGGGTAGGAGCCGGTTGGGGCAGAAAAACCCACATGACTTCTGATGGGATTCGAACCCACGACCTCCCAGCCGGGAGTCCGCGACGCTAACCACTTCGCCACGGCGGCTGGTATCATGGTCACATTCTTGTGGTATTGACCCAAGGATCTAAGCCGGTGGTGTTGTTGTCCTGTCCTTCTTTCAGTGCTCTGAGGCTCCAAGCAGGCCCAGACCACTGGGGCTAAGGACAAAAATGTAGAGACTGGCAGGGTCCCTACCATGGACTGTAACCTCAACCAGCCTACCTGACTTGGACTGCAAGATGTCCGGAAATGCAGATGAGACATTCAACGGATAAAAATCTTCCTTGTTTTCTGTTTGTTCTTGAAAAAGTCTTGAGGAGAAAAGTCCTTTGTGACAGTGCTAGCCACCTCCATCCTTTGAAAGTGCTGGGTTTAGGATGATTGGATTTATAGGGCATCATTTTTTTTTCTTCTGGGGATTCTGTGGAATTGTAATATCCAAACATCGTTAGCATTTAGTCAATGTGATTATTTAGGACAGAAAATATCACAGCCAATGAGCAATCTCTGTTAAAAGAAAATTGCATGTCATGAAACATGTCCATTTTATGTTCCAGAAATAGTCTAAATAAACTTTAACATTTGTTATCCAAGGTTTACTTCATTTTGAATTAAGAAGGTGGACTTCATTGGAATTAACAGAGTGACACATTAATCAAACAGAATTAGTTTTGAAACTGTGTGTTTATTTTTTCATTCAATGTACCTAGAATTAGCTTTGAAACTGGGTGTTTATTTTCTGTTTAATGTACCATGCCTTGCAGTTCTTAGTCATTATGTATTTACTCAGTTAATATCAGTATCTGTTGTGTGATCTTCCCAACTGATCTTGAAGAAATAGGATGGTCATTACTAAAGTTCATATATTTTCTGTGTGTTCCCCACTGATCACATGAAATGAAAATCAGTTGATTGTCACATTTTGTTTTCTGACTGTTATAGGAATTGGACGAGACATAGCAAAAGCCCTGCACCAAAGAGGAGCAAAAGTGGTTGCAATTAGCCGCTCACAGGCAGACCTAGATTCGCTAAAAGAAGAAGTGAGTATATTATTTCAGAAACGCATCAGTGGAAATTAGGAAGGAAAAGTGAAAAATATTTGTATTCAGTGTCTTCATTAGAAACAAGGGGGACAGTTTTATGATTGTGTGTTTGTATGGTAGAGGTTTTTTGTTTGTTTGTTTAATTGTTTGGTTTTTTTTTTGGGGGGGGGGGTTATTTGTTTGTTTGTTTTTCTCTAGATGTATTTAGGTTATACACTTTTGTTTTTCATCTTTTTTTTTTTTTGTAACCTGTGAGACTCATTCATGCATATGCACGCATATCTACTGTAACTGACACATGCACAGTGACATATACAGTCAAATGCCTTTGTACATCGACATACATATATACGTGTAGACATGATGCTCATACATGTGCTATGAACACACATGCTCACACAAATCCACACTGATGCTTTGCAACCATGTGTTTCATGCCACTAACATTCACATATGCATGTAGACATTTTTTTTATGACCAAAAAAGTATTCAACAACAACAACAGGAAGTTGACTACAAAATTCTTGATCTATGGCCTATTTAAGAATAATTGAAAGCTTAAAATATGTGCATAAAAGATTGTTACCTAAAATGATTTGTGAACAGTGAGTTTTAATACAATCCAATTGCATACTTATTAGAGCTGATTCATAAAAACATCAGCCCTTAATAAAAATAAAAAATAAAAAAACAACAAAGAAAATTTACAAAGCAACAACAACAGAAAAAAAAGAAAATGAGCCCTGAAGTATGAAGAGTTCAGTGTGTAATCAAATAAGTGTAATATTTACTGTTTAGTAAGTTGAAGCCAAAAAAGTATATCTGAACAATATCTCTTTTATGTTAAACCTTACAATTAGCAAGAAAATAACGTAAGGAGATGGTTCCAACATATGAAGAAATTTACAATATTTGTTAGTGGCAGCCGTAGTGTCCACAACATCGTAAAGTATAACCAAGTTTGTTGTTGCTTGTTGGTTTTTTTAATCTGTTTTTAATCCAAATAGTATGCAAAACAAACGTTGAAGTGATCATTCTTACACATTTTATCGTAAAAGCGCATGATTTGCTCACAGTCTTAACATACATAGTGCATAAACACAGTTGCACACACATAATATGTAGATCGTAGCAGTCAGATAAAGACACACATGCACATGCATGCATGCACACTTATCAGATACAACAATGTGCACACACTCCAATTGACTCATTTAACTGTGGATCAAGTTATACCCTAGTAAGTGCAAACAAATCATTAAAACTAAGCATACGCACTTGTGGGAGTTCAGAAATTGTCAGCACACAGGACAGCTTCTCTAAATGGAAGTAGTTTCTGTTTCATGTAAGGAAAAACTTGGATTATAGATTTCAAACAGGTGTTTGAACCTGAGTATCTGTTGTTTGAGCAATTATCTGTGTGTTTTTAACTGATTACTGTCTGTTTGTTTCTGCGTGAAGTGTTCAGGTGTGGAGACCGTGGCCTTGGACCTCAGCGACTGGACACTGCCCAGGAAACAATCCGTAAGCTGGGTCACTTTGACCACTTGGTCAACAACGCAGGCGTGACAAAAATTGGTCCCTTCCTTGAATTCACAAAGGAAGACCTGAATTAGTAAGTATTGGCAAGCTGTCTGTGGTTGGCTGTTGCTTTTGTTCCTTTTCATTTTGTTTTTCTGGTTGTAACGGATTTGGGATATGTGCTTTTTTTTTTTTTGTTTATCAGATTGGACATGGATTACAGAAACTTTTACACTATGAAGATAACAAAATGTCTTTTTTAACAAAGTTTTAAAACTTTTGATGTGACAGAAGAAAAAATCAGGGATCTGAGCCAATAAGCACAGTTATGCATGTGGAAACAATATGCATGCATGCATTTTCATGCATCATGCATTTTTACACACACTCTCAGATACACACACACTCAGATACACACACACTCAAACACATATGTGCTCACACATACATGCAGATTCAAGCCTTTGTATTCATGGCACATACAGTTCATGTGATTCTGATGCCTTAATATTTGACTGTTTTTCTGTTTCAGTGTCTTTGATACAAACTTCAAAAGCGTATTCTCTGTATCCCAGGCAAGTTTAGTATTGGTATTTTGTTTTGCTGCTTGTGTATGTTTTGAGGTAAAGAGAGACAAGAGAGTTTGTGTAAATCTGTGTGTGTGTGTGGGGGGGGGGGGGGGGGGGGGGGGGATGAGGGAACGGGGGAGTATCAATCTGTCAAATGTGTCCGTTATACTTGGTTAGCAATCTTGTACTTTTTTTTTGTTATTTTCAAATGAACATCATGTTCTGCATAATTAGCCCACTCAGGATGAATCTGTTATCCATAGCAGCCTCTGTGGTGACAAGGTTAATGTCACAGGCTGAAACTGAGAAGTCGTAAGCTTGAGTTTATCCGAAAGATGAGGATGACTGCGGTGGTGATTATTTATAGATCCATTTCAAGGCTCCTTATCAGAGATATGCTAATCACATACTTTTTTGATATACCTTGGCACCAACCAGACCCAAGAAATAAAGATTTATGCAGTGCTGCTCAGGAAATTTAAACTATGTTAAAGAAAGAAGTGGATGATAGTTGAGCGAGTGTTGTCAAGCATACAAATTGAAATTGGCGGAGTGGGCACTAAGCTATGGGAGTGGATGGGGTAAGATCCAACTGGGTCATTAAAGTAATCTAGAAGCTGCATGTTTAAACTCTCAATGGTCCATCTGTTTTTGTGCTAAGCTTAAAGACTGTGACAGTCTTTTGTTGTGATTGAAATTTCAATAAGAATATTACTTATGCGGATGCACAAATACGTATGCTCATTCATATACATTTGAATACACATACAGACAAGCACACAGTCATGCATGCATTTGCACTCCCATGCATGCGCACTCACACACACTCATACATGCACACACAAATGTACATGCATGTATGCACACATGAACACACACACACTCACTAGCATACACACACGCATATGCACACACACACACACACACACACATGCATGCATGTATGCGTGCATGCACACACACATGCACATGCACACGCACACAAATGAATATACATGTGCACAAGCGCTCACATGTTCACACACACACGCACGCACGCACGCACGCACGCACGCACGCACGCACGCACGCACGCACGCACGCACGCACGCACGCACGCACACACACACACACACACACACACACACACACACACACACACACACACACACACACACATGCAGACACACACACTCATGCACGCACATGCACGTGTACACAAACATGCATGCACACAGACACACACACCGACATTATGCGCATTGTTTCCCCAGGTGGTTGCCCGTGGTATGGTGGAGAAGGGATCAGGGGGTTCCATCGTCAACGTGTCCAGCGTGGCTGCTAAAGTGGGCATTGACCACCATGCTGCCTATTGTCCCTCCAAGGCTGCCGTGGATTCCCTGATGCAAGTCATGGCTGTGGAGCTGGGACCCAAGAAGGTAGGACGTCTGTGCACTAGTGTTGAAGAGTTGAAGAGTGGTGTGAGGTGTGCTTGTTGCAAGACCTTTTCTTTAGCATGTGGACAGACTGTACTAAGGTTCCATTGTTCTGACTATCTGTGTCAGCTGGATCCTTTTTTCTGTTGTTTTTAATACACATTGTTCAGGCATATTGTCATGCAGTAAGACCTTGTTTGGCGTCGTGAATAAAACGTTGTTCTATTGATCCAGTGGCCATGGTTCAATCCCCGCATGAGACCATGTTAGAGATTTTCTGTTTGAGATCAGCATCTATGAAGACCCCAAGTCCTCCATGATATTACAAGCTAGTCACTGAAATCCTTCGCATGAGACTGTATGACAAAGTCCAGTTTGTGATTAGCCAGTTGAAAATACAAGAGAAAGGAAATAGACTACTGTGGTCATTATTCTTTTTATCAGCTGTTAGCTCCGTTTATTTTCAACTATCAGCTCTGTTTCAGAGTACTGTTAGTCAGCTCAGAATAAGGAATGAAACTGCAAAGGAGAATGGTTTCGTTAAGGTAAAAACAGGGCTATGGCTGTGGACGGGGTGTCGGAATGAGAGGCGTGGGTGCACTGCCTCTGAGGTGGCGCAGAGGTTGGGACAGCAAAAAAAAAAACAACAACAGAAAATGTTTTTTTTTTTTTTTTACACATATGGGGTGTTTACCCGTTTCTGCAGAGCTGTTTCTTGCTGACATGGAATTTCACATGGTGGTTCGCAGACAGAATTAGCAAGGCTGAAGAGTCTTCCTGGATCAAAGTAACTACTGTCTGTTTTGGTGCAGTCACACACAGTATCTCTCCTGTATCAGACCAAAGTTGAGGCCCTTAAATCAATAATGTTTTGGGCTATAAAGTGCTAGATGAATTGTACCTCGAGCAGCGTCAGTTTGGACATATGTGTCTTTACTTGTTTCATCATGAAATGAAACTTATGTTGTTTATTATTTACAGTTCAGTCTTCCTGCCTTGGTCCAGATTTCTTGCATACTAACCAAGCTGATTTTGTATGTAATTTGTGTATGTTTATGTGTTCTGTGTAAGTGTTCAAGGTTAAAACATTTGCCTGTCTTCTATGAAGTACCAGTGTGTGTTTATGCATGCCTGTTACTGTTGTTGCTGTGTGCATGTGAAAACTCTGGGTACTTAGGCAAAATTAAAGCTTCTATTTATTTTAGTTTCCTTGTTTATTCATACACCTCAGCTTTCATGTTTGCAAGGCAAATGGATACGTGCCTGTAATTGTTTCACAATGGGGGACAGACATTATCTTCGTACTTATGGTTTACTGCTGATGTCTCTGTGCTTCACTGAGGGCAGTTTTTTGGGGTTTTTTTTTTGTCATATGAACCACAGCCAGGTAATATGTATCTGTATATGTTTGTCTGTGTGTTCTGTTACACAGTATACAAGCATTAAATGTTAATTTGTGTTTATACATTTTTCTGCTGCTGTTGCAGTGTATATGTGTCGGCACAGGGTATTTGACCAAGAATGGAATTTGTCTTTTTTTTTTCTTTTCTTTTCTTTTCTGGGAGCTTTTGTTGTTTGTTCCATTTATCTCTTTTCTGCCAAGGTGTGTGATGGGTGAATAGGTACCGTGTTCAGCATCAGTGTGGAGTTATGTGCACATGATCATTTTACCGCATGAGTTGTCTTCTTTGTTATCTGTGTACAGTAAGAAGTGAATTTTGTCCATTTCACTCACACACCCAAACTTCAGCCTGCCCCAGGCATTCCAACATGGAATTAAAAACTAGAGAATATAATTATAACAGTTTGTAACAAAATCATTTCTTTCCCTTATTTTTAGTAGGCTTAACTAGGATGCTTCTTCTTCTCTCTCTCTCTCTCTCTCTCTCTCTCCTCTCTCTTCTCTCTCTCTCTCTCTCCCGATTTTGACTTGCGCGTTTACCATTTAAGGGAGAGAACTGGGGGAAAAAATTGATCATAATCATTTTGTTCTTCAGGTGTTTGTTTTGTCTTTACTGGTGTCAGTATTCCCATATATGAAAGTTACATGTGATAGCAGTTTTTTTTTCTTTAAATGGATTTGTGTTTGTTTAGAAGATGTTCCTTTTTTCAATTTTTGCCAGTAGGAGCAAGCAGATAGGATTTTTCTAACATATTAAGAGTTGTATACTAATTTTTGAGAGCTGCTACTTGCCTGTGTTTTACTTTAACTGTGCACCTAGTAACCTGAAGAGTCCTCTTGGGACAAATAAGCAGCGTACATGCTGATGCAGCTCACACTGTTGCTCCCTTTAGGGGAACGTTCTATAAAACAGATTGCCCATTGAGTTCCTCCCCTTGTATTGCTGTTCCTCCATTTAGATAAGTTTTGTCCAAAAGCTGTCAAGATGGTGAGGAGGCAAGTATAAACAACTCTTAATTTCATTCGAGACACCTATGTAGGTGTAAAACATGTGGCCAAATTTACACACGTTGTCTACATGCCTTTGGTTTGAAGAGCAGAGAAAACTTTATGTCCATTTGTGATGGTTGATCAAAGTCAGTCTAATTTTAAGCAGAGGCAATTGGCCGTGTTGACAGTTGTCTTTTAAATCTCACAAAAGTGAGGTTTGCAAGTTTTCTGGTCAACGTGTTGAAGAGGAGAGAAAGTCAATGTTTGATTTTATCCATCTCTCTCGATTTGTCGATGTATTTTAAAGAATTGTGTGAATGAATGACTTGTGAGTTGATTTTAACGTGGTGACAGCCCTGATGGGCCCTTTGCGGTCGGCTGGGCTATAAGCAACATTATCTTATCTTATCTCTCAATTGTCACAGGTTAAATAAAGTCATGGTTGATATGAAAATGAGAAATTTGTTTTGCAGTTAATGAAACACAAAGTTCAGCCACATAGTGCATGTTTGAACAGATAACCATTGCCGTGAAGTGGTTCAATTTTTTATTATAGCAATTTCTTCCCAGATCAGCATCCACTTCAGTCTGTCTCAAAAGAAAAAAAAAAGAAAAGAAAACCTATAAAACCCATGATCTTAAATGGTATCATACCCTAAGTTTCTTGAAAATGGGTATATGAAATTGATTGTTGATGGTTTTCGATACAAAATGATTTGTCACAGCAGACAAACATTTGTCCAGAATGACTATTGCTAGTCATTAGATTCTGAGCACTTGTGTTCTTAAGAGTTTTGTTTTTTTGCTTGTTTGTTTACTTGTTTTTAATCACAATGGGCAAAAAATGTTGACATGGCTGGAATGAGAAACATGCACTTTTTACCTGAAGCCACACTAAAGTGCTTTGAATCGGGTATGTCTGATGATAAGACCTATGTTAATATTGCATTCTCTTGTCTACATGTGTACATCCAAACTTTGAACATTTGTCGTTCTAGTTTTCTTGCCCAGCCACAGTCCACAGTGCAACAGTAAATGTAAAACAATGTAAAATATTACAACATGCAAATAATAGACTCAGAGTCAAAAGCATAGAAAAAAGAAAAACTAGAAGCATCTAATGGTAAGTGTTGAAGAAGCCCAAAACAGCACGTAAAACCCCATATTGAATATTGCGCTCTTAGTTTCCATGTCCACCATCACATTTGGACACAAGCATTTTTTTCCCCAGTTTAGTTGAGAGATGTATGATCCAGATCCTGGGAGGTCATTCTGTATTATGGCTAGCCTCAGATTCTAAGTATCATTTTGCCAAAAATATGAATTATGCACCATGCATGCATTCTTGTAAGTACACCTCTGTAGGAATACATGTATGTATGTATGTTTGCATGTACACTTGAACCAACATATGTGAGCAGGCCATACTGACTCTTGCATGCTCGCGCGGGCACACACACACACATACGCCCCCCCCCCCCCCCCCCCCCCCCCCCCCCCCACACACACACACATACACACACGTGCACATGCACACATGTTCACATACACACATATGCACATACATGCACATGCATGCACACACGCATTTGCGCACATACACACAGGCATGCATGGTCACATGCATGCACGCTTCCATGTGCGCGTGCGCCACACACACACACACACACACACACACACACACACACACACACACACACACACACACACACACACACACATCACGCCCATACACTTTCATATGAATCAGTTTCGTTAAAGTTTCATTAAAGCATCTGTATGAAATAGGCTGTTGACCGCTAAAGAGTAACTACAGTTTATGACATTTGTTCACATAAGGGCAAACTCTATTAAACACACCTTTATTAAGACTAAACAATGCATGTTCTGGTGCTGAATGTGTAGCTGTTCAAAATACACAGTATGCAGTATAAATTGGCTAGTCTTACCTTACGAAATCCAGAGCTGCACTATAATGCATCAAGGAATCTGTGAATACAATCACACTAAAATGTTCACCGCAACATGACAGTCCAACTTGTTTTTTTTCCAGTACAAGAAGTTTTGGGGAAAACGATTTTGTTCCATTACTATTTCCACCAAAAATCCAACTCAGCAGCGCAGAAGCACTAACTTGCTTATTTTTAAATGGAAATTTTGTCTTCCAAATTGATATATCCAGTTCCCCAGACAAGTGCACATATGTATAAGCAGGCTGTACATGCTCTTTCTCCATAACAGAGATTTAAGCATTATTTGAAGAAAAAAAAATTGCTGAACAAGCCCTACCAAAACGAAAAATAAAACAATAAAGCATTGTATAGCTGGCATGCTAAGGTCTGACACTACACAAAGTAATACAGCAAGTCTATGAACACTGCAACACGACCATCTTTTTATGTCATGCCTACCAGTGTTTGTGAACTGGTGACATGGTTTCTCCTCCTCCATCGAAGTTTCCAACTTGGTTTTATTATGTTTATGGGCTCTCCCCTTGTAATGGACGGATGGCACGTCCATGAAACAAAAGTTAATATCGTGTTGACAGTTGAATAATTATTCTTAAATTTTAGGACCATGAAAATATCAAATCAAACTTATGTTTCATATGCATGCAAGTTTCAAGATATCGGTTCATTCTGATGTTTCATCTTCATAGATGTTTGAAACATATGTCCATGAGAAGTCATTGTGCGATCAGCTAATAACTATATCGGGGGGGAGGGGGGGGGATGAACCAAAAGGAACGTGTGATAATAATGAAAGTGATTCTGACCGTGATATTATCAATGTGAATTTAAGATGATGGACAGAATAAGGCCTGATATGTGTTGTGGGTGGTCTATCAAAAATAAGTTTGAAAAAAAAAAAAACAGGCAGAAAGAAAATGTTATCTTTGAAAAAAAAAAAAGGTTGTTTTTCATGCAAATGTACACGTTTTATGCCTTTGGATGTTCAGCTTTTAAAAAGACCCAGGGAGCATGGTCACGCCAAGTTATGTTGCTTTTTAAAACAACGATTTTCCTTCAGTTGACTATCGTGCCGACCCTTTCCAAACCCTTTCACAAAACTCATGAAACCAAGCGCATGCTCTGAAGACAACCTGCCGATTTGTCTCGTACATCAAGACCAAAGACAGTCCACGGTCTGCCCTGTCAGACTGTTGAAACAACCACCGTCGTTATTGTCGGGGTCAGTGTCATAGAGGTGGGATGAGTGGGGGCTGATCATCGTGCCTCCAGTACACATCCCCCACCTGCCAGGCGGTGGTGCTGCGCTGCGGGTTCAGGCCAGGCCTGTCCGCACCTCGTGAGCGTGGTAGCCCAGGTGGACAAAGTAGTCCGTCATCTGACGCATAACGTCCACAGAGCAGGCAGCAGTCATCTGGTGGCGGTACTTGTACATCTGTTGCCACTCCATCAGTATGTAAGGCACGTAGACGTTCTGAAATAGCTTGGCTGAGGCGGCCATCCCACGGCACTCATAGCCTTCTGCAAACACAGACATAAATATCAGGCGTAACAATGCCAGCATAGTTTGGTTTACGTCAAAATCAGGGTTGTCATTGTTACCCCAGGGCAGTGTTTTCATTCAGGACGTTAGCGCATGCTCTCAGTTTATGAGTACAGTGACGCTGCATCGAAGAAGAAATAAGTGATCAGATCATTATTTATGATTTGACAAAATAGAAAACAAACAAATGAATTGACAGGGTTTCAAAAGAAATGCTCCGCTACATCAATATTAGATTTTTTTTTTAATCTGCAATATGTGATGTCGTGAGTAGGGAAGTGGGAAAGAAATATTAGCAGTGAATAATCTGCCCCAAGAAAGCGTCACTTAAAAGCTGCCAGGAACTTTTCAAAATTCAAAGTTCAGCCAGCAAGACTGTCTCGCAATGTGAACTTCACTCAGACTTGTGGCACCAGTGAACAGGACATTATTTACTGTCATATTTGTTTGACTTTCATCAGGCATTGCTTTATGCTTGATGCTTATTGAAGACTCTGAATTGTTTAGAGGGGATAGGGGCTTCTTGTTCATGAGCAGTATATTCTGCAGCATAAATTGGTGGGCTGTAATTTGTATCATTTAGGTTTTGCAAAAAAAAAAGCAAGCAAACTAGAAATATACTAAAAGTGATTCTATTTGTGTATGGTGAATGTGTGCTTTTGCTTCTTACTTGTTTTTGCCTATTTTGAGGGGGCCCGTAATCAGAGTGTTTGACTACGGAGGTACCGGTCATGAGTTCAAACGACATATGAGGTTGGATTTTTTTCGGCTTGAAAACCCTCTCTGCCCACTCAGCAATAAATGGGTATTTGGTTCATTTCAGGGAAAGGTAAAGGCGGCAGAAGAATAGAGATGAACTTCATCTTCCATCATACCATGCTCTAGACATGGTGAATCTCTGACAGTTCACTGCCCCTGGAGCCAATACGCTATGGAAGCATTAACCTTTTAACTTTTTTTTCTTTTTTAGTTGACGGATCTTTTTACACTGCTTTTGTTTTCTTTAAATCTAAAAAAGTACATATTAGGGTGAAGGAGAAAGAGGAAGAGATACCACAAAGGAACTTGCATCGATAGCAGTAAAGAAAATGCTTACCGATGTCCATTTTGATGATGGTACGTGCGTATCTATAAGTTGAAGCAGATCATCCATCACGATGGTCTGAATAGTCTGATGGTCCTGGTCCTTGTCCTCCACCACCTTGATTCCTCCCTGGTTGTTGCTGTTGACTGACAGACTCACGTTCCTGTGGCTCTTGGCCATAGCGTTCTGGAGTACATAGACTTTGCTAGCAACTCCATTCAGCTGGACACCTTGTGTTAATTTCTTCACGTTGGCTTGGGAGGGCTCCACGGCAATGACCCGGTGACCCATGGCCGCGGCTAGCAAACTGTAGTATCCAATGTTGGCACCAACGTCAATAACGATGGCTTGGGAAACTTGTGCAGGGCGAGCTGATACAACTTGGTGATCTGGGGCTCCCACACCCCTTCAGACGTCAGAGCTGCTGAGATGTAGATGTCCAGCTGCTTTGGGTACACACAGATGTGGAATGCCGGGTTCGTCGTGGTCAGGGTGCAGTTGTTGCTTGCTTCACTAGAGTCAGAGTTGTCGTTCGTGGACACGGAATCCAGGTCTACAAGGCTGAAATAAGCAGGCACGTAAATGTCTTTGGTATGGGTGGAGAAAAGCTTCAGCTGGCCAAGTTTTTCTTGCTGGTATGTGAAGAGGAAGAGGTGAGTAAATCTTTGGGCTCCTGGCCGTAGATCTCAGACCTTGGAACACCTCTCCTCTAAGAAGTAGCAGGAAAAGCAGCAGCACACACACCACAAAACCTGCAAAAAAAGCAGTAGATATTTCTTTCAGCAAAGTTGTTTAACATAAAAACTGAATACCACAACTCTGAAGACCTAACTTAAAAATGCAAGTGTTTTGTGTTAATTTTCTTTTTTTTTTCTTTTTTTTTTTAATCTTCACATACCGCTGTGACTGTTTTAATAACAGTCGTCCGATTATTGATTTCAAAGGATTACTAGCAAGATTTGGCATTGCGTATGTGAGTTTGCGTGTGTGTGTTTGCGCATATGTGTGCGCGCACGCGCGCGCGCGCGCGCGCGTGTGTGTGTGTGTGTGTGTGTGTGTGTGTGTGTGTGTGTAATATACTGCTTCAGATTCAGAAAAAAGGAAATGGTTATCTCTCTTAGCATCTCCGGATAATGGGCTGTTCTGTGTCGAGTGCGTCTTTTTTTTTCTTTTTCTTTTTTGTGTGTTTGTTTGTTGTTGCTTTAACGCCCATTGACATATCCACCAACCAAGCTTTCTCTGTCTGAGCACGTAGACGTCTCTGGAGTCTGCCAAACACATGCAAGAGAAAGAAACTATTCTTCTGCAGACCCTATTGTAAGAATCTCAACAGCTACAACCACTGTCTAGCGTATAGCTCACCGAGTTGACAGCTAGCGAGACTGATTACAACCAGGCTCTTTGTAATACTTTTTTTTTCTTTGTTAGTGCATTCAATCTTTACTCATTGTCTCTTTCTTGCCTAGTTATTTGTTTTATAGGCTCGCTTATTCTAACGTAGACAGAAGTCTTGGAACGATCAAGCTTTGTAAGCCACAGTGTGTTGGTGACGTGTTGAGATTTACTGTAGATAGGTTGGTTTCCGTTTTGAAACATGTAATGCTGTCCCTATTTTTAAGTTATTTTTCATATATAAACCGGCTAGACGAGGTGGCGCAGGAGGGGCAGGGCTTCAGCACACACTCACACCCTCCCCACTACCACCAAACTTACCAGCTGGTAAAAATTGCATTTGTGGAACGTAACTCCCCTTCTCCCTGCTTGGTAAGGACCCTACCCCCCCCCCCCCCCCCCCCCCCCCCCCCACACACACACACACACACACCCCACCTTCCTATTGGAAACTCTCTTCTCATGTAACTGATTCGGCCCAGCAAACTCGTATCAGTACAGAAGATTTTTACGAAGCAGGTACATGCGTAAGCCGTAATAAAAAGACAAAATATGTCGTTGTTAAAACTCTTTGATGATAAAACATAACTTTTCATGAAATGAAGCAGATGGAACAATGTCTAGACATCTCTTGAAGCAGGCTGTTAGACACAGACACCAGAGGTAGTTTACTAAGTACTCCCCCCGTCCCCCCTCCCCATCCCCCCCCCCCCCCCCCCCCCAAAAAAAAAAGACAAAGAAATGAAAAGAAAAACTGCTAACATTTCCGTTGAAGACCTTGCTATTCAAAGGTACCCTAGGAACAGCATGTCGTAGGGTTTGTTCATTTGTTTGTTTGTTTTAGACATAATAAATTCCAGTTGAAATGTGTGCAAGCACACCCAATGTACGGGAACACTAAGTGCTTATGCACGTATCTACATCGGCATTTTTTTCTAGTTCCGTTTCCTCTGTCAAGTTAGGGACGTATGCAGATACGAAGGCTATTCATTAAACAGTGTCCACAGGTGATGAAACGCAAACCTAGTTGTGTGTTTAAGCTGAAATCTTTACAGTCACCATATATACTCCGCCCTGCTTCCCAGACAAAGTTCCAACGGTTTGGGCCATGATTCAAGGGCATTTAAAGCACGTGGCAGACAGAGACAAGGCACGAAGCTCTGAGCTGACAGCTGTTTGGACGTAGGCCCCCTGTTGAATGCATGGAAGAGAAGGGTCTTACAGAAAATCAAGGTTAAGCTTACAGCCTTTGCATCCAAAAGCCAAGATTAAGCTCTCCCAACAGCCGAAGTTAAGCTTGCAACATGCGCCTGAGAAAGCTGACGTCAAGTTTAGAGCACTCACGCTCAAAAGCCGGTGTAGCGCTTAGACCATTCGCTCCCAACAGCCAAGGATGAAGCACAGTAGAACATGTTTATCAGATTCATGCCTTGGCATGAACATACCACCTGAGAGCCGCCAATTTGTCGCACACGCCGATTTGTCGCACGTGTGACAAATCAGCGGAAAAAGGGTGTGCTGAACCGCCGATTTGTCGCACAAGCCGATTTGTCGCACGTGCGACAAATCGGCGTGTGCGACAAATCGGCGGTTCCCATCACCCCACTCCACTTGGAAGAATATTGGAATCTCTTCCTGTGGGGAGAAGGATGAGGTAAAGCAGTGAGGGAGAGATCGACATCGCTTGCGCGATACCGTTGCTGTGAGATTTTTTTTTTTCCTTTCGTTGAAATTCACATCCCTGTTCTTTGAAGACATTTCGATGGACGTAGAACGTTCACTGAGATGAATGACAAGAATTGGTTCTAAGATTTTGTTACATCGGTGTCAGGCTGAGGAAAGCTGGGCTCTGGTATTGAGTTTAAAGTCTATACACCATGTAAAAGACACACGAATTCAGTCTTTATATGACCGTTGCAACGGTACCTAACTTGAGACGTGTCATTTAACAAAATTTATAGATAAGTCTCCCTCAAATGTGCCAAATCTTAATACATAGTTCATGAAGTCGAGAATCATGGCATAGGACAGCCAATCAGAATGCACGGAGTTTTGAAGAAACAGGTGGGTAATTATTTCAATATGGGAGCAAGAGATACCCAACTTCCTCACTTACTCTTTGCCATTCTCTGCCTCATGTATGATTTCCTTTCATACTAATCAAACCAAGATTACCTGTATTTGTTCTTGTTCGTCTTTGTGTCAGTTTAGTTATATTCAAGATCAAACAGGCTGTGCTCGAATAAATGTAAATTTGTGTTTGTTCATTTCTCCCGGTGTTGCTGTGTGCGTGTGTCGGACACAGGATACCTGGGCAAGCTTGCAGTAAGGGATGTCTCCTTGTTCTGTGTGCTCTGTGTCAGCATTCCTGCCAGGCGATTTGGTATTGTAAGCAGCGTTCGTTCTGGAGTTATGAGCGTGTAATCATCTCGTTATGGGAGCAACAGCTAGTTTACCTGTTCTCTAGTATAGCCAATCAAAAACGCTTGAAACATGCTGGCCACAGTCACGTGGCCTATGCCAGCATGATTCGGCAAATTCATGTCACATGGAACAGTTCTGTGAAACTAAATAGGGCAGAGGTACCTGTGACCAATAAACGATGCAAGACAAACTCGATCTGTTTGCAACAAGATCTCCAGCAAATCATCCCCCCCCCCCCCCCCCCCCCCCCCCCCATGATCACCTTTACAACGAACACCGATGAGAAACACAGCTATCGACAGAGTAGTCTGTCTGAAAAAAAGAGAAGCACGTGTAAGTCCCCACAAACCATTTCAAAACCAAAGTAATCCATACAGAGGCTGTTCACCTAGGAAGCAGCAGATCCGCTGCAGCTGGAGGATGATAAACATCGCTAATGAGAGAGAATTCGTTCCCTCTTTGATCGAGGCGAAGCAAGAGAGCTTAGAGCTGCGATCCGTGGCTAAAAGCCCCGGGAACACTTGAAAAGAGGGAGGTGTTAACTAGATCTCCGCGGTCATGAAAGCCACGTGTTACCTTCTATAATCTTAATGAGAAAGGGAAGGTGTTTTGCGCGTGCAGGCTCTGTGTTGCGGAACCGGCACATGGAGGCCTGCCCTTGGTCCTGCTTTGATATGTTCTAGAAGGTATTCAGACGGCAGGTGTTGTTCTTTCGTTTCCAATATATTTACTTTTCCCTTAATGAGTCGGGTATTAAATAGTATCTGATCGAGCTGGTCCTGTTGGTTATTACTGCGCGTGGTTTTGATCGGTGAACTGCTTGGCTGGTTGGTTGCTGGAGATGGTCTTTGGGTGGTAAATTGTCCCTCCTCTCTCTGGCTGAAACTCTCTCTCTCTCTCTCTCTCTCTCCAGGGCTGGGTGGAAAAAAGCATGTACAATTTGCTTATCTCATTACCCTTGTAAAATGAAATTTCGTTCGTTCGTCTGCTCTCTCTCTCTCTCTCTCTCTCTCTCTCTCTCTCTCTCTGGCTGAAACACACACACACACACACACACACACACACTCTCTCTCTCTCTCTCTCTCTCTCTCTCTCTCTCTCTCTCTCTCTCTCTCTTTCTCTGGAACCCCCCCCCCCCTCTCCCTCTGGCTAGAACTCTCTCTAACTGAAACCTCTCTCTCTCTCTCTCTCTCTCTCTCTCTCTCTCTCTCTCTGCCTGAAACCTTCTCTCTCCCTCTCTCTCTCTCTCTCTGGCTGAAACGCTGTGTGTGTGTGTGTGTGTGTGTGTGTGTGTGTGTGTGTGTGTGTGTGTGGCTGAAACTCTTTCTCTCTCTGGCTGGAACACACACTCTCTATGTGTCTCTGTCTCTGTCTGTCTGTCTCTCTCTCTCTCTGTCTCTCTCTCTCTCTCTCTCTCTCTCTCTCTCTCTCTCTCTCTCTCTCTCTCTCTCTCTCTCTCTCTCTCGTGTGTGTGTGAGTGTTGAGAGATCTTTTTAGTCCGTCAACTCTTTAAACAAAGGTTCTGTTTAATCGCTGCACAATTTCTTGTATTATTCTGATAACTTGTCTTTTATGGTTCCCTATGGGGATTCCGAGGGCTCTTAATAGTACATAACTCCGCCGCGTTCTGGTAGGTTCATGCTAGTCACTTTCCCTTTTCTGTCACCCATTTTAAACATTTATTTTAGACTTTCTTCACTTTCGTCTACTCTTTATCTGTCTTTGTGGACTATTCCTCCTGGTCTTTGTTCTGGAAAATCACACCTTTTTTTTTTATACTGACAAATAATATATACAACGTGCCAGCTTTTTATTTTTAATCTGGCGATTAGGTGACGAAAATTGCACACACTGTCCAGTGCGGTCGTTAGCTGTCCGTTTTGTCGTGTTCTTTTGCCCATATGACCTTTTTTTAAATGTATTTTTTGTGGCAGTTGAGTGTGTGTGGTTTGTTTGTTTTTTTTTAATCAGGGACCGATCTATTTTGGGGAATACCCGGCGCTGTCAACACAGTCTGATTTTAGATGTTGTAAGATGTCAGTAGGCTAGCTAGTGTGTCGTGTACTGCTTTCATTGTTTGTTTCTTTTTCAGGAGATAACTCTTTTAAAATGATCTGACTTGTATATGATGACAGCTCTGACAAGGTTGGGTTTTTTTTTGTGTGTTTTTTGGTTGTTGTTTTTTGGTGGTCGTCTGGGCTATATTGATTAAAACTTGAACCAGAATTATTTTTGACCAGATAAAAAGACACAAACGAAAGTATTATTTATGATATCCATGTAAAATCTAGTATTTCAAAAGTCGTTAAAGGTAGGAGAGGGAGGAGAAGAAGATAAAGAGTGTGGGAAGAAGGGAAATGAGAGGAGGAGGTATCGAGAGAAACAGGAAGGGAGAGGGGAAGGAGGGGGGGGGGCGGAGTGAAAGAGTAGGCGAGGGAGGGAGAAGGAATGTGCGAATAGTTCAATGTTATCAATTCTTGAGTCATGAGCTGGTTTTTGGTTTGTTATTTGTTTTCGCGAACCGTTCTTGTGAGTCTGGCATTACCTCACACACCCGCTCTTCGCCCCCCCCCCCCCCCCCCCCTCCCCCAACACCCCCCTCCCTACAGCCACTCCCAGGTTCGTTCGTTCACGGTCTTAAAGCCAGTAGTGCCGCATGGACCTATCAGCCTCAAGTGGCCTTGAGGTCACCCACCACCGGAGACATCGCTTGCAGAGGAATCACATCGATGATGTTCATTTATGCCTATTCTGTTGCAGCTCCCAATGGGTTTGACGGGATGTGTTATCTTTCTTTGAGGTTGCAGCCCTGAGATGGCTGTAATAAATACGGAAATTTTTCTCAGCTAAGCCCCCCCCCCCCCCCCGGCTGAATGAGCCCAGAACGATGACCATATTTTCAGCGTTTTCCGTTGTCGTGATTCCTCTGCATTGGGTGATTGTCTCCTACCACTGTGAGCAACTAAATCAGTGAAGCAGGGAGACATAATACATTCTACAGACAGGCTGTTGAACTCGCTTTTGTTTTAGACTGAATTAATAGGATCATTCTCAGCATATCTGTCTTTCTTTTCTTTCCACACACGCACGTGTGCACATATGCACGCACGCACGCACGCGCGCGCGCGCGCACACACACACACACACATATATGTATACACACACACACACACACACACACACACACACACACACACACACACACACACATATATATATATATATATATATATATATATATATATATATATATATATATATATATATATAAGGATATATGAGTTTTAGTGAGAATTATACTTGTGAAAAAATACGTGTGTATACATATATATATATATATATATATATATATATATATATATATATATATATATATATATATATATTCATTTCCTTTTGTGGTTAGTTATATGAAGTGTGTGTGTGTGTGTGTGTGTGTGTGTGTGTGTGTGTGTACAACTCCAAAACTGGGTTTATTTACTTTTCAAATGCGTTTTTAAGAACGTTCTGATTTACGGAAAGAATACAAATCTGCCATTTTGACACTGAATTCCTTCTTTTATGGAAAACTAGAATTTTCTGCGATGACTTTTTAGCCTTTTTTCAACTTTTTTTTTCCTCTCGGAAATTCTCATGTGAAATGTTGACTTATATGACTGGTGTCAATATTTCATACGTTGCCCGTCGTCCGCTCCAGCATTTTACAGAAAAGGACTCGGAAGCAACGTTGGTTATCAAATTGTACTTTACGCGTGAATTCGTTAGGGAAATCTGGGATGTGAGTCAAATCTAAACGACAGAATTGTAAAAAGGAGGGTTTATCGTTAGTATCTTGAAGTTCTGTCTTGAGATTTGTGCTCATCGATCGTACTTCGTTTGTATGTAAGATGAACCCAGCTATCATTATGTCTGTTGACTAATGATGCTTTCTTGTGGGGTTTTTTTTTTGTTTGTTTGTTTTGTTTGTTTTTTCCTTTTAACGTTCAAGGTGTGTGTGTGTGTGTGTCTCTGTGTGTGGTTGTTTTCCACTTCTTTTAATAAGATTTTTGTCTTCCATCACTTGCGGTTACATATAATGCATCAAAAGAGAAAAGAAATACATGCGGTGGAAAAGGAGGGATTGGGGCAGGTGAAGGGGGGGGGGGGGTGGAGGACGGAAGCTAGTGGAAATGGTTTCAGGAAGAAGGATGGAATTCTAATTTACTCTGTTAGCGTCCCTTGGTAGAATTTATCGACGGATGGAAACAAACCGGCACCATGGGACCAACCGATAACTCCAAATTCATCCGAGTCCCCTCCTTGCAGAGAGAGGGAGGCGGGTGGGTTAAGGGTGGATGGAAGTAGCTAGGTAGAAAGGCTGGTGGTGGCGGCAGCAGCAGCAACAGTAGTAGTAGTAGTAGTAGTAGTAGTGTAGTAGTAGTAGTAGTAGTAGTAGTAGTAGTAGTAGTAGTAGCAGCAGCAGCAGCAGTAGCAGTAGTAGCAACAGCAGCAGCAGTAGTTAAAATTGTCACATTCTACATCATGTAACATTCAATCTGTATTGGCTGCTCCATGTTCTGCATTATTCGCCTCATTTTGATTTTTTATTATCAAATACTTGGCATCAGTTTACCATTCCTTTTGCGTTAGCTGACACACATTCTTCAATATCTGCCGTATTCTTCATCAATTACCCACACCTTTTGCATTATCTAACACACACTCTGCATCAGTTACCACACATTTTGCATTATCTAACACACATTCTGCATCAGTTACCACACACTTTGCATCATCTAAAGCACACATTCTGCATCAGTTACCACATAGTTTACACTATTTTCC
>CM031595.1:108148693-108158693 GCA_018398815.1 Conus ventricosus | reverse complement strand
TCTCTCTCTCTCTAGCTCTCTCTCTCTCTCTCTCTCTCTCTCTCTCTCTCTCTCTCTCTCTCTCTCTCTCTCGTCAAATGAAAACGGGGTATGATTAAGAGCCGTTGAGGAATATTCACATGAACAGAAAACCTTATTCTAAGAAACGTTACATAGCTCGCCTCTCAGCTGTTCCTCTGCTGTGCCAAATGGCCCTTTTGACGTTTATTTCAAGATGGAAACAAACGAGCCCGTAAACGTAGAACCGATGGGGATTATAAGCACCTCCATCCCACAAGGGAGGTTCGTTGGACAGGAGGTCACTCAGAAAGAAAAACAAAAACGAAAGGGTTGCCAAGTTTGCTTTGCTAAAGGACTTCCAATGGACCACATGTTCATGGGAAAGCAGTGAGTGGGCACGGTTCTCCCAGTCTATCCAGCTGACTCGGGGGGTAGAGCACGGAGATCGATTTCAGGCGTCGCTAGTTTGAATCCGAAGTCTACTGAAGCGTTGAACATTTGAATTGCCATCCTCGCTACCCATCTTAATGTGTTAGCATTCTTAGGCGACAGTGCGGTGTGAGGTCGGTCCTCCACTGCTACTTTTTTTTTTTTTTTTTAAGATTACCTCATCGTCATATGATAGGTTTCTCTGTGTGGAGTTCTCGATGCTGTTCCCGAGGGTAGCGCGTTGCCCAGATGCAGCGCCACTGTCTGCCTTTGTTTTTTGTTTTTTTCTTTACGCATCAAGGTGCGTTTTCTTAACAAAATTTAGCCAGGGAAGATTTCCTTGTCGCCGCGGGTTCTTTTACCGGCGCTGATTGCATGCTTCACACGGGACCTGGATTCATCGATTCATCGGGCTCACCAGCATTCCGACCACCACCACTGAACATCTTGTGGCTGGGAAAGGGGGAGGAGGGAGGGGAGGAGGGCGGGTGGAAAATAAAATCCCCGAGCGAGACTCGAACAACGGGTCCAAGAGTCCCTGGCTTCCCATGCCCAAGCGTTATCCACCAGACCACATTTCTACTTTTACCACCTTTGGTGGTCATGGCTCTGTCATTGTCTGGTCTTGTTCTGCAGGCAGAGGACTAGTTTCATTGGCCGCGCGAGGTTAGAGGGTTACTTTCATTAGGTTGTGTCGTCTGTTCACCCACCCCCACGCCCAGACTCTGCACTCACTTACCCACCACGCCTCTTTTATTTAGCGGCTCGGGAACTAACATTTGACTACATCCAATCAGACCTTAATCTCAGTCTGCCGGGCTGAATGAAGCCCGTGATGGCTGATAGTGAGGCATATCGCGGCCAAGACTACTACTTAGTATACAGCTACCTCGGGAAAACGTGATCCTCACATTATTTGTATCATACGAAAGTGTTTTTTTTTTCCCGCATAACGTATTTTTAGACGAATCCTAATTGTTGGCCATGAACAGTAATACTTACAATTTAATGCATATGAGGAAAACAAAATCTAGTGGAACACGCTTAGAAGGCGCTGTCCAGAATGAGCGGGAGCTACGTGGGCCGGGTGGACGAGCGTGACATGTTAAAAAGTAATGGAGAAAGAATGCGAGGTACGTTGGAGAGAACGAATGATCTGCAGTCTGCCACAATCGTGGCCAGGAGACGACGTCAAGCGGCCATTGAAGACGTCTGGGATAGGACGTGTTGTTGATTGGGTTACCCGCCCTTGTCGCTAAACGTTGACTTCACTTACTTTCAGAGGGAAGGAGTTTGAAATTGAGGAATGTTCCGCTAGGGTATAGGCGGCGTAGTGGCTAACTCACCCTCCTGGAAAATGAGACAATCTGAGTATGTTGTTCGAACCTCGTGGGTTGCTCCCCCCCCCCCCCCCCCCCCCCCTTCCCTTTCCACTGGACTTTCAGTGACAGTCTGAGTGCTTGTCTTACGCATGAGATAAACCGAGGTACTGTGTGCGGCATGCACTTAACGTGCGTAGAAGAAACAATGGCAACGAGGGAATTGTTCGAGGAAAATGTTGTAGAAAAGTCCACATTGACAGGTAAACAAAAACGCACAGTCTAAGAAAAAAAAGAAAAGAAACGAATTGCGTTGTGCTATGATGAAGCGGTCTTCCGGGTTGAGCAGCCCAGATTTTATCCGGTGAAAGATGTTTTGAAACGAAGCTCTGCAAGACTACTAGTACTACTACTACTAACTACTACTATACTACTGCTACTACTACTACTACTGCGACTGCTGCTGCTGCTTCTACTTCTACTTCTACTACTACTGCTACTACTACTGCTACTTAGTAGCAGTAAAAGTAGTTGTAGTAAGAGGAAGAGGCAAAGGAGGATGAGGGATAATTGATAATAATAATAATAATAACTGAATTAATCATAGCAACAGATTTTTATTTTTATCGTCGTTGTTGTAGTTGTTGTCATTATTATTATTATTAAGGGAATCTGGTGCGCTTGTTCTCAACAGAGCTCAGAGCGCTTACACACAAAAGACGGGTTAAATTAGCATACAGAAAACACACACACACACACACACACACACACACCACACACACACACACACACACACACACACACACACACACGAGATGTAAAGTCACATAACAAAAGTGCATGTCCAAATGGTTTATAGAAAAAAATGCACATATGAAATAATGTTTTGCTCGCAGTATGATGAAACAAAGGTGTGGTTAACAATGTTTGTCGGATATAAGTCTAGCAATCCAAAAGATTCCGCTAGTTATATGTTCCCAGTGTTTGCACATTTCTCCTTCACTAGATCTGTGGACGTGGCCCTAAAAGCGCAGAACATGAGTACATTCGAAAAAAAAAAATACTGTTCAGTACTATCTTATGTAAGCCACAGAACTGCATTTATCGTTTACATTTTTAGTGCAACATTTGTGCCCAGGCACCCGTTCATTATCTTCAGCTGGAACCGTTTTAGATTAACGCCTTTTATTTTGTGCGCATGTGGGAAACGAAAAAGCCCAGTCATGTGTTTTTGTTTTGGTTGTTGTTTTTGTCCCATTTTTGCAGCTTTTTGGAATCAGGTTGTATTCAGTTGATATGCCATGGTATAGTTTTGAATCATTGTAGGTTGTAAACAATCTCTTATAATGTAATGGGTCCCCGACGTTCCCCCATCTTATTCAAATATGATTATTATATACAGGGGTGAATAGGGCATGGACAGAAGCTTTCGCACTAAATACACACAAATTTTGATCTCGCATACACGCACGCACACACACACACACACACACACACACACACACAAACACACACACACACACACACACACACACACACCTGTCGCTCACATCACCTCTTACAAAGGAGACGGGACACCAATAATATTCTCAAGAAAAAGTTTTGTTTAAAACTTGACTCCGAGCCCCGCTCGTTGCTACACAACTCATTCATCTGTATAGTGCAAAATGAAAACAGCATACATATTATCCTATGATTGCATCCCCGTTATTTCAGTTATTCTTATTTATCCTAAAAAGACAGCATTCCAGTATTCCATTTAGTTGCACACCTGAAAACGAAAGAAAGAACGAAACATTTACATTTTGCCAATTCTTTCCCTCGGCTGAACAGTTCGGTTCTTTCACGTTCTGTATGCCCAGAGTGGTTATCCTAACCGAATTGTGAAACTGTGTGGAAACAGTGACAAATGTTTTCAACTCGGGAATGCCAATCTTTCAATTCTCTACACTTTCATGATCCATTTTCAGGTTTATTTTGTCTTTTGCGTGTTTGTGAGGGGAAAAAAATCTGATGGGTTTGGCAAGGGCAGCTACAAGTGAGTCACTATAGAAAAGAGTAAGAATGTAACATCGCTAATCTGCCAAGAGGCGTTGATTGACGTTTTACCCATACTTTGAAAAATATGTTTTACATCAGCTCATCCTTCTGAATGAGTTTACGCATTCTTTATCATCGTTTGTGATCCAAACACTCAGTGCTCAAACTTTTGAAGAAATCCAATTCATTCCTATGTATTCCGTACCATTGCATTTGATACTTTTTTTTAATGGTTAATGAGGATTATAAAAGGAATGATGCTACGGAGTTCAATTCTGTTTTGAAACAACACACAGGGCTATACTGTATGTTTCCTTTTATGATTCATCCGGATTTCCCCAACAAGTTGGAGAGATAAGACACATTAACGTTCATCAGAAAACTTGAGCGATGCTCTGAATGAATCCGTTAAGAGAATGATTCTTGACTGTAGACAGGAGCCGGCCTTAGCTTAAAACAATCCTATAAATAAATGCGTGGACACGAACCTACGACGTCCCAGCTCTTAAGGCCGCCCTTAGCTTAAAACAATCCTATAAATAAATGCGTGGACTCGAACCTACGACGTCCCAGCTCTTAAGGCCGCGACTTTAACCACTGCACCAAGGTGGTGTGTCTGAAAGCCTGTTCTGTTAGTTACAGAATTTAATTTGCATGTTGAGCCGCCTCCAGGTCTACCCTTCAGCTTCTAGACCCAAAGAAAAGGAAAGGGTTACATCTTTGCTGGGACGAAGCACGCGAACGCATTGTTAAGCTTGAGCCATCTCCGTCGACTATCACATGTTTTTGTGATATAATGTTCCTCACAAGGAGTAAAACAAGTCACAAATTTTGTAGCTTTCTATCTCCTGATAAAGACGCACAACGTGGCCTGTTTTGCTAATGAATCCTGTTGAGCAAAGTGCAAGCACGATTTCGGTGGGTTTTTTTTTTTATTGTCGTTGTTTTTTTGGGGGGCTATGTTTATTATTATTGTCCATTACAGTAAATCATGGGGGGCAGGAGGGAGGGGAGGAGTTAGGAGGAAGCACACTCGCAAGCACGCGCGCGCGTGCACACACGCACACACACAACCACACTGATTAAAGAACAGAAAATAAGGAAGAATAGCATCTTAAAGATTGCATGGATGGATAACCTTGTTGTGTATGTGTGCTGCGTTCAAGATGAAGAGCGCGAACGGAACGGCAATGAGCATGAAGACTTCTTATAAAGGTTGTACGTGCTGTGGGACTCAAAATCTCCCGATCTCCTACTCCTTCCTCCCCCCCCCCCCCACCCCCCCTCCAACCCCTACCCCCACCCTCTCTCTCTCTCTCTCTCTCTCTCTCTCTCTCTCTCTCAATTTACACCCCTAGTGTCCACAGATAAAGACAAGGTAAGCGGGTGATATGGGGCTATTTCGCATCTACGGTTATATCAGATCTGTCTAAAATCTTTTTCTTCAGTGTGTGGTTCTAGCCAGTAGTCCGACCTCTTTTCTGATTTTTTTAATCGATATCTGTTTTGTTTGATCCAGTTTCCATTCTCAGTTCATAGAACCGTGGAACAAAACACTAGAAATGACAAGAGAGTAACGCATATGCAGCATCTGTTTGCATATGTTAATAGCCTTTACTGAGCTTTAACGATATATTCGACTCTTTACTTTTCTTTATTATGGCAGTTGTATTTCAATTTCACGATTAGTTCCCAGTCATTGCCGAGGACAGTTGAATGTGTTCAGCTATATCACGCTTGATGGCAGTTTCACTAATATAGTTTGTTCCTTAAATCAAAAGAAGGAAGTCAGTCATGGATCTCAACAATAGAAAATGTTTGGAAATCTGCAGGGGGTGGGGGGGGGAGTCTTTAATAGAGCTAATGTTCAGTAAGTGGGACCCCACCGTTTTCTTGGAACAGGTGGCGTTGGTAGGCACGCCCAAAACAACGTTGCCCCCATCAGTCAGTTTAACAGTTGAATAAGAGAGACAGACAGACAGAAAGAGACTGAGATAAATGTACAAACACCTGTAATGCAGACAGTCAATATACTGATCATTACTCTGTCTTGAGCTTCAAATCAAATATTTGACTCTCTAGATCTGTTTGTGTGACCATAAACTGGGAAAAGGTAACTATTTGCCATGGAAAGACAGGTGGTTACTTCCCCTGATGTTTCTTTTTCCATGACAGGTCCATTTTTCTTATGCTGTCGGTCAACGGCGAGATGCAATGTGACCAGTCCAGTCCTTTACGTTCTAAATTCAATTGGTAGTCCTCTGAATCGTCCAACCCCCATTGTAGCTTGTAAAATGGTCATGAAAAGGGGGGAGTCACGGCGAAATGCACATCCATTTATGGAAAGCTTGCGATGTTTACTAACTGCAGGGAGTTGACTTGCTACCTGAAATGAGTCATTTGTCTGATGTACCTCGTATGACTTGTGGATAAATCATCTGAATCATTTATCTTCGAACACCGGGATTTTGTGCCCAGTATCTGCCATCACTATCCAGTTTTCGCATCCATTCCGCTGAATGGATCTGATGTATTGAGGGTTTTTTACCAGATGATATGCAGTCTGGTCATGATACACAGGACCCGACGGAGCCTCGTCTCGATCTCCTTTGTTAAACTACTGTTCTTGCTTGGCGTAAGATACTTCAGTTGGTCCAGAGTCTGACGGAGCCTTGTCTTGATCACCTTTATTGAGCTCAAGTGGAGACCAAGCAAATGCAAACAAGGGGAAGAAAAAAGCTGGACGCACTTTTTTGTATCAGCGAGTTTGTTCACTCATCCTGTCATTCTGTTTGACGGTTGATAAACGTTATGACGAATGCGTAGGCCGTAGCCCATGATTTTAGCGGTACACGCTTGGTCCAGGCTTACTGGAATATGCTCTCATAAAATCAGACACGATCTTTCATTATTATATGCTCTCTCTCCAATATGAAAACTATTGTTGCTGTCTGAGTCTCCATCAAGGTACTTTAGTCGGTAGTTGAGAATGATTCTCTACCCCGTCTTTTTTTCCCCTCGAGTATCCCAATGCGTACGTTTATACTGTAATTTTGTGTTTCCATCACCCATGAAACGCTGGACGTAGATGGCGCAGGTCTGCACTGAAGCGGCAGACGGCCGTTCAGTCCAAGTTTCACTTGTCTTAGGACTTACGTCCACACTTACGTCTACTGGCAGGATGGGCCAGGCTTGACACCATCGGGGAGACAGACAAGGCGTTAACGGTGGCCATTGTAAAGGACTCAGACTGTCTGCCCTCGTTCCCAGAGTCATTTTCCCGGCCTGTCTCCCCAATCTACTGTGACAGTAAGAGCCACTCTTTAGTCCCTGTCAAAATACTGTTTGGCAGGGTTGACGAGGCTGTGTTGTCTCGAAGCAAACTGGATCATCATCCGCAGTGATCCAAAGTCGGGGCTGCACGAATCTGTTTGAAACATATGACTCTGGAGGCCATTCGAACTTCGTACGGACAGACCTGTCCATGGAGTGTACGGTCAGCCACACGGCTTCGTATCTGTTTTCATCAAGAAAGCGTCGCTGGTGCGGACTACACATGCTGTTCACAACATCATGTCTGCTCAGCCATGAGATCACAATGTGTGGTAGTTATAGCGAAATACATAAATAAGAAAAATTGTCGTGAAAAGGGATTAGTGGACGAAGCGGATCAAATGTCTGGCCTTACGCGTTAGGCCGGTGCGCTGGCTAGGCCCAGAGATACAGGCAATATAGACGAAGCAAAAAAAAGCGGATATTCGATTGAGAACGTGCTAATAAACACGCTATGGCCATACACAGCCTTGTTAAACGTTTGTTTCTGGCTCAGAGCTTTTTTTTTTCACTGCCATTTTCCGATTCGGTTCTGATCACAATTTTTAGATGAGAGGTTATACCTGAAAAGAGCTCTCTTTAGCTGGGCGTTTGTTCGGAATATGACTGTACATCTGGAAGGGATAGGCTGAAACTTATGTCTCTAATTGATTCAGACCTACCTTTTTTAGTGAGAAAGGAATGGTTTAAATCGGATATCACATGAACTCCGCAGCTGTAGGATTAATTAGAACGGTTCGCGTGTGAGGTCCTTGAGGATACCAGTGGGAAATGAGAACGACAGAGGCCTTGGATCGAGGTGAATAATGGGATTTTTTTTCATCCTAGGTCAATCGGAGAACGTAGCAGCCCAGTCTTCCGCAATATTTAATCCTAGCCTCCCAGCTACATGGCTCATTACTTCACCGTAACCAACCAGAGAGATTCAGTTTCGAAAGATCATCGAGAGACTGGTTTCTGAATTTAGAATCTGGAGGACTTTGGTTTTCACCTGTCACACTGTCACTTTTGCACACATGCATTCATGACAGCATTTACTCCATACGCACACGCAATCTTTCCAATCAACCAAAGGCGCATACCGAATGTTTTTTCTTCTCCCCTCTCTTCGGGGAAAAACACTTTACTAAATCACATCAAACAATTTATAACAGATTTTATTACATGCATTCTTGTAACCAATTTCCCATTTACTATCAATACAAGTTTCTGTAAAGTCATGGCCTTCACATAACATTGGCCCAAGATCCAGACCAGGAGAATAAGTAATTATTTCATCATTGATGCTATGCCTGCATAGATATAAGACTCGTTCCATACTGTCATGATTCCCTGTCTCTCTCAGACATCGTATCGCCCCCTTGAATTCTCCCGTCACTGGAATATGATTTCCGACTCCTCTCCCTTGACTTCTCCTGTTACTGGAGACCTGAGTTCCAACTCCTCTCCCTCGACTTCTCTGTCACTGGAGAGATGACGAGTTCCAACTCCTCTTCTGGAGTCTTTAATTGCTGGGGCTGAATACCGGTGTGTTCCCACACCATGGCCATCTTTAACCACCTCACGGGGTGAAAGGTGAAGGGCGAAGGGCTGAAACACGAATAGGTTCGTGTAAGTAACCTGCTTCCCAATTTAATTATGAATTCTTTCTTTCTCTTTTCTTTAGGTTTTCCCCTTTAGTTTCCCAACTATCTTGGCTCACCTGGGTAATGACTGGTCAGCAGTGAGGACCAGCGTCCTGACAGGTTCGAGTCTCTAGGCCATCTGCTGGGCTATAAACTGATTCTTTCCTCCCTCCTCTTGTGAGTGCTTACTCAGTGTTCAAAACACATGACCAGCACCTTACCAGCCTTATTAAACTATCTCTCAGTGGTCACTTTCACCCAATGACACATTTGTTTCTTTAATGAGTCATTTCTACAAATTATTTGGGGACGCCGCTACACTAGTCAAGCCACATAAATATTCTTCCTTTTTAGTTGTGGCATGGGGAAATGATTAATATCACTAAACTACATGTGATGGAGCGTCACATGCCTTGATGTGAGGCTACGTCACATGACACCCCCATCCTGGGGGTGAAAAAATTTTCTCCAGAAATTTTTTTTTTTACGGATATACAACTTCACTTAAAAACACATCTTCAGCCATGAATCTCAAATGTGTATCCATCACATGATTCACCAAATTAACAATCAACGTATAGAATCAATCATCGTGATCCACCATAAATGCATATTTCAAACTTTCGTCTTTCTAAAAAGAAAAAATTCATAATTGATCACCACATGTCACAAATTAATTTCACAAATTACACGTACAAAACAACTAGGGATATCAACAATTCAAAGTACAAATTGTGTTTATATATTAAGATATGAAGCACATTTTTCCCTTGATCTTTGTCTCACTCATATGTTTCAAAACCCTCATGAAAATGAGAATATTTCTAAGTGTAAATGTTTCTCAAGAGACATGTAAACAAAATAAACATAGTTTAAACATAGTTTTTTTTTCCCACATGTATTGTTATAGTCCATGTAAAGTGAAACATATTTTCCATTGTTGACAATGAACTAATGAAAACAATAGGTTTGTCTCACTGCACAATCAAAACATGTGTATATACATTTCTAAAGAGTTATTTGCTCATGACACATACTATATATTCACCTTCACAAGCAAGTTAGACATAAATAGTACATGATTTTTTTCATTCTTTACGAAAGAATAAAGCAAAGAATAAATATGTAATACATCACATCAAGTAGTTTTTGCTTGTAAAACATATGTCATTCAAAGAATTAAGCAAAATACACTGATTTAAAGCAGTAGTAGCATCAATCACCATATAAGGCATAGTTTTAAAATTTTGAAAC
>CM031595.1:108135104-108140104 GCA_018398815.1 Conus ventricosus | reverse complement strand
CAGGTCTAAAAGATACAGATCAATACAACAGGTAGTGAGCATTGTAAGGGATGGATAACGGATCCAAACGGTGCCAGAAACAGCAATGGTATTTGTTATAGTATAGAAGTGGGTCACATTGTGCGCTCGGTGAAATTTGAAATCCTGTTCTGTTTTGATTTAAAATAGGTTAGATAAATAAGTAAGGAATATGAAGACACAGGATGGTCACTTTCACAGTGTTATTTCCCCGCTGTTCCCAGAGGACAGCTCACAGTTGGTTGGCGTGGTCTGCTACACCGCTGGAACCTGTGTGAAACTGTTTCTGAAAGCTGCGTTTGAGGCGCTGACTCCAGAATGAAAATGGCCTCGGCCTCTATCCAGTTTCATTATGCCTTGACGAATGTGCCCATGACTGGCTACCCCCGTTCATACTGCTTCATTTGTTAACTCTTTCCTGACTTGGATTGATAGATATATTCTAAACTAGGGAAACATTTGGTCGTAAACTATCGAATGATATTGTAACTCTGGGTGGTTTGATTGTTTGTTCTAGGATATTTACCCGGATTTCGTTTTTTGAGTTTTTGAACGAAATCAGTGTTTTTAAAAAGATTTGATTTTAAATTGAGTGTGAGAGACTTTTAGCGGGTCTTTTGATGCAAAGAAATAACTGGTTTTGACTTTGCATCTTAATTCGCTCACTTTGTTCTGGGTGATGTTTTATTTTTTCGGTGTTTCAACCCTGACATGACTTTTGTGGTCGGCCGGGCTTAAAGCAAAATGATTTAGTTTGATTTGGTTGGTTGTTTTATCTTTATGCGGGATGAGTATTTTTTTGGGTCAGATTCTGCTGTAAATATCCCTGGTCTTGTGACAAATGGGTTATTCTGTTGATAGATTGGGAACCACAAACTGAAGAGGTTGGGATCCAAGGTACAGGAGAAACACGGTAAGAACTGATCACACAGAATGCTGGCGGTCAGCCTCTTGCCGACCGCTGCACTGGACGATCAGACTACGCCTCTCTGTCCTCGCCCTTCTGCCCTCTCACCCACAGACGTGCTCAGGTCTCCCACCCCATCCCCTGATACTACACAGCCACTTCAGCCACTGACGGGTCTGATTTGGCCAAGGGAGGACATCCTCCAGAATGTCTACCGACCGTTTGTCCTACAAGAGAAGAGCAGAGGAATGGCTCTTCCTTTGCCTTGTCCCTCAGCCTAGTAAGCTTGATTAGATTGAGGGTAGAGAGGAAGGGGAGAAAAAGGGCGAAACTGGATGTACACCTTAGAGAAGGGATGAAGTAAGCTCGATAAAAACTAACACAGGATGCTTACTTGCAAAAAAGAATTGGAGGTTGACTTCAGCATGTTTACACAGCAGGTGAAGCAGCAGAAAAAGTAAATTGTCAACTTACAGGTGGAAATGAAGTTAGGACGTTTCGACGCTTAGTGTCTTCATCAGCAGAATGAGTTAGTGACAGACAGAAAGAAAAAGATAGCAATAACAAATGGGAAAAAAAAGTGAAGAGTGTTTACACACACTGACACAAAACAAACAGGTGCCCAGAAAGTGAGCACAACTAACAAGGATAGTAGACGATACCGACACAGATCAGCCTTTTTTTTGTTTTGTTTAGTTTAAAGAAGACAGAATCAAAAGGAGTGACATAAAAAAAGGACATTACGATGACAGGAAAAAGGGAAATTGTTGTCACAGGATCAAGTTCAGCATCAAAGCTTTGAGCTTGACCACTCTCCGCGGTGTTTCTCTGTTTGTTGAGATATAAGCAAAGCAGATATGTTTCCTACTGAAATGGAATACGAATTCATGAATCATTTCCCCTGACCTGATCATGAACATCAAAATACTTGATTATTTTCAAAAGATATTTTATTTCACATTAAAACATGTAAGGCAACTATTGGTTCAATTTTGAAATCTGTCCCAAGTCTCAGCCCCTGCATACACACACACACACACACACACACACACACACACACACACACAACACACTCTCTCTCTCTCTCTCTCTCTCTCTCTCTCTCTCTCTCTCTCACACACACACACACACACACACACACACACACACACACACACACACACACACACACACACACACAAAAGCAAACGCGCTCTCACACGCACACACACACATAGACACACGTCACACATAGATATAAACACATGCGTGCGCGCGCGCACCATACAAGCACACTCAGAGAGAGAGAGAGAGAGAGAGAGAGAGAGAGAGAGAGAGTTTCATTTTCATCAGGGATTTCCACCGTTTAAAGTAGTCTGTAACATATGCTGTACTGCTAAGGTGTGTGTGTGTGTGTGTGTGTGTGTGTGTGTGTGTGTGTGTGTGTGTGTGTGTGTGTGTGTGTGTGTTGTGAAAGAGAGAGAGAGAGAGAGAGAGAAAGGAAAGAAAGAAGGTGAGATAGGGAGAGCGGGGGTTCATTTTCATCAGGGAAGCGTCACAGCGTTTGGTGTAGTCTGCATATGCTATATTGATAAATTATGAGCCCTCAAGCGTGAACAAGATTAAAAAACAAAAATTAAACATTATATATAAAAGAAAAATGCAACACGGATAATGGAAAGCGAAAGATTGAAGTGGGACCTCATGTACTACATACACACACACACAGACACACACGTACGCACTCACGTAAGCACACACGCACACTCGCACATACGTGCGTGTGCTTACCCGGACGCGTGACATGGCTCTGCTGCTGAAAAAGACACAAAATCACGGTGATCAAGCCATATGGGTGACCTCAGTTCCAGTAGACAAAGTCTAGAGTTGCTTCTTGCGATCTGTGGTCACAAACAGCTTGTCTGACCTGTTGTTTCTGAACGCTTTTTCTTTTCTCGCGAATTTGGTTTGGTGCACACACAAAATAGTTTTGATAGTAGCATAAATGAATTCTCGAAAGTTAAACACAGAGAAAAATCGGACCACTTGTGCATACTTGCTCGCCACTTTTTTTTATGCCCAGTCTGTCTACACTAATCGCAATACAGCTGGATCCATAAACTACAGAGGTGCATTGTTTTCTTCCAGTGATGTTTTGGTTCACTTCGATCATTAAACACGAAAACCTTTGTCAAACTCTGGCATACAACCTTCCCAGTTTGCACTTTCAGGTAGGTCTTATTTGATCGAAATGTGGAGGCTTATGGAGTGAAAAAAAAACCAACATTCGGAGCAATTCTGTCAACAGGACGTGAACAGCAATAGTTCAGAGTGCAGCCACTGCAGAAGAGGGTGCACTGTCCCCCGTTCCTTTCCACTGATTGCACAGTCGTCGTCGTCATCATCATCATCATCATCATCATCATCTTTCTCAGAGCTCCAATAAGGGTTGTTGAGGCACAACCGTTGACTCTTGGACAATCTTCCTCCATCTCTTACGGCTTTCTGTGGTCCTTGGACAGGTGGTGAAGAATAGGCTTTGCTTTTCCTCATACCTAATGTACCCCACCCCTCCACCACCACTATCACCACTCCACCCCACCCTCCCCCTTCCCTGCGGTCGGCGAGGCTATAAACGAGATGAATTGAAATCCGCCTCTCTTTTTGCGGCCGGCACTGTGTCTTTTTTTCCCCAGGCCGGCTGCGCTTGAAGAATAGCCAACAAAAAAAACGCACCAATGTACGTCAGTAATGTGTGTGCTGCATCCACTGAACGGACCGCTCGTGTGCCTGCCACTCATTTCGCTCGGCCAGAGAATGGCCAGGGATAGGATCTGACTGTTCTTTACCCGGGGAGTCTCCACATGCGTGACGAGTCCCATTAGAGAAGCAACGAGGATCAGGGATGGAAGAAAAGGACACGAGAGAAAGAAATGAAAAAGTCAAGCAACAACTACAAAAAAAAAATGTCCAGTCTTAAACTTGGCAAAGAAAAAATTGAATTGGGGAGAATAAGAGTTGAGCAAGGCGATCGACCTTTTTTGAGGGTGGGTGGGTGAGTGGGGGGTCCATGTTTTCTCTGATCCTGTATGGGTGACATTTTTATTTTTCTGTGGTCTGCGAAGAAATGTGCCTGTCTGCATGCTTTTCTATGAGAAAATTATCCTGTTAAGAGTCTTTCTTATTCTTTTTCCATGTCCGTAAACAAAGAAGTGACCCCTGTTCGTATTTGGGGGGGGGGGGGGGGGGGGGGGCTGGATGATGTGCTGTTCGTTTTCGTCGTCGCTTGTTTGGTTGGATGTCTTTTTGTTTTGTTTAGTTTATAACATCTGTAAGAGTGACAGCCTAAATAGCAGCCGCCTGGGAAGAGAGCCCCAATGAAATACCACACCCTCCCCATGTCTGTCTTTCCCTCCCCCTCACTGTCCCTCTCACCACCCTCCATGAGTGGTGTAGATGCTGGTCTTTCAATTATACAAAGAAGCCCATACTGTTGCGTAATTCGAACCGGAGGGGGAAATACTCTCGGGCGCAGATACGTTCACACGATTAGGTGTTAAAAAGATCGGTTTTGAAGGCAAACCAAAGAATGCAATTCTAAGAAGCCACCATTCAAGGAGAGCAGTTTGAATTTATCACCGACATTTCAAGAAGACTTTACAATGCAGTGGTTCACATTTTCAAACAACCATTTGTTATTGCAATTGTGAGACCGTGCCCGTGGCATTTATCTTTACTGAACATCTGTTGTGAGTCTACGTTTGTACCAGATACTATGCTGTGGCCAACATAGCAGTTTTCTTGGTAAATTTCTACTGGTATTAGCCGATAGTATGAAACGCTCAATTAAACGCTCTACAAGTATAATTCTAGCAGAGAGGATACAGTCAAAATAGGAAGGGAGTGTTGAGGGCGGAGAATAAAGTGAGAAGAGAATTTACATTAGATTGCATGTATGGGATGGTGACATCCCATTTGGTCTACTCCCATTTCGTCTACTCCCATTTCGTCTACTACTCCCATTTCGTCTATTTCCATACTGACCATACTGCAAGGCTCCCCCTGGCGTAACCAGTGTCCCAGTCTACTCCAAAGC
>CM031595.1:108102604-108130104 GCA_018398815.1 Conus ventricosus | reverse complement strand
GTTTGTGTGTGTGTGTGAGAGAGAGGGAGAGAGAGAGGGGGGGGAAGAGAGAGAGAGAGAGAGAGAGAGAGAGCATGCATGCACGAGCGTGCGCGCATTGTGCTTTTTCTGTGATTGATCTGGACCATGTCTCCCAGATGACAGGCAGTAATATCAGTCATCCATCAAGCCAAATGGAGATTACCGGCAAAAGTGCAGCTGTTCATTTAACCACGGTAGTGTCTAGAATTAG
The DNA here is from genome assembly GCA_018398815.1 of Conus ventricosus. Classification (NCBI taxonomy): domain Eukaryota; kingdom Metazoa; phylum Mollusca; class Gastropoda; order Neogastropoda; family Conidae; genus Conus; species Conus ventricosus. The sequence goes on along the minus strand of CM031595.1, from coordinate 108,129,872 downwards.
CTTTTGGTTAATTGCGCCTGTTTCTGAGCTGTTTTCTACCACCCCAACCCCCATCCCCACCCCATCTTTTGTCCGCGCCCCCTCCACCTCTTCCTGCCCCTTGTTTCTTAAGTCAACGACAGTGTAAAAGGCATGTCCTGTGTACTTCATTCACTTTAGCCATAGAGGCTGGCTTTTCCATTATATCACAAGGCCACAATGTCAGAATGTGATTCTCTCACTTCATTTTCAGGCGGAGTTCTTCTTTCGTCCAAAGAATGAAGGGGTTTGGGGTATGGGGGCGGAAGGGATGGGGAGTGGCAAGGTGGTGTGAGAGAAGAGGGATGTTTGTGGGTAGGAGGATGTGGTTACATTCTTTATCCGCCCAAACGGAGAGAAGCATCCATTGGCCACAAACATCAGTAAAGAAATGTTTACTTTTGAACACCACACACAAAAAATAGAAATCGGTGAGTATAATAACGTCCAGCTACGCACAACAGATGGTTAGAAAATGAAGCTATTTGATTGATGGATCGGTCACGCTCTTGGCAAACCACCCACCCACCACCATTATCAGACAAGCCCTGACTTGGGAATCCCCAGGGTAGAAGGAAAAGAGGTCGATCAAGACAACAGGTTTAGGCTCACATGGAGCCAGCCGGAGAGAAACTAGAACAAAGATGTCTGGAAAACTCTCATCAGCGCTCTAACCCCCAGGAGGGTAGCAGGCATAGTGAATGATGAATGAAGCGCAACTTCCATTTTTCTTGACCTGGTTGATTTTTGAAAAGGAGGTGAAATAAATAAAGACCAAATCAAACGAAAGGGGAATCATTCCAGAACGTCAGTGGTATTTCGCAGGAGGGCTATGTGGAAGAACGCCTCAAAGCAGAATTCAGATTGTTGCGGCATGTGTGTGTCTGTGTAAATGTGTGTATGGGCATGCGCGCGCGTTCGTGTGTGTGTGGTGTGTGTTGTGTGTGTGTGTGTGTGTGTGTGTGTGTGTGTGTGTGTGCTCTGATTAAAAGCATGTGAAAGCAGCTCCGCTTTTATTTGGCTTGGCCATTCGTTATCTCACCCACCGCAATCGGTTTTTTCCTATGCTCGATCAGTGTTTTTCTGTTTTTCTGTCCCTGCTCAACGTCTATTTGTTTGTTTGTTTGGGTTTTTTTTGTTTTTTGTTTTTTGTTTTTTTTGCTGTCCCAACCTCTGCGCCACCTCAGAGGCAGTGCACCCACACCGCTCATTCCGACACCCCGTCCACAGACATAGCCCGGCCGGCCCCGCCGCAGCATCGGCACCAGCAATCCACAGGGAGCAGTCAATGTCAAGTCGCCAGAGGCAACCCACCGGAGGAGACACTGCACTGCTGCCGAGTCACTTCGGTGGTGTTCAGTGGCGCCTGTTCTGATCTAACATACGCAGGACACACCTACTAAGCCCCCTACTGACGACAATAATTGCTTGGTTGCGGAGCCGGCGTGAGTGAGCTCTCCCTCCGGAGGGCGCCACCACGTCCGTCCAACGACAGCTCCCATGGACCAGCCGATACCGGTGACCCCGACGGAAGCAAACCAAGGCCACAGACGTGAGAGGACATCGAAATTGAGGTCACCATGAGAGCAGGGCATGAAGGGCACAGAACTTGAGACATTTTTTAATGCTGATCAATGGAATGAGGATGATTAAGATGATGCTACGGATTTCCATTTCGGTCTGAGACTACATGACAGGGCTGTACTCTACGCTTCCTTTCATAATATATCCTGGCGTCAACCAGGCCCGAGAGATACAGGCACCTGCAGTGTTGGGTCAGGAAATTTGAGCAACACTCTCAGAAACGCATCCATTAAGTGGATGAAACTCGACTGTGTGGTCCCAGTCTTCCCAACTGAGTCCGCAGCAAACTCAACTCTGGGTAGGAGCCGGTCGGGCAGAAAAAACCCACATGACTCTGATGGGATTCGAACCCACGACCTCCCAGCCGGGAGTCCGCGACGCTAACCACTTCGCCACGGCGGCTGGTGTTTGTTCTTTGTTTGTTTCCTGTCCCTAATTAGTATTTTCTTTGTCGTATCCTTGATCAGTGTTTTCTGTTTCCTGCCCTTCAACAATATTGGGGCTTACTACTCCCAGATCATTATTTGTTTGTTTTGTATTTTGGTTTCTTACCCCCTGATTATTGTTTGTTTCTTTTATATGTCCTTACCATTTTTCTTTCAGTTTCCTTCTCCCAATCAGTGTTTTTGTTGTTTCGTGTCACTGGTGAATCTTTCACGTTTTCTGTCCCGGATCAGTGCCTTTTTTTTTTTTTCCCTAACCCTGATCAGTGTTTTTATTTTCCTACCCGTGTTCATTACATTTCACTTTTTACCCCCTGATCAGTGTTTTTATTTTCCTACCCGTGTTCATTACATTTCACTTTCTACCCCCTGATCAGTGGTTTGTTTCCTACTCTTCATAATTTGTTTTTTCTGTTTCCTGCTCATTGTCAAGGCTTTTGTTTCCTATCCCACATCACTGTCGTGCCTTTTCTTTCTAGTGTTTTGGCTTTACTACTCGCCCACCTTCCCACCCGCCTACCCTCTTCCTACCGACAATTTTTGTCAGTTTCCAACCCTCAGCACCTGTCCTTAGCATCTTCTTCTATAATCAGTGTCTCTGTGTTGCCTAACTTTGATCAGCAATGTCTGTTTTTTATTCGTACTCAGTGTTTTCTTCTTTTTTTTCCCACCCCTGATCAATATCTTATCATTCTCTCCCCCTGAACGTTCTGGGAATGTTTGGAAGGGAAGAACGCAATAACCGATCGGGTAATGCCTGTGGCTTCCCTGCTGAGGACCCATAGGGCCCATGAGGTCCTGACAGCATCTTGTGAGTTAGGGCTGGGGGTGTTCATCTGATGTTCCCCATCGACTTATATGTACTTCCATTGCTGCCTTATCCTCATTTCCTTGTGCACAGACGGGTGTAGAGGATGAATTTACATGCCTAAAGGTCTAGAAATCTATATCGGTGTTTGGCCAGTTCTGGAAATGAGAGCATGTCCAGTACGCTTCAGCTCCGAGAACAATGTGATGCTAAGAAGGCAATGGTGATAAAGATCAAGTGTATTAAAAAAAAAAAAGATGCCACTCATACACACGTACACGCACACACACCCGCACACACGCGCGCACATACACACACACACACACACACACACACACACACACACACACACACACACACACACACACAGGGTTACACACACACACACACACACACACACGCACGCACGCACGCACGCACGCACGCACGCAAACACACACACACACACACGCACACACACACACACACTCACACACACATACACATCACACACATGCACACACACGCACGCACATGCGCGCGCGCGCACGCACATGCGCGCGCGCGCGCGCACGCACACACACACATGCACGCACGCACGCACGCACGCACGCACATACACAGAGAGAAAGAGGGAGAGTCGCTCACAGAGTTACACACACATACACACACACACACACACGCACACACACACACACACACACACACACACACACACACACACACACACACACATACACCCGTGCGCGCACGCTCTACAAAAGAAAGAATGCAGGGGTGTTTTAGGCCACAAACGCGAAAGAGGCAGGCGGTGAAAGAAGGAAAGGATGCTCTTCGGAGTCACGTTGTCGAACCATCCACACCAGTGTTCCCCTGCTCCGTGCCGTGTTTTTGCTGGCGACGAAGTGCCATTTCCTGCTGTCGAGATCCCAGCCTTGTTATCTCGCTGAGCAATGGATTTCCTGTGAAACTCTTCAGGGGCCCTTCACCACTCTCGCAGAAGGAGATGAAAAGACAACGGTTCCTCAGCCAGACTCGGGGCTTCTTTCAGCTAGAAACTAAGACCCCCGCCGCTCCCTTTTCCTTGCTGCACTGAGGAGGTGTTCGATTCCTCCCCCCCCCCCCCCCCCCCCTCCTGCCGCAAAACATTTACGTCGATTTTGTGTGGTTGGCACTGTTGATGCATGATTGCCTGTTTGATTACATTCACGATAGAATTCCCAATGTTTCCACCAGCACGTAACTAGATTTTTTATTATACACGTGGTACAGTTCCCATGAGCAACGTTGGCTGATGAATACCTTTTAATTATATTCTCATGCATTACTTTTCCACAAGCAATATTTTCAAAGAGACCCAAAACTGTGGAAAAAATGGTTGCCAAGATAAGCCTTTTCAAAATCCATTAAATATGGTTACAGAGGCTCATCGTGACTCTGGCTTCTTGTGGGTGTGGATGAAGTGTCTTCACTTTGTGGAAGATGCTAAGCAAGGAAACCAATGGACACGCTGCATCATCCTTAATAGGTAGCGAATAACTGCACTGAATGGCATGCATGAAGTAAATCTACAAGCACAAGTTCACGTTTTGTGCTTTGCTGCTGATTTTCTGTCACAATGAATAACTTTGTTGGATAATTCCGGGAATTTCGGAGACACGAGGGATGATGGGGTTCGGTGAGAGGGGTCCGGGTGGCAAAGGTAATGATGTCGCCATCCTTCCAGGCTTTGATTGTGTTATGCCCGTTTGTTTGGGTTTTTTAAGCTATTGTGACCACACAATTGCCTCTTGATATGACTTAAAACGCTAATGATATGATTTTGCGAATATTAATCAATCTCACTAATGTTATTTGATCTCGTAATACTGTTGGTCTTGCTAATGCTATTTGATCACTCTCAAAACGAAAAACAAGAAGAATAAAGAAAAATATAGAACACTTTTAAAATGTCAATAGTCTGTCATTTGCAAGTAAACATTAGGACATGCGGGCAGTAGCTGTACCACTGAACATTGTTGAATGAATCTGTGAAAGTGGCTTTGAATTGTTTGTTGTTCTTGCGTTTTATCCCTAGCTAGGCGTCATTTTCATTTCCCTCCCTCGATCAGTCAGTGGCTGTTTGGAAAAGGATTATTTTAGACTGGGAGAAGAGATTGAGTGGTACAGAAAACGGTCAAGACGATTCTGTCTTTCCGTGCCCGATGTAGCCCCCCACTTGTGGCAGAAAGCCATTATCTCCTGTTGTGATTCACTCTTTCGTCTGGTTGTTTAGCACGGGATTTCCTGCGCTAGCTGGAGAAGACTTCCATGGCACTGAATCACGCCTTGGGAGACAGAAATGTGTGTGTTCGGCAGTGGAAGGCTTTCTTGACGTTTCGTAATATGCGAGTGTCATTCGTTTGGTACGTGCTTAGTAATGTCTCTCTTGGGGTTTTTTTACTTTTTTTTTTTTACATTATGCTGCATTGAGAAAGTAAATCGAGATTCTAATAGCTTCAGCTCAAGAGAGAATTCTTTGAATTTGAGAGTAAGTCTTTTGAGGTTGCGAGTATAATTATCCTTGTCAGTATGAAAGACTCTTTTGGAATTGTGGATTCTTCAGTCACTATTATTCAGTATGGAAGGATGCCCTTTGGCGTTGTGGATTCTCTCATGTGCTGTCAGTATTGAAGGAGGTACTCCACAGTTGCGGATTCTCCGTATCAGTGTCAGTATGGAAGGTTGTCCTTTACAGTTGTGGATTCTCCTAGTCAGTGTCAGTATCGAAGGAAATTGCGGGTTGTCCCAATAATTGTCAGAAGTCATTTCGAGTTGTGGATTCTCCCAATCACATACAGTATGGAAAGACGTGTTTTGGAGGTGTGGGTTCACCCAGACATTGTCAAGTTTTGAGGGAAGTCTTCTATGGTTGTAAACTCTGCCCCCCCCCCCCCCCCCCTCACTTTCAGTATTAAATGAAATCATTTTGGAATTATTTCGGATTCTCCCTGTCACTGTCAGTATGGAAGGTAGTCCTTTTGAGTTGTGAATTCTTCCATTCACTTCCAGTATTGAAGGAACTCATTTGCAGATCTGGATTCTCCCAGTCACTGTCAATACGGAAGTCCTTTGCAGTTGCGGATTCTCCCTGTCACTGTCAGTATGGGAGGATGCCCTTAGGAGTTGAGGATTCTCATGTTCGCGGTCAATAGGGAAGAAAGACCTTCTTGGCTGCGGATTCCCCCAGTCACTGTCAGTATAGAAAGAAGACTATTACGATTACGGATTTTCCCAGTTGTTGTCAGCAAGAGAGAAAGTTATTTACAGCAGTGGATTGTCACACTCACACTCAATATGGAATGATGGTGTTTGGACTTGTAGTTCACTCGGTCTTTGTCAGTTGGAAGGTTGTTCTTTGGAGTTATCTTCCCAGTCACTGTCAGTATGGAAGGAAGCTTTTAGGTTGTACATTCTCTGAGTCATGGTCAGTGTGGAATGAAATCCTCAGGAGTTATGGGTTCTCCCCGACACTACATGTATGGAAAGAAGTCATATAGGGTGTTTGGGATTCTCCCAGTCATTGTCAGTATGGAAGTAATTCTTTTTAATCTGCTTTTTTTCTAGCACCTTTTTGTACTGCACATGCCTGTTTCACTGACAAAATGAGAGGAGAAAAGGCATGCCTCCTCCCGTCCCCGTTCTTCCGGGGTTTTTTTTAACCTTCGCGTGTTTAAGGAAATCTGCAAACTGCAAAATGTGATTTCACATTGAGAAGATGGTGAGTTAAGTTTGTTTGGCATCCAGCGAAAACATTAGTATACTGTCGTTCTCCTTACTATCTCGCCATTCTGATGAAGTCAGTATAGTGTTATATATACTGACTTCCATAAAAAACGCGAAAAATTGAAAGGCTATTTTTCGGGTGAAAAGGGGTGAATATACAATATTGAACCATTGTGGCAAGTTGTTTGGGTCCAAGACTCACGTGCAGTGAAAAAATTGTGTGAGCAACACATCATTCCCGGCATTGGAGGGTCAACAAAAATGGCAACCTGGTTGCTGCATGTGAGGCACGTGCACACCATGCAGAGCAAAGTTAACCAGCGACAAGTACGCAGGCATGCAGCCTTTATAAAGCCGCGCTACAAGGTTCAGATAACGACTTGCCGTCTGAGCGCTACAGAGATGCCAAGACTACGAGCAGAGGAACGCAATCGTGCCCTAGGCCATCTGGAGGCTGGTGTGGATGCCAGGCAGGTTGCCAACATCTTTAACGTCCACATCTCAACCATCTATCGTCTGCAGCACCGCATGCGAGTCACTGGTACCACTGATGATCGTCCCCGGCCAGGCCGTCCTCGGGTCACCACACCAAGAGAGGATCGCCATTTTGTTCGAACCCATCTGCGGGACAGGCAGCAAACAGCCGCTAACTGCTCGACAGGTGCCTGGGAATCTCCAGCAACGAATCAGCCTCAACACTGTGCGGCGGCGTCTTCAGGAGAACGAGCTGGCATGTAGGCGTCCTCACAGAGGTCCGGTACTGACACCAAGACACCGGCAGGACAGGCTGCAGTGGGCACAAGCCCGAATCAACTGGCGCAGGCAGCAGTGGGGACGCATACTGTTCTCAGATGAGAGCCGTTTTTGTATTGACATGGTTGACGGTCGTGTCAGATATGGCGTCGACCCGGTGAACGCTATGCTGACTCCTGTGTGGTAGAGTGGAACCCCTGGGAAGGCCCGAACGTTATGATATGGGGTGCAATTGGCATTAACCACGCCATAGGACCAGTCATCTTTCAGAACATTGGTCCTGGTCGCGGATAGGGTGTCAATGCACAGCGCTACATCCACCAGGTGCTCAGACCCCATGTCGTTCCTTTTTTTTGCGCAACACCCAAACTGGACATTCCAACAGGACAATGCAAGACCACACACCGCCAGGGCCACCCAGCAATCTCTTCAGCATAACAACGTCAATGTGCTGCCCTGGCCAGCCCTCAGTCCCGATTTAAACCCAATAGAACATTTTTGGGATGAACTTGGCAGACGGTTGGACCTCCTGCGTCCACGACCAGCAACAGCGGCTCAACTTCACCAGGCCATCGTCCATGTGTGGGCTGGTGTGCCAAGGGGACGCATCAGCCACCTGGTCCACTCGATGAGCCGCAGGTGTCAAGCAGTTTTCAACGCAAATGGTGGCCACACACGGTATTAGGACTTCAAGCTGGTTTGTCACGTGACCTTGGATTTTCCACACAAGACATATTGCTGATGACATTTTCACACATTACCGGTGTAATGAATCAAATCACGTTGAATTTCGCTTCCACTCTGTACAATTGTGACCAATAAAATTCGCCCTAACCTTCAGCTTGTTTTGCTTTCGCGTTTTTTATGGAAGTCAGTATATATATTCCCCTTGCTCACCCACATTCCAGTCCCCAAAAATTACGTGGAATGGTTTCAGCTGTCGAATTGCAGTTACATTAAACGTGGCTTCATAAAACTGATGGTTCGAGGTAATTTGGCGTAAAATAAAAGTTAAGCATACTGATCGAAACATGATTTACGAGGATGCCAGAGGGAGGGGGGGGGGGGGCAAATAGTCAAACCACATTCATGGTCTTTGGGAAAGGGGGTGGGGTGGAATTTGTTTGGGTTTTATTTTGTTTCGTTTTGTAAATTTGTTCTTCACTGCAATTTCTTTTCTCCTCTGAACGGACCAAATTCAGATACGCGGAGGAAAAGTAATTGTTAAAGCAGGTATATTCAACAGCATTTTACTATGATTTATCTCTCTTTTCTCTGAAATAATAGAACATTCTGTTGGACTGCGATTGTACCCATCAGAACAAACCACACTTGTTCAATATACCCATCAGAACAAACGACAAATTAATACATCTAATTTTTATTTCCCCCATCCTCACCCCATCCCGCCGGGTTTCTCGTTTTTAAATTCGTTTTAAAAGCAGTTGAAAAATACCTTGCTAAAAGATTTTGTTTTTAAATTTTTACCTGAATTTGAGAGAGAGAGAGAGAGAGAGGAGAGAGAGAGAGAGAGAGAGAGAGAGAGAGAGAGAGAGATTTATTGTTTAAATCAAAAAGAAAATAGTCAGTGCTACGTCTTCTACACTGTTTTTTTTGCTATTGAGAGAGAGAGAGAGAGAGAGTCAACACGGTGCATATGCGCGCCCTTTCTGTTTTAGCTTTGGTTGATCTGGACCATATCCCAGACGACAGGCTGTAATATCAGTCATCCATCAAACAAAATGGAGTAACGTGGTGTTGGCGGCAAAAACGCAGCTGTTCATTCAGATATCAAATATGAAACCGTCTAAAAGTGGCTTTAGTCGAGGTGCCTGGCTCTGAGCTGTTTCTGAGACACCCCCCCCCCCCCCCCCCCCCCCCCCCGCCCCCTTCCCCCTTCCCTCCTTTCTTCAATCAACGAAACTGTGAAAGGGATATCCGTGTACTTCCTTCACTTTTTTGCTGGATGCTGGCGTTTTGATTGTGTCGGTGAGCCATAATATCATTTTATGATTCTCTTCGTTTTACGGCAGAGCTGTCTTCCGTCCAAAGAGCGGGTTTGGGGTGTAGGAGCAGGAGGGGTGAGAAGGGGGGGGGTGTTGTTTAGAGCATCGGGGAAGGGGGTGGGGAGTTTTGGCACCACATCCGTCCAGACAGAGAGAAACATCCGTTGGCCTCCTACGTCGGTAAGGACATGATTATCTTTGAACATCGCCAGAAAAAAAATCAGTTAGTACAAGAACGTCGAGGTACACATAGCAGATGGTGAAAGAATGAAATGATCTGGTTGATGGATCGGCCACACTCTTAGCAAACCACCTACCAGCATTATTAGACAAGCGCTGATCTAGGAACCCCCACGGCAAAAGAAAAAGAGGTCGACCTAGACAACAGTTTGGGCTCACTTGGAACTAGCCAGAGAGAAAAGGTCTGGGACAAAGGTGTCTGGAGAACCCTCGTCAGCGGTCTGTACCCCAGGAGGGTAGCGGGCATGGTGAATGAAGCACAGCCTCTATTTGTCTTGGACCCGGTTGGTTTTCAACAACAAAAAGTAAAATAAACCAATGACAAAATCAAACGAAAGGGGAATCATTCCGGAACACCAGTGATATTTCACAGGACTGCGTAGAATAACGCCTCAAAGCAGAGTTGCAAATTGTTGCTCTCTCTCTCTCTCTCTCTCTCTCTCTCTTGTGTGTGTGTGTGTGTGTGTGTGTGTGTGTGTGTGTGTGTGTGTGTGTGTGTTGATTAAGAACTTGTGAAAGCAGCTCCTTTTTTAATCGTTCATTATCTTTTCCACTTATATCGATTCTGGTTGGTTGGTTTGTTTTTCTTTCCTATCCCTGATCAGTGTTTTGTGTTCCCTATCTTTGATCAATGTTATTTTTTCATCCTTGATCAGTGTTTTCTGGTCCACTGTTCGCCATCAGTGATCAATATTTTCTGATTATTATTCCTTAGCGGTATCTCCCATTTCCTGTCCCTAAGCAGTGCTTTTTATTTTACATCTGTGATCAGTATTTTATGTTTCCTTCCTGAAAATATGTTTGGGTTTCCAAAAATTTATCACAGTTTGGGTTTATTTATCTTCTATCCCCTGTATTTTTATCAAGGAGGAGGAAAGAAGGTTCCTTTTCCTTTTTTTAGTTTGCAATTGTGGATCAATGTGATTGTTTCCTGTCCCTGATCAGCGTTATCGATTTCCTACCTTTTTTCAGTGTTTTCGGTTTTCTGCCCTTGATTACTGTTTTCAGTTTCCTGCCACTGTTAAATGATTTCGGTTTTCTGCCCTTGATTAGTGTTTTCAGTTTCCTGCCACTGTTAAATGTTTTCGGTTTTCTACTCCTAATAAGTGTTTTCTGTTTCGCACCGGCCTTACATCAACGTTTTCTGTTTCCTACCTTTCATCAAGGCTTTCTGTTTGCTATCCCTTATTAGTATCGTGGGTTTTTTTTTCCCTGATCAATATTTCCTCCTTCTTAACTGTCCCCAGTATTTCCTCTTTTCTGCGATTGACAGTTGTCAGTTGCTAACCCATGATACCCATGGTCTTTGCCTTATATATATCCTACCCCTCATCAATATCTTGTGTTACCTACCTCAGATCAATATTTTCCGTTTCGTACCCATAGTCGGTGTTCTCTCTTTCTCCTTCTCCTGATCAATATCCTATTCTCTTACCTCTGAGCGAGCTGGGACTGTCTGGAAGGACGAATGCAATAATGGCTGTACCTCTGACCTCCACCTCGAGTACCCATGAGGTCCATGGGGTCCTGACAGCATCTTGTTAGTGTTTTTTTCCAGTCATCCCTATCGACTTATATCCACATCTGTTGTTGCCTTAACCTGCTTTGTTTAGCTGTATACGGATAAATGCATGGGACTAATTCACATGCCTAAAGGTCTGGAAATCTGTATTAGTATACTGTCGTTTATGGTAATGCGAACATACTAGTACACGCCAGCCCCCAGATTGATTAAACTGATTAGATAGATAGACAGAGAGACAGACAGACAGGCAGAAAAGCCACTACAAAAAATGAGTGTGGGTTTTCTGAAGAGGAACGGAGGAGGGGACACTCTTTGGAGTTTATGAACCATCCACACCCGTGTACTCATACTCCATCCGTTGGCGACGAAGAGCCTGCTGTTGAAGTCCCAGCCTTGTTATTTCCCTGAGCAATGGATTTCCTGTGAAACTCCTCAGGGGATCCTTCACCTCTCCCGTAGAAAGAGATGAAAAGATAAATGTTCCCCGGCCAGACCCAGGGCTCTTTCAACGAGAAACTAAAACACTCACCGCTCGTTTTTGCTATATCATTGGAGGTTTGTTTGATCCCTTTTTTTCTCCCACAAATATCTAGTTAATTTTGTGTGATTGGCATTGCTGAAGCATGGATGCTTTTTTTTTTTATTAACAGTCACAATACTATTCTTATTATCATTGCCAGCGTATACTTACTTTTTATTTATGTACACAATACAATCCTCATCAACATCGTTGACATATGAATTCCTTTTTAATTATATTTTCAGGGCATGACTTTCCATGTAAAAAAAAAATATTAAAGACCCCGAAACTTTGGGGGGAAAATAGTTGCCAGTATATGCAAGTTCAAAATCCATTAAATGCAATCACAGAGACGCATCATGGTTGTAGTTTCTTTGTCTTTGGATCAACGTTCTTCACGTTGAAAGATGAAAATAAATGACAAATAATGAACGTGCTACATCATCTTCTAGTGGCGAATAACATGCATAAAGTAAGCCTACACAGGTTTGTGTTTCAAACTGTGCTCTTGATTTTCCTCCGCAATAAACAACTGTTGGAGAACCTCTGGAATTTGGGAGCGTGGTGGAGGGACGGGATGCGGGTGGGTGAGTGTTAGGGGGAAGCAGTGATTACGCCACCTTTTTCTGTTCTTCCTTTTACTAATCCTCTTTTCTTGTGATCCAAAATTTGTCTTTCGTTAAGACTTAGTGTGCAAATAATTTGATCTCACTATGATGTTTGCTCTCACTATCATCGTTGATCTCGCTAATTAGACGGTCTGGCTTGTTCTGTTAAATCACTGTATCAAAAATGTTGTGTTTTAAGTAGAAATAGAATGAGAGAAAATTTGCGCGGAGACATAAATTGGATAGAACACCAAAATGTCAATCGTTTGTCAATACAAGTAAACACGATGACTTGCTTAGCGTAGGGTACCTCCGAACTTGTCGAATGAACCTGTAAAACGGCTTTGGTTGTGTGTGTGTGTGTGTGTGTGTGTGTGTGTGTGTGTGTGTGTGCGCGCGCGCGCGCGCACGTGTATGTGTGTGTGTGTGTGTGTGTGTGTGTGTGTGTGTGTGTGTGTGTGTGTGGTGTGTTTCCTCTCTCTGGCCTGGCGTCATTTTCATTGCGCTCCCTCGATCAATCACTGACTGTTTGGAAAAGATTATTTTTGACTTGGGGGAGGAGGTGAGGAGATCCAGAACAGAGTCAACACGATTTCGTTTTCTGTGCCTGGTGTAACTCTTCACTTGTGACAAAAAGCCATTATCTTCTGTTGTGATTCACTCTTTCTCTCTAGTTGTTTAGCACTGAGTTTCCTGCGGAGCCTGGAGAACTTTCAAGGCATTACGTTGCTCCCAGGGAGACAAAATTGCGTGTGGTCGGGCCGTGCAAGGCTTTCTTAACGTTTTGTGTTATGCGAGAGGCCATTAATTTTGCATGTTCTTTGTTATCTCTCTCCCTTCTTATACTTTTTGTTACACCGTACTGCATGAAAGAAAAATATATTTAGGATTGATCGACTTCACTTTAGAAGAGAGTTTCCCGAGTTCAAGAATAAGTTCTTTTGAATTGTAGGCTGTCTCACCATCATGGTCAGTATGGACGGAGGTCCCTAAGGGGTGTGGCTTCCAGTGAGGAAGTCCTTTGGAGGTGTGGATTCTTTTCGTCTTTGTCAGGGTTGTTTTTATACCCTCACAGTCGGTCAGGATGAAAGGACGTCCTTTGAAGTTAATAATTCTTCATGCTACTGTCAGTATGGAAGGAAGTGTGGAGCTGTTGAGATTTTCCCAGCCACTGTCAGAATGAAAGTCCTTTTAAAGTTTTGGGTTCTTCTACTTTGGAAGTATGTTCTTTGGAATCGTGGATTCTGCCAGTCCTCGTCAGTATAGAAGGATGTCCATTGGAGTCATGTGAATTCTTCAGTCACTGTCACTATTGAAGGAAGTCCTTTGGGGTTGTTTGGAGTCTCTGAGCACCTGTCAGAATGGATGGAAGTCATTTGGAGTTATAGATTCTCCCACTCGCAGGGAGCAAGGTAGACCTCTCATGAGGTACTGTGACATTCTGATGGCAAGCCTCAAGTGTAACACATTGACAAAGTCACCTTGGAATATACTGTGTTTGACAGACCCTGCTGGAGCCATATTTGCCATCATGGCACAAAGGCTTTCGAGTTGAACAGAATGACTGCCGTTCAGGCAAAGAGGGACAGAAAGAAGCATGGCCCTGCCTCGTGGATCTCCTTCCTCGACAACATCTGTGGCCGACTGTGTGCCTTTAGATAAGTTTCCACTCCCTTATAAGGACACGCTGTCAATGATCTGCATGCTTACTCGTCTGTCTCACCGACAGAGGATTACATCAGTGTCTACACTTTACTGGTCGTAAATGCTTACAGATGTCTGGGGACGGGGTGGGGTGGAGGTTCTTGCCGTGTTACATGCATGTGTTTACAGTTGTCTGGGTATTTTTCTGGTCGGATGTCTAGAGGATGGATGAACTGCAAATATGTGCAAATGTCTGGGTGTTGTTTTTGATGGGTTTGAGTTGTTGTTTTTTCCTCAGACGTGTGTGAATTAGTTACCATCGTCCACCAGTGCTTGGTTTATGGTGTTATTTGTAAGTGTGTCTGTGAGCATATTTGTGTTTGCGTGTAAGCGCATCGCGTGCGCGCGCGCTCGTGTGTGTGTGTTGTGTGTGTGTGTGTGTGTGTGTGTGTGTGTGTGTGTGTGTGTGTGTGTGTGTGTGTGTGAATCGGAGGTGTGGGGGAGAGGAAGAGAGTTTGTGTAGATATGCTTGTTGGTCCAAATGTGTGTGTGTGTGTGTGTGTGTGTGTGTGTGTGTGTGTGTGTGTGTGTGTGTGTGTTTGTGTGTGTGTGTGTGTGTGTGTGTGTGTGTGTGAGAGAGAGAGAGAGAGAGAGAGAGAGACAGACAGACAGACAGACAGACAGACAGACAGACAGAGGGAAACAGACTTGACTGTTTCACGGAATCTAGAACTAAGATGCAATGATCATACCCATATCTTTTGAAAAGACTCCTTGAGCTTACATATTGATTCGTTTATCGTAGAAGTCTGCAACAATACGCATTTTGAATACTCGCAACCATACACAACACTGCAGACTTAAGACAACTCCACTTCCAAATCCTAGTGACTGTCAGTTTGGAAGAAATTCCTTTGAATTCAGGAGTCCTTTGGAGTTGGGAATCTTCCAGTCCATGTCACTGTGAAAGGATGTCCTTTGGAGTTTTGGCGGTTCTCCGAGGAAACTCTCCCAGTCTTTGTCAGTATGTAATGGTGTCCTCCGGAGTTGTGAAGATTCGCCCATCCTCTGTAGGTGTGAAAGGATGTCCTTTGAAGATGCGGGGATTTTCCCCAGTCATTGTCCACTTGGCTGTAAGTCCTTTGGAATGGTTGGAATTTTCCCAGTGATTGTTAGAATGGAAAGTTTTCCTTTGAAATTGTTGGAATTCTCCCAGACATTATCAGTTTGGTTCCAAGTCTTTCGGGGTGGTGAGCATTCTGCCAGTCACTGTCAGATTGGTAGGATCTCCTTTGGCGTTGTGTGAATGTTCCCAGACATTGTCAGTTTGGACGGAAATTCTTAGGAGTTGTGGGGATTCTCCCTGATATTGTCCATTTGATTGGAAGTCCATTGGAGTCGCGGACATTCTTCCAGTCACCGTTGGATTTAAAGGATTTCTTGTGGAGGTGTGGACGTATTTCCAGTTATCGTCGATTTAGGACTGCAAAGAAATCCTTTGGAGTTGAGTGGATTCTCCCAGTTATCGTTAATTTAGAAGGAAGTCGTTTGGAGTTGTGTTTGTTATCTCAGTCATTGTCAGTTTGGGCAGATGTTCTTTGGAGTTGTAGGGATTCTCACGATCGTTATCAGTTTGAAAGGATGTCGTTTGGAGAAGGAAGTCCTGTGAAGCTATGCGGATTCTATCAGTGTGGAAAAAAGTCCTTCAGCGTTGTAGGGATTCTCCTTGCCCTCGTGATTGAAATGAAATCCGTTGGAGATGTGGATATTCTCCCTGTCACTGTCAGTTTGAAAGAGAATTCTGTGTGGTGTGAGGTTTCTCTCAATCAGTGGCGTTGTGAAAGAAAGTTTTTTTGTATGATTTTTTTTTTTTACAGTTGTTTGTAATCCCATCAATGACATTAATTTCTCTACTTTCCAAGTTTCATTTCGTTTTCTTTTGTGAAAGCTATCGTCTCCTTCCATGTTTCAGTCTTTTGTTACAGATAGCCATTATCTCCTTTCACGTTTCGATCTTTCAAGCTTTCGCTTAGCTGTGGAATTTTCTTTACAACTGACAGAAGCACTTAATCCGTCAAACTGTTCCATAGGCAGAGGTATTCTTTGGCCTAGGTGTCTGTCAACCTCGGTGTAATGTCAGTGGAGGAAGGACTAGCGCACAGCCCAAACACACTCACAGCTTGCTTACAATCTCATTCATATATCATGCATTCGTCACATCAAACCACTAGTAAAGTCTATAACTTTACTATACATGATCATAGAAAGAACATCAATGCATATAGAATCAAACAAAAAAAAAACATTCTCTCTTTCCTGAACTTCACAAAATCATTTATCTAAAACATCATTAACTAACCCGGGTATAAACAGATTTCTACTTTACCTGGCCAGGTGATCTTAACTATTCACGAATCACTGTCTTTTCTTTTCTTTTCTTTTTCTTTTCACTGTCACTTTCACAACACGACACAACTGCCGGCACTGGTGTTGGTCTGATGGCGCCTAGTCGGGTTTGAGACTGTTGGCGTTGGTCTGTGGTTCTGCTTGGCGAAGTGACGCTGCCAGGTATGAGGTCGAACCCCGGTTAGGTAGAACAGTGACTATCAACATCGATCTGTTTCCTTTCTTTCTTCCTGCATTAACGCATTGCACTCTCTCTCTCTCTCTCTCTCTTCTAGTCTGCTCTTATCAAATGGACATGGTTGCTTTTCTTTTCTTTTTTTTTCTTTTCTTTCTTTTCTTCTTCATAAATTAGCAACTCTTTCTCTCTCTCCACATCTCTCCTCAGTCCTTCCTCTGCAGACTATCTCATGCTAATCTCTCAACTTGGTTCTCTTCTCTCCTCCCCTCAATCTCTCTGCTTTTCTCTCAAGCAGACCTAGAACCTCTCCCTCTCTCTGTCTCTCTGTTCGTTCTTCCCCTCGTTCTCCCCTCTCTTCATCTCTCTTGCCTTTTCCCTCGTGCAGAGACTACACCTAAAACCTCCTCATCTCTCTGTCTCTGTTCGTTCTCATCACCCTGCCTTCCTGTAGCGAGAGCCTACTCTCCCGAACTCCTCCCTCTCCCTCTCATCTGTCTGTTCGTCCTTTTTCTCCCCTCTTCACTCTCCCTCACACATTCCTTTATGCTCTAACCCCGTGTCCAAGGGCCAGTACCATTGGTCAGTATTTTTTAACCCTTTGATCCCCCGAAGTTGTCTCCCTCTAATTCCATTGGACGTTCAAATCATGACAGTCCCGTCTACACGCCTTACTCTCTGTGGGGTCAATTGGTCATTTAATTGATTAGCTAGATTTTCACCCCCACCACACACAAACCTTCCCCCCTTTCCTACTTAACTGGTGCCGTGTGGACACTGGTCACTCTAAAGTGGCTAGCTGATCTGGGGGGGCGCCACGATGTCTAAACTAACAATGACGCTGGTTCACAAATTGCCGGATAAGGCTGGCCCAGGCACTGAGGTACGTCTGGGCAGACATCGAGGCGTCGGTCAAAGCCGCTTAGTCAGTCTGGTGGGTCGGACCGTCTCGGTGAAACCTCGCCACTAAGCTTAATTGCCGGTACCCGACCTATGGGCCCGTCTTTCTGACGCCTAGAATGTTTGAGTTTGGACATAGGTCCGAACAAATGCTGGCGACTCCCCAAGTTAGGTTGTTTCCCCCAAGTTAGGTGTTTTCATTTTTTTTGTCCGTGACAATTTCCCCCTTGCAAAAGACCATGGCTCCGCATTGTCTCAAAACAACGGTACCAAAAAGGACAACAACCGAATTTGCTGACACACAGCTACACGCGCAAAGTTTGGAAAATACTTTACAACCAACGGTTTATAAGTTATAAAATATACAATTAGTGAATACCACTCCAATGAGTTATCATTGACGTGCGCTCTTGCGTTATTTCAAACTCATTCTATAACGACCTCTGTGCGCACTTATGCAATTCCCCTACCTGCGGATTTGCCACTCTCCTTTTCACAATTCTTATGAAAAGCACAATAAATATGATCGCGATCCATGACACTTCACTGAGGAATCTCCATCCTCACTTATTGCAAATAATGCATCACTACACAAGCGACTGTATGCTCCAAGCATAACACATCCACATGAACAAGTCTCACAAAGAAAATATGAACAAGTCTCACACAAAAAAAAATATGAACCATAGCCAACTGGGAATGAACCCATATCCAATCAACATAACTGGAATCAACACATATTATCAACAAAGCACCCTGGATATGACTGACCTCCTCTGAGTTGCAGCTTGCTAGACTACACGACTTAAATAGTCAGCTCCGACATTCTGTCGACCGGGAATGTACTGCACTCGGTACCTGTAGGGCTGCAGTGCCATTGCCCAACGCAGAACTCTGCTGTTTTTCAACTGCGCCTCCTGCAGGAATTTGAGTGGTTGATGATCCGTCTCGATCACGAACTCTTTCCCATACAAGTATTTGTGGAACTTCTGCACGGCCCACACAACAGCTAAACACTCCTTCTCTACAGTTGCGTACCCTTCCTCACACTTTGTCAACTTCCTGCTAGCATATCTCACAGGAAACTCGACCCCTTCATGCTCCTGAAAACAATACTGCACCTATCCCACCACCTGATGCATCTGTCCGCAACAAAAATGGTTTGGACATATCTGGTAGCTTCAAGATGGACGGGAACCTAGTCATTCCAACACCGTCTGCAGTGCTTGCTCTGCAGCGTCTGACCACTCGACCACTCCCCGGTTTCCCTGCCTTGACCAAATCACTGAGAGGACTCGTGATTGCAGCAAAGTTTGGGACAAAACTCCCTATAGAACCCAATAAACCTAGCAGACTCCTGACCTTCTGTTTTGGTCTTTGGGTCTCTCTGAATTCATCATCTTCTCCACCTTTCCTCTTTCCGGCTGCTTTGTGTCGCCTCCGACAACAAAACCTAGGAACTCCAGGCTTGGAAAGCCAACCTGGCACTTTGTTGGTCTGGCTGTGAGATTGGCTTGTCTCAACCTCTCCAAGACTGCTCCTAGCTGCCTCATATGCTCCTCCCATGTCTCGGATGCTATCAGAATGTCATCCATGAAATATCACAACACCTTCCAATCCCGTCAATAGCTTCCTCATCATTCGAGAGAAGACCGCAGGTGCGTTGACCATCCCAAAAGGGAGTACTCGCCACTGGTATAGCCCCATAGGAGTGGAAAATGCTGTGACTTCCTTTGAGTCCTCACTCAAGGCTATTTGCCAGTAACCCTTGCTCAGATCGATCCTGGTGAAATACTGGCTCTTGCTTGTGGCGATCTGAGCGAACAGGTCTTCCATGTTGGGTATGACCTCTGCATCGACCTTGGTGACACTGTTTCAACGTCTATAGTCGACACAGAATCGTTTGCTCACCTGACTTTTCCTCACTAAGACGACGGGTGCACTATATGATGATTTGGATGGTTCAATCACCCCAAGGTCCAACATCTTTTCTACCTCCTCCTTTCGATCACTTGCTTGGTGGCATATGGGATCGGGTAGCTTTCACATGTACGGGCTTCTGTGATGTCAACTCCACCGTACATGTCTCTAGAGTTGTCCTGCCTGGTTTATCAGTCAGGGACGCCCTATACTGTTCTAGGAGCCCACTAACTTCCTCCTGTCTCCTACTGTCTAGCCCTTCATACAGTGACACATCCCTGTATGACTTTCCCCCTGGAAACTCAGGCAACAAAATCTCTCCTTCTTCTGCTGGGTCTCCCTCACCTCCATCAATGAATGCTGCTGCGCCTATGTGCTGACTCTCACGCTGAATATATTTGCGGAGTAGATTTGCATGGAAAAGTTTTGATTTCCCATTCACATCGATTCGGTAGTCCTGATCTACCTTTTCAATGATGGTGAAGGTCCCTTCCAATGCATCAGCAGCTTGTTGTGATCCGTGGGAAGCAGTAACAGGACTTGATCTCCCGCCTTGAGGGATTGCTTCCTCACCTTTCTGTCATATTGCTTCTTCTGACCGACCCTAGCCTCCTGCAAACCTCCCCTTGCAACCTTACATGTCTCATACCTGTGCCCACCTTTGGAACAGGGCGAGATTGGGCCAATCAAATCAACAGCCACTCTCCTGAACGGTGTGTCAATTAAAGGGGGATGTTTAAGAGGCGCCTTCCTCTTCACCCCTCTTGGGGCTGACCTTTGACACACGTCACATGACATGCAGAAACGTTTTATGTCTGCCATTGCTCCTGGCCAATGAAAATCATCAAAGACTCGGTCAGCCGTTTTAACCGGTGCCGAGATGACTCGCCATGAGCGACTCGTGACCCACTGACATGACAGTGTCACGATAACCTGCTGGTAAACCCCTAACTGAGTGGTCACCTTACCTGTCTTCCCCTTGGTGAACACTCGGTACAACAGCCCGCCTTTCACAAGAAATTCTGTCTCACCTCCTCTAACCTCCTGTTTCTCTCCACCTCTTGCCAACTCCCAAGACTTCACGAGCGAAGGGTCTTGTTCCTGTGCAGCCCTAAACTCGTCAGGCGACACGTCTATGCCCGACTTCCTTCCTGGAACAACTAACGGTTTAACAACCTTTTTCCTCCTTCTTGCTCCGTGTTTGAACTGCTGCCCCTGTAGCAGTCAACAACTCAGGATCCCCTGGGTCCCTTGCACCTGGAATATTTCCAATGATCAAATCGTGAAGGGGTTTCTCCATCACCAACGCAGACAACTCGCCTGAGAAGTAAGGGGTACGTACTTCTATCTTAGCAACTGGAAACTCCCTCACAGTGCCATCGATTAGAGTACAGGTCTGGATTTGCCCTGTCAAATCCCCTTTATCGACCAGCGTTTGTTCGTACTACCCGCATGAACAACCATGTCTCGTAACACTTTCACCCTCTGCTGGCCAATCCACCCTTCTTCCACTGGTAACGAACCACTCAGCCTAGTGCCCTCCATCCTGACACTGACTGCTGTCCAGTGCTAGCATAAGCTGCACTCCACCCTCTTCAGACTGAATCCCTTTTGGTTCCACTGCAGGTCGTTTCCCTTGACGACCCTTATCCACCTCTTGCAAGGCTTGCTGCCTTCTGGAACCTCACGCGGACAATCCCTCGCCACATGTCCCTTCTTGTTGACAAATGAAACACCTAATTCCCTTTGCCCTTCCTTCTGCCCCACCACTGGTTTGCAGACTTTGCAGAAAACTCTCCTAGTCTCCTTGCACTCTTCTCACCTGTGCCTAGCACCTGTTTCTCCCCGCACCCTAGTGCCCAAACGTGCCTCTCAAAACACCTCTGCGAACTTCAACAACTCTCCTGCTGTCTCTGGCTGTCTCTCTTTCAAATGTATGGTTAAAATCAGGGCCGCAACCTGACAAAATCTGTTCCTTCATAACTAGCTCTTTCAGTTCAGCAAACTCTTTTCTTCGTACCACTCAACTCTAACCACTTTTCAAAATAGTGATCCAAACGTGCACCAAACTGAGTGTACGTCTCACCTGCTTGTAATTTAGCGGAACGAAATTTCTTCCTGAACCCTTCCTCTGTGAGGTCAAATCCCTTCATTAAAGACTCCTTCACAGCACCAAAATCGACTGTTTTCTGCTGGTAACGCAGTGAAAATCTGCAACGCCTTACCCGTCAGTAACGCTGACAAAATGACTGCCCACTCTTCTGGAGGCCAACCCTGACTGGTCGCAAACGTTTCGAAACGACTGATGTATGCATCAATCGAATCGGTTCCTTCAGAGAATTTTGGCAACTTGGTCGGGGGGCATAGCTGCGCACAGAGTCACTGGAAAGGGAACTACCATCCTCGGCGGTCTCCCTTTGTATTCTTACTTTCTCTAACTCTAATTGAACCTTTAGTCTTTCTGTTTCCTGCTTCATTCTTTCTGTCTCCTGCGCTTCCCTTATCTTCTGTTTCCTGCGTTTCCCTATCCTGATTATCATTAGCCTGAATCCTTAATTTTTTCTGTTTCCCGCTCTGCTAATTTCTCCCGCGACAGGCGTCGTCTTTTCCGCGCGTTCATCCCTTTCCATCTTTTGCTGGTTCTCAACAAATGCTCGCAACTCATCTCCTGAGTAACCTAGATCACGAGCGACGCTCACGAGTTGTTCAATAGGGGTGTTCTTTTCTTCCGCCATTGTATCTCTTTCTTTTTTTTTTTTTTTTTTTTTTTTTTGAACAAGATTTTACTACTACGACAGCCAAACTGGTGGTTACCGACACGAGTGACGTAATAGCACAATCCTATGAATGATAATATTAGCTTGGGACAACGTAGTTAGTTTTATATAAGACGCCCAGCGCCTGACCCAACTATGAGAGCGAATTATAGGAAATCTGTGCGAAATGATACTCTGGGGCTGAAATGCCAAGCCTAGTATTAACTATCTTGGAAGCAATGCCAAGTCTAGTATTTAACTATCTTGGGAACATACAGTAAGACAACCCCTTGTCTTAGGATTACAATACTTGAATCCCACCCAGCTTCCTCTCTGAGAAGTTGAACAATTATAATAAATGGCCAGAATATCCTGGCAGGCTCGCCAATAAATTGTCAACCTCGGTGTAATGTCAGTGGAGGAAGGACTAGCGCACAGCCCAAACACACTCACAGCTTGCTTACAATCTCATTCATATATCATGCATTCGTCACATCAAACCACTAGTAAAGTCTATAACTTTACTATACATGATCATAGAAAGAACATCAATGCATATAGAATCAAACAAAATAAAAACATTCTCTCTATCCTGAACTTCACAAAATCATTAAACTAAAACATCATTAACTAACCCGGGTATAAACAGATTTCTACTTTACCTGGCCAGGTGATCTTAACTATTCACGAATCACTGTCTTTTCTTTTCTTTTCTTTTCTTTTCACTGTCACTTTCACAACACGACACAACTGCCGGCACTGGTGTTGGTCTGATGGCGCCTGGTCAGGTGAGACTGTTGGCGTTGGTCTGTGGTTCTGCTTGGCGAAGTGACGCTGCCAGGTATGAGGCGAACCCCCGGTTAGGGTAGAACAGTGACTATCAACATCGATCTGTTCTCCTTTCTTTCTTCCTGCATTAACGCATTGCACTCTCTCTCTCTCTCTCTCTCTCTTCTAAGTCTGCTCTTATCAAATGGACATGGTTGCTTTTCTTTTCTTTTTTTTTCTTTTTTTTCTTTCTTCTTCATAAATTAGCAACTCTTTCTCTCTCTCCACATCTCTCCTCAGTCCTTCCTCTGCAGACTATCTCATGCTAACTCTCAACTTGGTTCTCTTCTCTCCTCCCCTCATCTCTCTGCTTTTCTCTCAAGCAGACCTAGAACCTCTCCCTCTCTCTGTCTCTCTGTTCGTTCTTCCCCTCGTTCTCCCCTCTCTTCATCTCTCTGCCTTTTCCCTCGTGCAGAGACTACACCTAAAAAACCCCCTCATCTCTCTGTCTCTGTTCGTTCTCATCTCCCTGCCTTCCTGTAGGCGAGAGCCTACTCTCCCGAACTCCTCCCTCTCCCTCTCTCTGTCTGTTCGTCCTTTTTCTCCCCTCTTCACTCTCCCTCACACATTCCTTTATGCTCTAACCCCGTGTCCAAGGGCCAGTACCATTGGTCAGTATTTTTACCCTTGATCCCCGAAGTTGTCTCCCTCTAATTCCATGGACGTTCAAATCATGACAGTCCCGTCTACACGCCTTACTCTCTGTGGTGGTCCCAATTGGTCATTTAATTGATTAGCTAGATTTCACCCCCACCACACACTACCTTCCCCCCTTTCCTACTTAACTGGTGCCCGTGTGGACACTGGTCACTCTAAAGTGGCTAGCTGAGTCTGGGTGGGCGCCACGATGTCTAAACTAAACAATGACGCTGGTTCACAAATTGGCCGGATAAGGCTGGCCCAGGCACTGAGGTACGTCTGGGCAGACATCGAGGCGTCGGTCAAAGCCGCTTAAATCAGTCTGGGTGGGTCGGACCGTCCGGTGAAACCTCTCCACTAAGCTTAATTGGCCGGACCCGACCTATTGGCCCGTCTTTCTGACGCCAGAATGTTTGAGTTTGGACTTAGGTCCGAACAAATTGGCTGGCGACTCCCCAAGTTAGGGTTTTTTTCCCCCAAGTTAGGTTGTTTCATTTTTTTTGTCCGTGACAGTGTCACACGGTACAATGGTTTTTTTTTCTCGACGGAAAAAAAAACGATTAAGATTTCTAAGATGGGGCTTATCAGCGTTTTTTGCTGTAATCCTTTTGATGAATTAAAGTTGTACATTTGATTTGTGAAAGATTTCAACTTTCTTTTTGAGGGGTGGATTTGAGTGTCTAATCCTGCAGTCATAATGAGGTATCTTAAACCGCATGCAAAACCTCATTTATTCAGTAACGTCATACGTAAACCACACGCGCTGGTTATATTTCTTTTATTCTGGTATAACATTGGTATAAAGTGGTTTATTTACTCATGTTTGTGAAATGAAAATAAATGTTGAACAACGGCGCGGACAATGCGTGTTATGCTGGTGTTCGATAAAGCGAGGGAAGCAGCGTCGCTTTTCTCTAGAGGCCTTCTTCGGGATCTGCTGTCCACTGCTCCCGATCAATCAGCCCATTGTTTGCAAGGGAGGTCTTTCAGTGTTGTTGGGAACCCAAACCAGTGCGGTCTCGTTCCCCCACCCCTCCTTCTTCCCGCCCCCTTCCTCCCCTCTCCCCTCTCTCCCCCCGCTCCCTGCCACCCTCTCTGCCGTCATACTGAGTGGTCGTTCCATCGTGACAGAGAACCTTTATCTCCTGTCCTGATTCGGTCTGGCTCCTGCGGCTTAGCAATGCATTTCCTGCCAGGATAAGGAGTACTTTCAGCACGCTGCTGTTCCTGCCCCGTGTCTCGCACATTTCCTGGGGCGTTATAATCAAAGGGTTCCTTTTGATTAAGAGCATAACTAGGAAGGGGATGGGGGGGGTGAAGGGGGGGGAGAGAAGGGGCCTGGCAATCAATCGCTTTATCGAGCGTTCGGCTGCGGAGCTGTCAGTCGTGAGTTCGAACCACTCGAGGGGTCACTCTGTCCACCCAGCGGTAAATGGATACCTGATTCAGATAAAGGAAGGTTAAGACGACGGAAGGGGAGGGGGGGGGGGCTGGCTTCCGTGTTTTATAATGCCATGAGACGCTGGACGACCGAGTACACAAGCCCAACGGCCATTAGGCTATGGAAGTTTGCCCCAGACAACTAAGAAAGCTGTGTCTGCTATGTCACGGAATAAAGTAGAGAAGCTTTATTCTTGTAAACTCTTTCTCCTTTGGGCGTTATCATTACGCGACGTTTTCAGCGCGGCCAAGTTTTATCTGCTGTAAGGATATCAACACTTAAACTGTCATGCTATGAATTATGAAAATTATATATATGTGTGTGTGTGTGTGTGTGTGTGTGTGTGTGTGTGTGTGTGTGTGTGTGTGTGTGTGTCCTTGTTGTTTGTTTCTTTTACAGTATAGGACTTTGTCCCCTGCATGGCGACAACCCTTAAACGACACTGTGTGGTCATATGGGCTGTAATACAACCGAAACGCTACCATTCTGGCAATACAGGCGAAGACCGTTGTATCAAAGCAATTTTTTTCCCGGTCGAAGCTTTTTGATGTGATACTAGCTCCAGAGAGGTCAAAAGCCAGATATGTCACGTCCGCTAGACTTTAGTATGGGTGACATTAGTTGTACATGCCAGTCATCTTGGCATAAATGTATGGTGACCAATAAGCAACCTGATGATTGTGGGCATTACATCAAGAAGAGAAGAAGAAGCAGCATTTTTCTTCTCCGGAAATTAGTTTTGATTTTCTCATCAACTGTCATCAGTTTATATATTTTTCTTCTCCGGAAATCTCATCAACTGTCATCAGTTATGTTCTCTCTCTCTCTCTCTCCTCTCTCTCTCTCTCTCTCTCTCTCTCTCTCTCTCTCTCTCTCTAATACTTCAGTTGGTGTTCGTCAGGGCTGCCTTCTATATCCTGCACTTTTCAACGGGAAGTTTTCAACACCATGACTGATGCACTTGAAGATCATGTCAACACAGTCAGCATTGGAGTAAGACTATCACGAACATTCGATGTGCAGATGACAACGACGACTTTGCAGGCAGTGAACAAGAACTCGCCAAACTTGAGACTGGTTGAAACATCAACAAGATATGAAATGTAGATCTTAGAAGACAAGCAGACTGTGCCAGCCACACCACCATCATGAATACTGATATAACTGTCCATGGACAGAAGCAGGAAACTGGCCAGTAATTCACTCACCTGGGATCCCTCACTAGTGATGAAGGACCCGAACCAGTCCTCTCAAGGGCAGCAAAGACATCATCAGCACTGTGCAGACTAAAATCTGTGTGGAAAGACGAGAATACCTTGAAACTTAAGATCGGGCTCCTGTGTGTTTGCATGCGAGACAACGGATGTTCGCAGCGGAGCTGGAAAGAAGAATCCACGCCATGGAAATACGTACTGATCATATCACCAACGAACAAGTGAGACAAGCCATCAACAGCACTTCGGATCATGTGGAGATCTACTGACCTCAGTTAAGAATAGAAAACTACGTTGATATGACCATCTAACAAGATCCAATGGTTATGTTAAAACAACCCTCCAGGGAACTGTTGAGAGAGGGAGACGGAAAGGAAGACGAAAAGCATGGATTGATAACATTGCAGAATGTGCAGGGAAATACCTGCAGAGGACAAAGCCGTAGCACACAACTAACAGAGTCGTGCCCCAGTGACTGCCAGCGGAGTCAAAGAAGAAGATATAACAAGGCAGTTTTCATCTTCTTGTAGCGTCCGATCATGCCCATCTTTTTTCTGTAATTAAAAAAAACTAAATAAGCTTCAGGTAAAATTGATTCGCCATATTTGCAAGATGAAGGTGCCTCTTCCAAGGTTTGGTCTTTTTAAAACCTCTTTACTGTACTCTTTCTTTCTTTGTATATGGAGTACTGTCTCAACTGCATTTACAGCACTCACAAGTATAGTCGTATTTAAAAAAAAAAAAGATATTGAGAAGAGGTAGAAGAATACAAAAAAGAATGAAAATAGGCGAAGGACAGTATCGAAGCAAGGAACAGTGCGCTAATAGCATCACCTGACCACATGATAAATTGTAAAATACTATTCCATGTCGTAAAGTGTTCTCTCTCTCTCTCTCTCTCTCTCTCTCTCTCTCTCTCTTCTCTCTCCTCTCTCTCTCTCTCTCTCTCTCCTCCTCTCTTCTCTCTCTCTCTGTCTCTCTCTCTCTCTCTCTCTGTTAAACACACATACAAACACGCGCGGGCGCACGCATGCACACACACTCTATCACTCAAACACACATGTCCGTTTTCTCCCTCCGTCTCTACTCCCATCTC
>CM031595.1:108080104-108097604 GCA_018398815.1 Conus ventricosus | reverse complement strand
ATGGGATGAGTGGAGGGAGACGGAGGTGGGGGGGGGGGGGGGGGAGGATGTGAGAGGGAGTGAGTAAGCAACAAGCAAGCAGCCTGAAATATGATGGCTGTACTGCTGTGGTAGGAAGCGGGCAAATGATGATGATAGTGGAGGTCGTCGTTGTTATTCGTTATTATTTGGGTGTTACGTGGGGGTGCAAATGTCGCTGCCGAAGAGAGCAAACGAGGAGGGATTGTATTAAATGTTTAGGCTTAGGTCCCGTGACAGACAAGTGATGAGTCCTCTCTCTCTCTCTCTCTCTCTCTCTCTCTCTCTCTCTCTCTCTCTCTCTCTCTCCTTTTCTCTCTCTCTCTCTCAATGACAATGCAAAGAGCTATATTGTCTACGTAGATCAAATGTGTTACTATCATTCATGTGGAAATTCCATACTTGCCATCTATATCAACCAACTAGCACGGAGCACTCCTGTGAAGTCGATCCATCTCTAAACTTGATTTAACCATACATACGGGATCTCCAACTGATGTAATTCAGCTGCCAGTCTCGTAGCCCAGTTTATTTTTCCCCTAGCAGCCAGGTTACATAACATAAGGGTTCTTCGGTAGTCTACGAACATATTTAGTACAAACTTTGAGGTGTGTTGGGTATCCGTCAGTACCCCATAAGCCAAATCGTTGGAGGTTTGCTTAGAAACCCCCAAAAATCTTTTTAGGGCGAATAAATGGACTCTTTCATGACTAAGCGCAACTATATCAAGACTTATTTGCGAATTAAAATGGACAGAATCTAAGAGAGAGAGAGAGAGGTAAAGAGGAAATGTTTGAGGTGCAGATTTCATCACTGCTCTTGTGAATAAGAAAAGACACATACATGCATGCGTACATACATACATACATACATACATACATACATACATACATACATACATACATACATACATATACATAGATATATCTCTGAATATATGTATGCATCTCCCTCTCTCAGTTCTCTTCATATAACCATATTCCTTCCACGCATTCTTACTGGGCACCTCCTCCCTCTGACTAGAATCCAGCATAGGGCACTGTTCAATAAGAATCGATTTGGTCCATTTTGTAATACATACACAAACCACGGGGAAGCCCCTACACTTCCATTCGTCAACAAAACAAATAAGATTTCGTTCGTCTCAGGCCATGAGTCTCTGTCTGCAAAGCCTATATTCTCTCTCTGTTTGTCCGTCCGTCTCTCTATCAGTCTGTCTGTCTGTGACGGTCTCTCTGTATTTTGCCTGTCTTTGCTTAGTCTGTCCTGTCTGTCTGTCTCGGTTCCCTGTATGTGTCTTTTTGCCTCTGTCTGTATCTGTCTTTCTCTCCTCTCTCTCTCTCTCTCTCTCTCTCTCTCTCCTCTCTCTTCTCTCTCTCTCTCTCTCTCTCTCTCTCCCCCCCCCCTCTCTCTTCTCTCTTTCCACCTCTTCCCTCTCCCCCCCCCCTCTCTCTCTCTCTCTCTGTCTTCCCAGCGATGATGGACTGGCAAATGCCGCTTTCGTGGCAGTCACCAAATACAGAAACCAAATTCAAATTCAGATGGAGGGTAATTCTGACTATGGCGATGTTATTTTCTGTAAATGCAATTTGGTAGAAGGAGGTGGGTGGGGGTGAATGATTAGAATGATAAGTTTGTGACTTTTTTTGTATTCATCTGTGCCTCCACACCATGTGATACCGTACCGTGCAACAATGGACAAAGAAACTGAAACATATTCTTATTACAATCTTATTATTATGAAAGACAAATAAAGTGTCTTTTCTTATTCACAAATATAACGTTCGTCTACAATATCTAACATATAATTCTCATCGGCTATCAGTTCTTACTGGGATTTCTTGTGAAGCAGCTCAAGATAAAGACTGAAAGAGAACAGACACCAATTTGATTTAGAATTTCAAAAATAGGTGAAACACTATGACTGGTAACCCTATCCGAGCATGCTGTATTTGATGAAAGCTCCATTCCACATGAGAGGTGCAATGTTCGAAAGCACAAAAGAAAGACGGCCCTGTCGTTCTGGTAAAACACTTGGTTAATCCTGGTTGCAACCGTCAGAGACTACCGAACTCAAAATCAATCTTCCCCTCAGACAATTTGACACAGACTCAGACCTAAGCATTCTGGAAGCTCGTGTCTTCCTAAGCGACTTGGGCGAAAGGAAATCAGCAGGCGAATAATCAAGTGTCATGGCTGTTAGTGCTGGCCGTGCATGGTTGGTGTTTTATCCCCAGTCTTTGGGCGGATTACTTGTCGGGATTAATTCCTTAAGACTGTTTATGCTATTGTTTCTTTGCGTGTTCCTCCATGTCTTTTTGTTTCGAGAATGACATCGTTTGGAAATACACTCAGTTATGATAATATCACATACATACCCACTTATATCATTATTATAACTTATGGTATTATTATACATCAGCAGCAGCAGCAGTAGTAGTAGTAGCAGCAGTATATTAGCTGCTTTGATACGGTAGTTGCTGTCGCGAGTTGCGGGCTAGGGGTCGTGAATTCAAGTACCAATAAAGGCATCTTTTGTGTCTTTTCTGGCCTCGTTTGACACCTGTCCACACTGCATTCTTCTCCCAAACATGATGATAACAACACTGTCCTCGCATGGATTCCAGGTCATGTTGGCGTTCGGAAGAACGATGCCGCCGAGCGATTTACCGGGAATGTTGGGCAAGCAAAACTCTCTCCAAACTGTCCATTCCGTTTGCGGACCTCAAACCATAGAAATACGTCAAAGTCCTTTGGGCAAGAGGAATGGAACACACAAACTGACAATACACATTTCCAGACCGTCCAAATTTCAAGGGATTCCATCCATCAGTCTCGGAAGCGATAAAGAGGAAATAGTGTAATGCAGATTACACGCTGTTCACATCTATTTTGGTCATTAACCTGAACGAGTGAGGAGACTCCATAATACATACCATGCGATAAACTGCTCAGCATTAGACTTCCATAATTAGGCGTTGGGGTGTGTAAGATAAAGAAAGGCAAACGTTTTACAGAAAATTCCAGGAAAGATGTACGTTTGAGGTGCTGCACCTTATCTGATTTTTTGTTAAGATCAAGATTTTTTAACCAAGTCAGACAGACCGAAATGGGTGATAGACTATTTTAGATTTTTTTTTCCCTTTTAACTGATACTTGCTTTTGAAATTTAGAATTGGAATTTTGAAATATGCATAATTCTGATCTAAGTTTGTAACTTTCTTGCAGCCCTGATTTGATCCCTGTTGATGGCCGGGCTATATACAAAATGACTTGACCTATCCAGAGTCATGGGCTCACATGGGAAGACTGGCGCTACACAGCTGAGTTTCATCTCACTCTTCCATTCACATCATACTTAGAAGCTCTCTTTTCTGTTCACCTTTTTACCGACTTTTACTCAAATAAAATATGAATGAAACTGCCCAGCGTCTAAATTTGCATCAACATTTCAGTGGTCATGCCAGCCTTTCGACAGAAATGTTCAGTTTTAGAAATTGTGGTAAGGCTGAGCTGATAGGTGATGAAAATCCTACTGTACAGCTGATGAATCAGCGGCTGACTTAACCGATTTGAAACATGCAAGCAGTTCTCTGGCGGCCGGCTTTCGCCTGAGTGAATGCAAGAGCTGCTCCGAATATCCTGACCAACTACGCGACTGTGTGTATCTGTCAGGCCTGGTTGATGCTGGAATATATTATGCAAGTAAGCGTTGGGTACAATCTTCCAGTGTAGTCTCAAGACTAGAATGGAACTGTATGTTATCATCTTCATTTTCCTTGTCCTTGTGGCTTATCCTAGAAAGAAAAGTACGAGATTCTGTGGCCTTTCATGCCCTTCTCACATGGTGGTTTCAGTTTCGATTTCCTCTTTAGACTCAAGCTCTTGGTAGCTTCTTGTCAAATAATTCATATTGGCTAGTTCTTGGGCACTGGTGGATGGACGTAGTGAAGCCGTGAGGAGGGGGACACTCATTTAAAGTGACTCAGCAGCTAAGCAGTTATCATTGTCAGTATGGGGCTTCGTAAGTGATGTCCTGTGTACGTTAGATCGGAACAGGCACCACTGAATATACTGCGAAGTGACTTGGCAGCAATGCGTTTTCTTTCCTGGTTGATTGCTCTATGGCGAGGTGATATTAATTGTTCGTAGCGGACTGCCGATGCAAGGGCTGGGACAGATCACGCCTGAGCGTGGCTATGTATGGAGTGGTCAGAAGGAGAGGAGTGAAATAATACTGGAAATTGGGAGGGAGGGAGGTTTGACATGTGAGATGAGACAACAAGGAAAATGATATGACTATTATTGTCACTTTTTTTTTCGTTTGTTTCCGGTTTACCTTCACCTTGTTCGAGAATCACAAATCAAAACTGTGCACATTTTCAGATTTCCTTTCTTTTTATTTTCTTTTTGTCTCTTTTAAGATACTGTTTGATGGGTTTTTTTAATCATTCTTGAGAAAGAAAAAACTTAAGCCACAATCAACTTGGACTGGAAATCAGCGTCATTCACAGACTGGGGGCAGGGGTGGGTTGCGGAGTGCTCGAAGAATTTTTTTTTCTCGTCTTCCGAGCCCACACTGTTGCCTTACTCCTTCGGGGGTTACTCCGACCTTGACATGAATTCGCCACGGGCATGAATATGGAATAGAGATCATAACAGAGGTCTCCACGAGTGCAGGGTATTAAGTAGTACAGAATGTGAGACTGTATGATTATTATTATTAATCAGTGAAGATGATTCTGAGGAGTTCCATTTTTGTCTGAGACTCTATGACGTCACATTTTCACTATACTCTATTTCAGTATTAGCCAGGCCTGAAAAAATATGTACCACCAGCTGTGTTGTTCAAGGAATTTGAGCAAAATTTCAGAAACACATACATTATGTGACATAAAGATAATTTTGTGGTTCCAGTTTTGTTATCTGAGTACATAGCATACTCAACTCTGATTAGGAGCTGGGCCAAGGGCTAAAACATCTCAGGATTTTTATCAGATGTGGGTTTTTTATCGCTTTTTTTAAGTTGAGAAGAGTGCGGGTGTGAAATTTTGTCGCATGCAGGTTTTTAACGTGTTTTTTAACTGATGTGACCCTGTAAACAGGGTCATGCACAATATGAACTGAGTTCGCTTAATGAATGATGAATAAAATATTATTCAAAAACGTTACCTACATCTTAACATGCGATGTTCGTGTGTAGGGGTATGCTATGTCTTTCGTTATATCCCTATCATTTTTTTTTCTTAATTGTGGTTTTTCTGTGATTGAAAAAGTGAGGTGAAAAACGTTTTCATTTCACACCATGACTCAATGTTCCGTTCCATTTATGGGCGCTTTGCTTCTCTTGACATCTCTTGGTCAAATGTCTTGGGATTGGCGTTATTATTCAGGTTTCGATTTTATCCAGAAAGGAGGGAAATCAAAAGAAACAAAATGAATACAGAAAGAAAAGAGGCTAATTTCCAATAAAGAATCCAGATCCCAGTTTTTGCCTTCCACCACCTGAAACACAAGAAAAGAAAGAATGGACACAAAAAATGACTAAAAGAAAGAAAAAAGAAAAACTTTCACACAAGACCTCAGTTCCCAAATTTTGCTGTCCGTCACATGAAACACGCTGTGGAAGGGAAGTCCTTTGACTAAGAGCACACAGCGAGCACCTTTCATGCTGTTCCAAGCCAGCCAGTCAATACCGGACAGGAAGCGTTTAACAGGCACAAGCCGTGCTGCAATTACCCTAGCCTGATTGACCCTAGGACTTTCACCAATACTGGAGATGGTTTCCCTCCAGATTTCCTCCGGAGTAAGGACATTGACCTCCAAATCTTTACGAGAACTCGGGTAGCGAATGTCTGCTGAAGGATGTAATGAAAGGGTATGAAGGAAGCAAAAAACAAGCAAACCGAATGAGTGCAAGTGATTGTTGGATTGAATGGAGGGATGAAGAGAATGCTAATGACAGAGCGGTGGTAAAGAGTAGCAAATGGCGGGTAATGTAGGAAATTAAACTGATTGCTATTCAGAGGGAAAAACGAGCTGACAGAACTCAAAGCTGGTAATTATGGGATGAAAAGAGTGAATGAAGAGAAAGTTAATGATAGGGACAGTCGTTTTGAAGACTAGATGCCAGTAATCGACAAATGAAGAGAGCAAAATTAAACCAAATGTTACCAGTGGTAATCCTTTAAAATATAGGTAAATTTGAAGTCATTATGGCCTTTTCCCCCTCATCGAACATGCCTAAAAATGAAAGATAGCAGGGACGGTGAGTGAGGATTGGATTGGAAGGAAAGAATACAGACCAGCTTCCTGTCCTTTCCATTCCAGGGGCGTCCAAAATCGTGCCAAGAAAAGATGCCAAGTGTACTCAGCAGCCCTTTTCCGTCAGCTTTTAGGTGTGAAGCATTGCCAGGTCTCTTATCAACTAGACTTGGACCCTTTACTCTTGAAAGGGGCAATTTGTAATCTGCCACTAGCGGCAATCAATTTCGCTGACGATCAGATGGGATATCCTTCAACATCTCCACGCCTTCACAGTGCACATATCAGTGTGCTGGAAACTGTGCCAAAAAAAAAAATTGTCTGTCCGTCCATCTGTTAAGATTGGATCTGAAAGCCAGCCCCAAAAAGACAGATGTGATGGAAGAGAACAATGCAAGCACGCACTTCTGCTCTGACATCTCTGCCTCCCTTCCCATCCTCCTCTTCTTCTCTCTTCCAACCTCCACCCATCCCCACTTTTATCGTCCTCCCCACCTTCCACACACATCACCCTTCATCCCAGTCTGCGAACTCCCATTTTTTTTCTTGGAGTCCGTTATCGGTTGAACTTTAGAGACAAGTTGCCAAAGTCTACACTAGACTGGCTAGACTGGTTAAACTAATGTGGGCAGGTTGCGGGTGGAGGGGGGACAGAGGGCTGAGGGAGGATAGACAGATGGAGAGGGGGGGGGGGGGCTGATAGAGATGCTCACTCAGTGTGGATCAATACAAAGCATTTTTAAGGAGAGGATACAGTTGCAACCACTCCCCATCAATCCTTACGTTCCATCTATCCATGATGAATGAAACCAGTGCTTGAAAGAAGGTAAAGAGGCCACAACACTGAATTAAATTACAGTGTTTATTGTTGTTTCCGCCTAGGTCATTTTTTCATGTTTGGTGGTTGGTTTGTTTCTTCTCAGCAACATAAGGCAAAAACTACGAAATTAGGTCAGAAAGTGAAACGTAGCCCAAAGATGAACCAAGTAAATCCAGTGCGGATCTAGATCAAAGGGCGGTTACGTGATCCGTCAGCAAAATTATGCATGAAGTACTGAACTGAATTTCTAAAACTTCACGAAAAGATGGAATGTGAGCGGCGGAAGAACCCGAAACATTTTCATTGCATATCTGTCGTGTGGATCTGAATCAGAGGTCTAATCCACAAGGCAATCAGCTTCGGCAGATGCCTTCGTTCTCCCAAATGTCCTTCCAGTTGTAGTATCCTTCATCAAGAACAGGCAGTGATGAACACCATCCCGGACTGCCACCAGTGAAAGGCACCTGCAAAGCCATTATTACTGACTGCACAGTGAGGTGAAGCGATAAGAGAGTATGTTCTTGATATCTCTAACTAAACGCACAAAAAGGCCCTGAACAGAATGCAAGACTGCTTCTGTGAAGCGTGCATGCTGGGATTCTACAGTTCAGTTCGATGCAGCATTGTCATAAATGACTGAGGGTTGATAGTATTGTGCCCCCCCCTCCCTCTCTCTCTCTCTCTCTCTCTCTCTCTCTCTCTCTCTCTCTCTCTGTCTCTCTCTCTCTCTCTGTTTCTCTCTCTCTCTGTCTCTCTCTCTGTGCATGCATTAAAGCTTCTGCCCGCCCGTCCATGTGTGTGTGTGTGTGTGTGTGTATGTATGTATATGTGTGCGTGTGTGTTTGTATGTATATGTATGAATGCGAGACAGAGAGACTTTTTTATGTCTCTTTATGTACTTGCCTTAATTTTCCTTTGTATTTTTTTCTTTCTTTTCCTTCTTTTATGTTTATCTCAAAGAGACATTTTAAATTAGAACCTCTACTTCAATGCAATATATGTTGTTATCTTGTTGTTAATAGTTATTGTTGTTGATGTACTTTAAAATGCTTTTTTCATTCGCTTACTTCACTGATGTCTGCGGTCGGCTGGGCTATAAGCAACATTACCTTACCTTACCTTACCTTACCTTACCTTACCTTACCTCACTGATGTCGGTACCTGCGTCTTGGTGGTGGTGGTTATTGTTGGTTCGTTTGGTTTGTTTCTGGTTGTTTGTACAATCATGTTTTGATGCATACATTGTGTCATTTAGTACTAGCTTCGTAGAATAGTAACGCAAGTATGAAAAATGTCTAAGCCAAAACTTTTACCGTTATTAAATAAAGAATCATTGTCATTGTTATTGTCTGTCTCTCTCTCTCTGGCGTTGTCTCTCTCTCTCTCTCTCTTTTCTCTCTCTCTCTCTCTCTCTCTCTCTCTCTCTCTCTCTCTCTCTCTCTCTCTCTCTCTCTCTCTCTCCCCTTCCCAGTCAGTATGTGTGTTCATGTGTTTGTCTGTCTGTGTGTTTATCTGTGTGTGTGTGTGTGTGTGTGTGTGTGTGTGTGTGTGTGTGTGTGTGTGTGTGTGTGTGTGTGTGTGTGTGTGTGTCCTTGGCTCCTTCCACCATCCTCAGTCTCTTTCTGTGTTTGCCTGTCTGTCTGTCTGTCAGTCAGTCTCACTCTCTCTCTCTCTCTCTCTCTCTCTCTCTCTCCTCTCTCTCTCTCTCTCTCACTTACTCACTCACTCTCTCACTCACTCACAGAGAGAGATGGGGGAGGGAATGAACAAACAAAAACTGGAGAAAAAAAACAAAGAAGAACCTCCTGCCAACGTCTCAGCTCCCATTTGCTGTCCATCACATGAAACACGCTTTGGAACGGGAGACCTTTGACTAAGAGCACACAACGAGCACCTTTCAAGCTGTTCCAGACCAGCCAATCAATAACGGACAGGGTGCGTTTAACAGACAGGCCAAGCCACGCTGCAATTACCCTGACCCTTGGACTTTCCTCCGTACTGGAG
Source organism: Conus ventricosus (assembly GCA_018398815.1). Classification (NCBI taxonomy): domain Eukaryota; kingdom Metazoa; phylum Mollusca; class Gastropoda; order Neogastropoda; family Conidae; genus Conus; species Conus ventricosus. Next base: position 108,088,498 of record CM031595.1, on the reverse strand, counting down.
AAGGTTTCCCCCAAATTTCCTGAGGCGTAGGGGCTTTGACCCTGAAACTGTATAAGTAATGTTGATAATAGAAGCAACCATCTGTTGAAGGATATAATTACAGGATACAAAAGAAAAAAAAAACTAAAATGATAACTGGTGTTATGCAGGATGAAAAGAGGGGGTGAAGAGAATGCTAATGACAGTGGAGTGGTAGTAAAGACTGAATGCTAGTAATTGATGGACGAGGAAGGAAATTTGAACTGATTGCTATTCAGAGGGAAACACAAACAGACAGATTTAAGAGCTGGGAGATGGAAAACAGGAAACAAGAGGCTGTTAATGGCAGAGTGATTTTGAAGAGTGGATGCCAATTATCGACAAGAGGAGAGAGAAGTTGAACTGAATGCTAACTAATGATAGTTACCCTTCGAAATGCAGGCAAATTTGTCGCCATTATCACCTTTTTTTCCCTTCTTGAACATTCCTGAAAGTTAACAATCACAGGGTTGGTGGCATTGACAGTATTTAAGGATTGGATGGTGAGGGTGGACAGAAAAACACTCCCTTCCTACCCTTCCGGAGACGACCAGCATCATGGCAGGAGGTGTCGACAGCTATGCTGGTTAACTAACTGCCTTTTACCGTGAGCCCAAAGATGTGAAGCAGTGCCAGGTCTATTTTCAACTCGGCTTGGATCCTTTACTTCGAAAAGGGGCAAGTTTGAAGTCTGCCACCTGGGACAATTAATATTAGTGACAATTTAATGATATCTTCTTCAACATCTCCAGAACTGTGTCGTGCCAATACCTGCATGCTAGAATCTGTGCCAGAAAATCTGTCTGTCCGTTCGTGAAGCAGCTGTTAAATTTCTTGCACACAGGCGGACCCAGTGCAGCATGAGTGGGAAGGAGAGGGAAGGGAGTATATCTCTTTTCTGTGAAGATGTGGCCCTAACAGCCCTCTCCCAGTAGACAGCTGTTATGGAACAGAAGCATGCAAGAACACTTTTCTGCCCTGCCATCGCTGTCCACGCTTACTCTCCTCCTTCTTCTGTGAAACCTGTACCTCTTTCCCACTTTTCACCTTCTTATCACTCCCCCACACGTCACTTTCAGCAACGTCCCCCTTTTCTCTTGTGTCCATTATCATTTGAACGTCTGAAGCTAGTTGCCAAAGTGTTTACATTGTTTTACTGGAATGGCTGAAAGAATATAGAGGAGGAAGGTGGCTGGGGGTGACGGAGGGATGAGGGAAGAAAGAATGCCAAGGAGGAAGGAGGAGGGGCAGGCCAATAGAGCCTCTTATTCATGGATCGATACTAAATGGTTGTTAAAGAGAGAATACTGTTTCAACTACCTTCCCCATCCAGATTTCAAGTCCCATCTGAGCCAAAATGAAATTGACGCAGTTCCGGAGATATTTCCATTCGTGTTGGTTGGTTGCTTTGTCAGTCGGCAAAAATACACAACAGCATGTGAACCGATTTTAACAAAACTAGGCAGAAAGTTGAAATATTGGCCAAGGACGACCCAGTAAATTTTAGTGCGGATTGGGATCAAAGGGCAGATCCAGCACCTGTCCGCAAAATTACTCAAGAACTACTTAATGGTAAGATGGAACGTGAGCGAAGGAAGAAACCACTGAATATTCAGCGCGTACCCGTCATTCAGGTCTGAATCCAAGGTCTGAACCACAAAATGCGTTCGATTTCTTTGTTGTTGTTTTTGTTTGTTTTTCTTTTTTGTTCTTGTTGTTTGGGGAGGGGGGAGGTAAGGGGTCTCCACTCCCCTGTGTGACCTTCTAGTTGTTTCATAGTACCCTTCATCAAGAACAGGCGATAATAAACATCATCACAGACTGCTGCCAGTGATACATACCTGCAAAGTCACTAATCACACCATAGTGCGGTAATGCTGAAGAGAGTTGGTGCTTGCTGTCCCTGATGTAGTGCTGGGGAAAAAAACCATTTGTACCGATTGAAAGATTTTTCTAAGGCTTTCAATCTGCTGGGAATGAAACAGATCGCAGCGCTACTGAAAACAAGGCAAAATGTAAGTGAACACACAAAACAAGTGCAAAAAAAGACTTGAGAATGTTTCAGACAACAGACATCAAAAACATACAGAACGTTACACCTCAGATTACAACCATACACGTGCTGTAAGCAGTTTGGGAAGTACCGTTTTGTGCATGTTTATGTCATTTGTAACGTCTGATGAACACACATATATGGAAAATTTCTTGTCTGTTTTTGTTTTTGTTTTTTGTATAAAATAAGCATCACATGTTGCCTTGTTGCGTGTTTCTATTTGTATTTTGCCTGGTACTTTGGCATTCAAACAACGCAGTTCAACACTCCATCAACAAAAATACCCTGAGGTTTAAAAGTAGCTACGCGTTCTCTCTCTTTCTCTCTCTCTCTCTCTCTCTCTCTTCTCTCTCTCTCCTCTCTCTCCTCTCTCTCTCTCTCTCTCTCTCTCTAACAAAATAAATGATTAAAAAATAAAGAAAGAATAAATTCATCCCAATTTCTTAGTTCCCTGGGTTTTTTGTTTGTTGTTGTTGTTTGTGTGTTTCTGTGTGTGTGTGTGTCCATTACATGAAACATGCTGTGGAATGGGAGACCTTTTACAAAGAGCACACCATGAGCATCTTTCACGCTGTTCCAGAACAGCTAATCAATACCGGACAGGGCGTGTTTAACAGGCAGGCCAAGCCACGCTGCAATTACCCTAGCCTGATTGACCCTTGGACGTCCACCAATACTGGAAAGGTTTCCTCCTCAATTTCCTCAGGCACTGACCCCGAAATCCTCAAAGAAATGTTGATGTCAGTAGCAAATATCTGTTAGAAAATATCATGAAAGGGGATGAAGGGGGGGGGGGGGGGGAGAAAAAAAACGCAGTATTATTACTGGTGGTTATGGGATGAAAAGAGATTTTTAGAGAATGCCAATGACAGCAGAAGTGGTGGGGAAGACTCGGTGCTAGTAATCTTCGCTTAAGAAAGGAAAATTTAACCAACTGCTGTTCAGATGAGAAAACAAGCAGGCATATTTGAAAGCTGGTCATTGTCGGATGAAAAAAAGGAATTGAAGAACATATTTAACCTTAGTGCGAGTAATTTTGAAAATTGTATACCAGTCTTCGATAAATAAGGAGGGGAAATTGAACCAAATGGTCGTGGCATTTATCCTTTAAAATATTCGTAAATTTGGAACCATTAATGAACATGCCTGAAAATTCAAGTTGGCAGAGATGGTGGTAGAGATGGTATAAACGATTGGATGGGGAAGACATGCAGAACAGCTCCATCTTCCTTTCCTTCCAGAGGCGTCCAAAATCATGGCAGGATAAGATCCATGGTGTAGATAGCTATGTCGGTTAACTAGCACCCGTTTACCGTCAGCCTGTAGGTGTAAAGCAGTGCCAGGTCTTTTATCAACTTGGCTGGGGCCCTTTACTTTGGAAAGGAGCAATTTGTAATCTCCCACACGTGGAAGTTAATTTCATTGACCATTAGATGGGTTCTTGTTCAACTTCAGGCCTGCAAAGCGCAATTACCAGCGTTAATAGCATACTGGAACTGTGCCGGAAACTTTGTCTGTCCGTGAAGATTTGGATCTGACAGCCAGCTGCGAAAAGACTGATGTGACGAAACAAACACATGCAAGCACTCTCTTTTGCCCTGCCATTCTCCTCCCCCCCCCCCCCCCCCCCTCGCCTTGCTGTTTCCCTTCTCCTCCTTCCACTCCCAATCCACACTCCTACTCCACTTTTCACCTTTCCCCAATTACCATTTACGTCACTCCTTTGTCACTATCTGCAGCCACCTTCTCTCTCTGTCTCTGTCTCACTCTGTCTCCCCACCCACCCCACCCTCTCTCTCTCTCCTCTCTCTCCTCTCTCTCTCTCCTCTCTCTCCTCTCTCTCTCCTCTCTCTCTCTCTCTCTCTCTCTCTCCTCTCTCTCTCTCTCCTCTCTCTCTCTCTCTCTTGTCTTCGTGAGTCCACTACCATTTGAACATTAGAGACAAGTTGCCGAAGTGTCTACCCCGTTTTCTCAGACTGACTGAAACGATGTGGACCCGTTACGGGGCTGGGGTGATGGGTGGAGATAAAAGGGTTAGGAAGGGTGGAGTGACGAAGGGAGAGATCAGTAGGGATGTTTTCTCAACATGCACTGATGTTAAGCAGTCGTTATTGAGATCATGCTGTTCCGACCACCTTCCCCATCAAATGCTGAAGTCCAGCCTGAACCTTTATACTCGATGAAAGGTTAAAAGGCCATAATAGCTCTGAATTTGATACCATATACATTGTTACCACTACCAAGTGATTGATAATTTCACGCTCGTTAATTGGTGTGTCTACCTGTCAGCAAGATAAGGCAGAAACTACACGACCAATTTGAATGAAACTCAGTGGATAGATTAAATCAGGGCCTGGGACGAAACCAGTAAATTTTGGTGTTAAACTGAATCGAAGGGCAGATACGGGACATGTCGGCAAGACGACGCGAACGCAACTCCGCCCATTTTAACGAAACTGGGTGCAATGTGAGTCAGTGGGAAAAGAACCCATTAAATTTGATGTTCGTATCCGTTGTACGGATCCGAATCCAAATTCTGAATCACAAGGCGTTCGAATTTGGTGGAGGTCTCCGCTCTCTTGAATGTTGTTCCAGTTGTTATGGTTTCAGGAATCAACAACTGGCAGTGATGAACATGACCATACACTGCCGCCAGTGATATGTGCCTGCAAAGCCAGTGTTCAGTGCACAGTTACTTGAAGCTTGGAGAAGTGTATGTGCTCGATGACCCTGATGAGGCACTGGAAAGAAAAGGCCTGAATTAAATACAAGATGTTTTCTATGAAGCTCGCGCTCTGGCACATTACATCTCCGTGAAACACGGCATTATCAGAAATAACTGAGACTTAATAACACTTGGATCTGTCCTCCCCCCCCCCCCCTCTCTCTCTCTCTCTCTCTCTCTCTCTCTCTCTCTCTCTCTCTCTCTCTCTCTCTCTCTGTCTCTCTCTCGTCTCTCTCTCTCTCTCTCTCTCTCTCTCTCCTCTCTCTCTCTCTCTCTCCTCTCTCTCTCTCTCTCTCTCATTTTGTATGTATGTGTTAGTGTAGTGTGCGAATGTGTGCGCACAAATATGTGTGGGGGGAGGGGAGGCAAAAAGGGGCTCGATCCACTATCGCCCCCCTCTCTCTCTCTCTCTCTCCTCTCTCTCTCTCTCTCTCTCTCTCTCTCTCTCCCTACCCCTCCCTCCCTCCCTCCCTCCCTCCCTCTCTCTCTCACACACACAGAGAATGAACGAAAAATAAAGAAGGAAAGACGAAAAGCTTTCTCCCAAGAGCTCAGCTCCCATTTCTTGTTGTCAATCACATAAAACACGCTTTGGAGTAGAAGACCTTTGACTAAGAGCACACACTCTTGTTGTCCATCACATAAAACACACTTAGGAATAGGAGACCTTTGACTAAGAGCACATACTGAGCACCTTTCATGCTGTTCCAGACCCTCCAATCAATAACGGACAGGGCGTGTTTAACCGACAGGCCATGCTTTGCTGCAATTACCCTAGCCTGACTGACCGTTGGTCTTCCACCAATTCTGGAGGTTTCCTCCTCAGTTTCCTCAAAAGTACAGGCATTGACCGAAAGTCCTATGAGAAATGTTGGTGTTAGTACTATTAGTATGTGTCTATTGGAGGATATAATAAACGGGTATGATCGGGGGGGAAAAAAGAAAAAAAATATTGCTGGTGATTGTAGAACGAAGAGAGGAGATGAAAAGAATGCTAATGACGGTGAGAGTGGTTGGGAAGACTGAATGCTAGTGATTTACGAATGAGGAAATTAAACCGATTGCTATTCAGAGTGGGAAAGTTGACAGCTTTGAAAGCTTATAATTGTGGGATGAAAAGCAGGAATGAAGAGAATTTGAATGATCGGAAGTATAATTTCGAAGACTGGATGCCAATAATCGACAAATGAGGAGGGAGGAATTGAACTGAACGCTAATGGCAGTTACTCTACAAAATGTACCCTTCAAAGGTAGATTTGGAGCCATCATCGCCTTTTTTTCCTTCATCAAACATTCCTTAAAGTTAAAAACGGCAGGGAAGGTGGCATTGATGGTTCTTTAGGATTGGGTAGTGAGGATAGACCTCCTTTTCCTGACGCATCCAAAATCATGGCAGGAGAAGATGTCAAGTGTTAGTTAACACCCGTTACCGTAGGCCTATCGGTGTGAAGCAGCGCCAGGTGTCTGATCAACTCAGCTTGGACCCTTCATTTCGGAGAGGAACAATTTGTGATCTGCCACCGGCGTCAATTAATTTCACCGATGATCGGATTGGCTCTCCTTCAACATTTCCAGGGCTGCACAGTGCACATACTTGTTTGCTGGAAGTTGAGACTGTCTGTCCATCCGTCCACTGATGCAGCTGTTACATGTCTTGCACACAGGCTGACCCAATGCAGTAGAAGATCTCACATCCCACTCCCAAGAGACAGATGTGATTGAACAGATCCCTGCAAGAACACCCCTGTGCCCTGCCATCTCTTACCCTCCTCCTCTTTCCTCCTCGAAATTCTATATCGCTAACCACATTCTTCACCATCTCCTCGTACTCCCAAACGTCACTCTTTTGTCTGCAGCCTCCTTTTTCTTTTTTTCTTTTTCCTCGAGTCCATTTGAACTTTAGAGACAAGTTGCCAAAGTCTCTACATTGTTTTGCTAGACTGGCAGACAGAAGGTGGATGGGAACAGGGGGTGGCGGAGAGTTGAAGGAAGGCGTAATGTCTTTGGAGTGAGGGTTTGGGGAGACGCTTATTCATGTACTTGATACCAAACAGTCGTTAAAGAGACTACCATCTACCTTCCCCATCCAATCTTGAACTCCGGTCTGAACCATAATGAAATTGACGCAGAGCTCGATAGAAAGTGGAAAGCCAAAATGACATTCTCCTTCATTACTTTTTTCACCTCTACCAAAGAGATGTATTTTCATTCGCGTTGGTTGGTTGGCTCATCTGTCTATGGGAAAGATTATACAAAATTTATTAACTGATTTCAACGAAAGTAAGCGGAATTTTGAAGTGTCGCCCAAGGACAAACTCAGTGAATTTTAATGCGGATCTGGTCTACAGGGCGGATCCAGGATCTGTCAACAGAGTTACGAAAGAGCCAATGAATTTTAACTCAACTTGGTAACCAAGAGTTAAGTGTCTCAGATTCCCGGATGAGAGGTCTTAGGTTCGATTCCCATCAGAGCCATTTATTTGTGGGATTTTCGGCCCCGACCGGCTCCTTACCCAGAGTTGAGTTTGCTATGGCTCAGCTGGGTTCAGTCCAGATTCATCCTCTTAATGGATGCATCTCTGATACTGTTGCTCAAGTTTCCTGGCCGATGCTATAGGTGTCTGTATTTTTCGGGTCTGGTTGACGCTGGAATACGTTATGAAAGTAAGCGAAGAGCACAGCCCTGTCATGCAGTCTTCGACCAGATTGGCAATCCGTAGCATCATCTTCATCACTTTCATCATTATCGATCAGCATTAAAAAAGCCTGTCAAATTCTGTGGCCCTTCGTGTCCTGTTCTCATGGTGATCTTTTTTCGATTACCTTTCTACGTCCATGCCCTTGACGGGGCTGTCGTTGTATGGACCTAGTGGTGCCCACCGGAGAGCTCACCCATGTTGGCTCCGCAAATGGAGTCATCGGTTGGAGACTTAGTAGCTGGTGTCCTGCGTGTGCTGGATAAGAACAGGCACTACTGAACACCACTGAGGTGACTCGGCAGCAGCACATGGGGGGGGGGGGGGGGGCTGAGGGGTGTGAGGTGAGGGGACAGGAATGAGCCGCTTTGGTGAAACGCCTCTGAGGCGGCATGGAAAACGAAGCTACAAAATAAATAAATGAATAAATAAATAAATAAATAATTAAATGTGGGATGTGAGGGAAGAAAGAACCCTTGAAATTCCCAGCGCATATCAGTTGTGCGGATCTGGACCCAAAGTCTGAACCACAAGGCGTTCAGTGATGGTGGAGGTCTTCGCTTTGTCAGGTGTCCTTCCTATTGTTGCAGTACCTTTCATTACGAACAGGCAGTCGTGAGCACCATCATAGACTGTTGTCAGTGCCGCATACTTGCAAAGCTAGAAAACAAAGCCAGAAATCACACCGGAGTGTGGTATAGCCAGAGAGAGTGTCCCTGACGAAGCACTGGAAAAAAACAGACTGTGCAAATTCAAAGATGTCTTTTGGGGGCTTGCACAGTTGGACAATGAAACATAGTGCACTACTGAAAGCAAGGCAATATGCAGATTAAGATGCAAAACAACTTCACAACAGGCAAGTGTAGGACAAATATATGTTTTCAAACGTTTCAAGCAACGGG
>CM031595.1:108062604-108075104 GCA_018398815.1 Conus ventricosus | reverse complement strand
TGTATACACACACACACACACACACACACACACACACACACACACACACACACACAATAATATATATATATATATCTGCCATCCCCTCTTCCTTCACCCCGTTCCTCTCCGCTACCACCGCCGCCTCCACATCCATCACTACCCGTGTACTCCTCTTTCAGCGGTTCCAGTCTCTCATGGATTCCATTTTTATCAATTCTGATCGATTACCTCACTTGGCGTGCAGTTCATTATGTCCGAAGGCTACTGCCATGGCTGATGGGGTGCGAGGGGAAACCGACTTTGCTGTTCATGACTCAAACGCGATGCACGTGCTTGTTAGTAAAGACGCGGAGAAGAAGAAGAAAAAAACAGTCAGAACAGAACAAAAAACAGTGCCGTAGAACAGGAAATTGAATTTGCTGATTGACACTTTTAAGCCTTGCCATTTTGATAATTATCTTCTTGATGCGACAGAAGGAAGGAAGAAGTTCCAAATGTTTACTTCATGTGAGACATCGTGGAGCACGAAGGGCGTAAACCATAATTGAAGCACGTGATGGTCTTGTAAACACACAGCAATTCTACATTAAAAGTTGTTGTAACTGCGAATATTTCCAACAAATTAGTCTCTTTTCAATCGAAGATTAAACGGCTGCATGCACAAATTTGAACGTCGACATTTCATTTAATAACTGTATCAGGTTGCAACAAAACTTAATTGTGCAAAATAAACACACTCAAGAAAAAAAAAACGTAGATTAGCTGATTGCAATTCGTTCAACAATTGATAAAGCAGTCCATCGAGACATTCCATCGTAAAAACAAATGGTATTTATCTCATATTTTTGCTTTTATGTGCTGCTTCTAAAGAATCGTTATATTGTCTTTTTTATATTATAAATGGACGTGGAGAGTAGGACTGATAAAGCAAGAAAAGAACGTGATCATGAGGAGATGGGGAAAGGTCTGTTTCCGTTGAGAATATGGCACTTGCTGTAGAGGAGAGGAAGGACGGAAGAGAAAGGCGCGCAAAAACACCCTTTTCAACTTTTGTTGTCCAAGCGGCAGTACAGTGGCTAGTCCCGAGGGCTCTAGATCGGTGCTAAGTTATTTATTTATCTAGTACTTCTGCTGTGGAGGTTGATTTTCACCTGCGTCCCTGTTCTACGTCTGTTTGTTCGTCTATCTGTCAGCGACATTTTGAAAGGAAATAAAGAACCGACTTCAACGAAACTTGGTGGAGTAGAGTAATGTGGCCCTAACACGAACCCATGAAATTGTGGGTCGGATCCGGATCAAACGGCCAATGGATTCGTTCAGCAAGATATCGCAGAAACTACTGAATCGATTTTTACACAACGTGGTGGAAAGGTGGGATATAGTCGAGGTAGGAACCGTTGAATTTTGGTGCGGATCCGTCGTACAGATCCGGAATACAGGGTAGATCCAGGATTCGTTTTACCTCGGCAGAGACCTGTGCTGTTCTGAGTGGCTATCTTGTTTATCTATTCATTTATTTGCTTTTCTCAATACATTTTAGTTTTGATTTTTTTTTTTTTTTTTTTGTATAAGCGTTTCGTTATCACTATCATCTCATCCCTTTCTGCATCTCTCTTTCGACGTAGACTAGATATTGAACTACGGATCTTGTGTAACAGTCTCAAACATTTTTTTTCCAAACCTTTGAAGGAAAAGCCAGACAGAAAGGAAAGAAGTAACGGACTCTCATCCTTCATCTCAGAATCCCCTCCTTTTTTTCCCATAAAAAGAACATTCGTCAGATTTCAGTTTGCCTTAGAAGCCAACAACACTGGTGAAGAGCTAGACCCGTAACATTCGCCTGGTCTTCTGATTGCAGAGGATCCCTTGTCTGTCTCTTTTTTTTTCTTGTCCAAGTTCGCGTGTATTTTCCTATCTCGTAGACGTTTCTTTTTTTCGTGGATTATTGTTACAGACCCAGACTGACTGAGTTTGTTTTAATTCCGAATGTTGATAATTATATAGCTTGTGTATTTGTAGTCAGGTACATTAGATATATTCAAATGTAATTTGATATCATTTGATTTGGGGGAGTATATGGCTGTAATAAGTCTTGGTTGCATTAAATCATAGTTTACTCTGCATAGGTGACGTGTTAATCAGGCATTTACATTTTAATCAATGTCGTCATAAGTGTGTAAATCAAAACAAGTGGCAAGTTTCCGGTGATTCCGAATTTCTTAAATAATTTCACTGTTTCGGAAGACAAGGCCCGGAAACAACACTCGAGACAAAGCGGAAATGGGTATCCTGGGGTATCGTGATCCTGAATGAGATGTGACCAGACCTAGTACCTCTTACTGTTTAGCTTAATGGTTGGATCACCGAGTTATAAGCATGGTTATCATCACGTCATTCTTCGATGAGTAATTGTAAGGGGGTGGGGGGGTTACGGCCAACGCTTCCAGGGTCACGAACATTAGTGTTATTCTTGCTGCCCACCATGGATTTCAGTGGATGCTGAAGAAATGTTTGGCAGTATTCAGCTCGTCTCCAAAACACTTATCTTGGCTTTTGAATGAATTTACTGTGGGGATGTATGTTGGTGCCTATCATGTCTGAGAAACCAGCATTTTACGATTATTTGCAGCGCCCGTTTGGTCTCAAAATCCCGCTGCATCCTGACATTCGATGGAGAGTTAGGGAATGTTTAATAGCGGTCATTTTCCCTTTGAGAATCCTGCTGCATCCTGACAGTTCTGCGGATGTAGGGGAACTTCTTCTTATAGGAGTCCATTGTGTTTCCAAGAATCCTGCTAGAGCCTCGCATTTCTGTGGATACTTAGCGATTTAGAGCGGCCATTTTCTCTCTGAATTCCCCAGCATCTTGGCTTGTCGGTGGATGCTGGTATGCTTGTAGTCCCAGTTTTGTTTGTGTGAATCCTCCTGCATCCTGGCATTTTGATGATATTTGGAGAAGGCTTGATAGCACTGTACTTTTCCATTTCAGATGGCAGTGGTGAAGTATTTGGCAGTGGTCAACTCTCCAAAAATCCCTACTACAACCTAGCATTTAGTAGAGCCCATTTCCTCTTCCAGGAATCATCGTGTAGCCAGGCCAGTGATGAAATCGTTGTCAGTTTCCCTCAACTCTCGAAGAATCCTGCTACATCCTAGAATGAAGCAGAGCCCATCTCCTGTCCCAGAATGTACCTTTACCATGGCATGTCGGAGAGCAGTGATGGAATACTTGGCAGGACCCGTCTGATGTCCAAAAATCCCGGGGCATGCTGCCATGTGGCACAAACCCTCCCCCATTCCAAAATTATTTGCTGCCGTCTGCATTTTCAGGGCGGTGAATAGAGGTTGGACAGTGCCCATCATCCTCCAGCATCCCGGCACTTGACACAGCCCATACCTCTCCAATAATCTTGCTGCACCCCGGCATTTCCCCACCATGACGCCTGCTACATCCTGGCATGGATTTTGCTATGTCTCGGCATTATGCACCTCTCACCACTCCACGCATCCTGTTGTGTCCTTGCATTTGGAACAGCTCCTTTCCAAGATTCCTGTTGCAGTTTGTCATATCTTGTGGTAGTGCTGAAATGCGTAGAGATGCCTGTCTTTTCTACATGAATCATATTGAAGTAGGTGGTCTCCACATCCTCTCCAAGAAATCCTGCTGCATTCTGACATGTAGTAACCCTCGATCCCCTCTCTAAGAATCCTGCTGCATCCTGACATTTGGTAGTCCCCATCTCCTAACCAAGAATCCGTTCTGCATCCTGACATTTGGTAGTCCCCATCTCCTAACCAAGAATCCTGCTGCATCCTGACATTTGGTAGTCCCCATCTCCTAACCAAGAATTCTTCTGCATCCTAATATTTGTATCCCCGATCTCCTAACCAAGGATCCTTCTGCATCCTGACATTTGGTAGTCCCGATCTCTCCAAGAATCCTTCTGCATCCTGACATTTGGTGGTCCCCGATCTCCTCTCCAAGGATCCTTCTGCATCCTGACATTTGGTAGAATCCTTCTGCATCCTGACATTTGGTAGTCCCCGATCTCCTTTCCCAAGAATCCTTCCTGCGTGCTGACATTTAGTAGTCCTCGATCTCCTCTTCAAGAATCCTTCTGCGTGCTGACATTTAGTAGTCCTCGATCTCCTCTCAAGAATCCTTCTGCATCCTGACAATTTGGTAGTCCCCGATCTCCTCTCCAAGAATCCTTCTGCATCCTGACATTTGGTAGAATCCTTCTGCATCCTGACATTTGGTAGTCCCCGATCTCCTGTCCAAGAATCCTTCTGCATCCTGACATTTGGTAGAACCTTCTGCATCCTGACATTCGGTAGTCCCCCCGATCTCCTGTCCAAGAATCCTTCTGCATCCTGACATTTGGTAGTCCCCGATCTCCTCTCCAAGAATCCTTCTGCATCCTGACATTTGGTAGTCCCCGATCTCCTGTCCAAGAATCCTGCAGAATCCTGGACATTTGATAGTTCCCTATCACCTCTCCAAGAATCCTTCTGCGTGCTGACATTTAGTAGTCCCGATCTCCTCTTCAAGGATCCTGTCTGCATCATGACATTTGGTAGTCCCCGATCTCTCCAAGAATCCTTCTGCATCCTGACATTTGGTAGTCCCCGATCTCCTCTCCAGGATCCTTCTGCATCCTGACATTTGGTAGTCCCCGATCTCCTCTCCCAGAATCCTTCTGCATCCTGACATTTGATAGTCCTCCATCTCCTCACGAAGAATCCTTCTGCATCGTGGATTTAGTAGTCCTCCATCTCCTCACGAAGAATCCTTCTGCATCCTGACATTTGGTAGTCCCTGATCTCCTCTCCAAGAATCCTGCAGCATCCTGACATTTGGTAGTCCCCGATCTCTCCAGAATCTTTCTGCATCCTGACATTTGGTAGTCCCCGATGTTCTCACCAAGAATTTTGTTGCATCTGGACATTTTGTTGTTCCCCCATCTCCTGTCCAAGAATTTTGATGCGTCCTGGCGTTTCATTTAGAGTTGGAAAACAGTAGGCAATGATCGCCTTTCCTTCTCCCAAGAATCCAGATGCTCTGTGGGTAATTTCTTGTTCCTGTCACTTATAGATGCTAGGCAGTACAGGATCTTAAGCATATTTTTGCACGCGTGATCTGCGTTCGTAAACGCACGAAATGGGGTTTCCAGTACTAGTAGGTCTGCATGTATATTGATTCAGATCGGGGCAATCGGGCTTTTTATCTTTCCATCAACCAGCATTGTTAGGGATCGAACCCAAGAGCCTAAGACGGAGAATTAAGCGCTCTGACGACTGTGCTACTTCTCCCCGAAACATAGGATGTTGCAGACGATCCCTTCCTGATGTGTTTGTAGATAAAACTGGAAGGCAGAGTGGGATGTAGAGAGAGAGGGGGGGGGGGGGAGGGAGGGAGGGAGGAATGGGAATAGGAGAGAGGAAGGCGAGATCCTTGGTGATTTAAAGAGTCCCCAGGAATGTCAGTCAGCTTTTGCTCAGTCTTTTCAAAGAGAAAACAAAATGTGCGCATACGCGCGCGCGCGCGCGCGCGTGTGTGTGCATGTGTATGTGACCGCGAGCACGCGCGCCTGTACGCGTGTGTGTGTGTGTGTGTGTGTGTGTGTGTGTGTGTGTGTGTGTGTGTGTGTGTGTGCGCGCGCGCGCGCGCGCGTGCGCGTGCGCGCTTGCACTTAAGCATGTGTGATTTTTTGTTCTTTTTTCGTATTTGATTTGATTGCCTGCTGAAGAAATTTTTTGGTCGAAAACGAAATTATTGCTTCTGGTCTGAATGTGGTGTAATCATGCCCTGGAGAAAGACGACGTCTAGATTCCATCTCTCTCTCTCTCTCTCTCTCTCTCTCTCTCTCTTCTCTCTCTCCTCTCCTCTCTCTCTCTCTCTCTCTCTCCCTCTCTCTGTGTCTTTCTCTCCCTCCTCCCTCCCTCCCTCTCTCTCCTCTCTCTCTCTCCTCTCTCTCTCTCCTCTCTCTCTCTCTCTCTCTCTCTCTCTCTCTCTCCTCTCTCTCTCTACCTCTCTCTCTCTCTTACCTTACGTTGAATATGAACAAACATTTGCAATATACTTTTACTAGATTTAAATTTAGACCCTCTGAAATAAACGTACATGCTAATCGCTACAAAAACGAAAGTTACGACGAACTGCTCTGTCCCGTTTGTAAGGAATCAATTGAAGATGAAGTGCATTTTGTCTTGCAGTGCCCTGTATTTAATGATTTCCGTGTGCAGCTAATATCTAGGAAATTTTACGAACAACCATGTCTGTTTCGTTTTTGCTTGCTAATGTCATCAGAGAAAGAGACCGTAATTCCGTAGTTAAGTTCTTTACATATGATATAAAGCTTTTCAGCGAAGAGAAACAATGTTATCATGAGTGTTTCTATGTTGCATTCGTAAGGACTCGTGAAATCGCAGCCTTTATAAAACATTTCCTGCAGTATTGTTGTCGCCTTCTTTATATGAGGCTATGGCCTTAAATGAATAAATCACCTGAATCTGAGTCTCTCTCTGTCTCTGTCTCTGTCCCCTCCTCTCTCTCTCTCTCTCTCTCTCTCCTCTCTCTCTCTCTCTCTCTCTCCTCTCTCTCTCTCTCTCTCTCTCTCTCTCTCTCTCCTCAGGTTTAAACAGAACTTTATTCAAAATTGTAATATTACAAATTTACCTATGAAAAGAGCAGCAACTAGCTTATTGCTTATATCGTGCTCTGAAATGCATGTACATTACACTCACAGATTGCACAACAACTGGTTGACATGGAACAAGTTCTGTTCAAAAGCAGCACACTTGAGGAGACCATTCCAACGTAGTTAACACAATGATCTACTGATCGAGAGAATAAACACGATAAATGAACCAGTAGCCTCTCTCATGCAGTGTGGACTGATCGTCACTGCTTTGATTATCCTCTCTCTCTCTCCCCTGTGGCTGTCATCCCTTCCAAAATATCGGCTGATGGTCACTAACTTAATTATCCCCCTTCCCCTTTCGCTCTCTCTCTCTCCCCTCTCCCCCCTTTCCCATCCTCCGCCTCTCCCTCTCTGTCTGTGTATCCGTCTTTCTGTCAGTCTGGTTGGCTGGCTGTCATTCTCCCCATGGTATTGACTGATGGTCACTACCTTAATTATCCTATCGCGGGTGTCTAGTGGGTTAGGGACCATTAGCTTTGCACTCCTTCGCCCGTCTCTAGCTGGCCCGGGGGGGGGGGGGGGTCTGTGTGTGTGTGTGTGTGTGTGTGTGTGTGTGTGTGTGTGTGTGTGTGTGTGTGTGTGTGTTTGGTTGTTGGTGTGTTTGTTTCTTTGTTTTTATCTTAACTAAAGGGTAGACCAGAAATGTAACTCCACAATATGACACCTGGATTAAGACACTCTACTGAAAACATTGAACAAAAATGGAAATCGGCTGCTACATCAGAACAGTCTTTCTGGTCTGAACTGAAACCTTTCTTTCAGTCACGAAATCAAAAGATGAATAAGTAGATAAGATGGACGAACTGAAAGCCGACTTCATTGAAAACTGCATTATGCAAACGAAAGTTTCCTCTGTTGCTGGGTAGGCTATCTGAATGGCTGGGTGGTAGAGAACCAGAGTTCGAATCCTGCCTGCACCTAATGTATTTTTTATTTTTTTTAATGCCGAACAAACTTTCATCAATTCCGTCAGACTCACAGGACGTAGACTTTTTGTTGTTGTTGTTGTTGTTTTGTTTTTTCTTGTTGTTGTTTTTTAATTTAGCCAGGAACCAGAAGACACTCAGTATCTGAGTCATTAAAGAACATTATAACTTGCTCGATGAAAACAGTTTTGCATGGGACTGTGAGAGTACGTTCCCTTTGAGAGCTTCTACCTGATCTGACGGTGAAAAATGGCCATGACGCAAGCAAATCTTTGGCCGCATCACTGTTGTTAGATAGAATGGTGAAAAGAAAATGTTGTGTGGTTAAGCCTTTTCCCCCTCCCCCAACCCCTCCTTCTTCCCTGCTTTTCCATACGTCCAGTTCATCCCCGATGTTGTCTTCTGGTCAAAGAAGTGCCTCTCTCCCCCTCCAGTTGTTTACGAACGTTCATTTCAGTCCGTATCCTTGAAAATTCTTGCTGGATGAAAATTACCGCCGATTTTCCATAGAAGGGTATGAATACATCTTGCTCTGAAATGAATATAAAACACTTAGACGTGTGGTCGTTCTGGTGGATTAGTGTTGAGTTTGATAGAACCCATATCCGATATATCCCGGAATGGTCTTTTGTCTGCCATGTGACCGTAGGCAGCGTGGATGATTGAAACCAGAAGGCAGCCAGCGAACTGACTTTCCCCATGTGTGTCCTGAATATCGAATTCTTGGACGGTGCGACCTCCCAGGAACGCAACAGCTGTATAATCAGAACCAAAAAAATATCAAAGAGTGACCTAGGGGAGAGATAGGAGAATTTGTTTCAATTAGATAAAAGCTACACCCTCTGTATCATTAATGTAGCGAAGGATGACGAGAAGAAAATAGCGGTAAATCATGTGGATGTGTTCGTCCGTACTGACTATTATGAGAGACAGAGACGGACATACAGACAGACAGACAAAGAAGGGGAGGGGGAGGGGTGGGCAGAGGAGAATTAGAGAAACAAAGTTTTTTTAAAAAAAAGTGAAGGCCGCATTGTTTTAGAAGAGCAGTTGTGTGAGCTTTCCTTTTTCCTCTATATGGATTTTGTATGCGTAACAAAAAACATTGTGTTTATTGTCGTTCCTTTACTTTCTGTTGTTTTGTTTTGCCCCTTCTTACGTTTGTTTTCTCATAATTCTTGTTTACACTGTTTGTTGTCGTGATTTTTTATAAATGTACTCCCTCCTCCTGAAGCGGTCTTCTTTCGCATGCGCATTGATTTGTTTTTAAGGTTAAAGTTCTCATTGCCTATCGGCTGTAGGATCATTGAACTATCAGAGGTCAACCGTCTATAGCGAACGGCATGATTGGAGACTGAGCCCATACGTCTCCTTCCGCCGCCTTTAAGGTTCCCTGTACCGAATCAGGTACACATACACTGTTGGATGGACTCAAAAGGTTTTCAAGCTGAACAAAATCTTATCCCACGTGTGATTCGAACTCACTATCGTTAAGTCCACATGCAAACGCTCTAACTGACTACGGGCCCCATTGCTAGTTACTAAAATCTCTCTCTCTCTCTCTCTCTCTCTCTCTCTCTCTCTCTCTCTCTCTCTCATCTCTCCTCTCTCTCCTCTCTCTCCTCTCTCTCTCTCTCTCTCTCTCTCTCTCTCCGTTCCTGTGTGTACGCACGTGCGTGTTGATATGTGTGTGTGCGTGCATACGTTTGTGTATTTGTTTTTGCGGGCGTGCGTGTGTACGTTTGTGTGTATGTATGTTTGAGTGTGAAGGTAAATCTATGGCGTCGGTGTGTGTGTGTGTGTGCGCGACGCGTGCGCGTGTGTTTGTACATGCGTGTGTGTGTCGAAACTACAGTGGGCTACCTAGGGAAAAACCCCGGCGTCAGCGAACGATGCCGCATTCTTCCACCAAGATGGCACCGAATCATGGCCACTCCTTCCGTCCATGCGGAAAGCCACCCGAAGTCACATCCAATGAAAAATTTCGTGACGTGTGCGAGTTGTACAGCACTGCACAGCATAACACACGCAGCTTCATCAACTGTGCGTGCTTACAACGGTGGAAATTTCGATGTCTCAAGCAAAACCTTCAGTTCGGGTTTGCAAGTGGGTTGGTGACACGATCTGTCAGTAAGACTCGTCTCACAGGGCTTAGATCGACATGCAGGCTCGTAGCTGTGTCCTGTTTGTGATCCGCGTCGAATTAAATCTTGACATGAAGATGCCACCACTGCTTCGTGCGAGAAGTTTTAGGTGGTTTCACTGAAAAAAAGACTGAAAAGGGGCCAATAAGACGGATGAAACAAAACACGATTGTGTTTAAGTTATAGGAACTGACGTTAGCTTATAACGGCTAAGCTCACGAGGGTAAATTGAGAAGGGAGAAGGGTATCAGGGGGACAGGGTCGACAGGAAAGCTGGAAGATGACAGAGCGACACTGCAGACGTCCTGAGAGCTGTGTTCTTTGTTCCGTAATATGTAGGTGCCGGCCGTGCAGGATGAAGGGCTGATGCCGGTCCACGAGATGACAAGGGCCAAATTTCAAAGCCTCCATCGAATCGTCAAGCAAACCCGCTCTGTCCCCCTCCCCCCTCCATCATGCTCTCTCTCTCTCTCTCTCTCTCTCTCTCTCTCTCTCTCTCTCTCTCTCTTTTGTCCGTCTTTCTTTCTGTCTCTGTCTCTGTCTGTCTGTCTCTCTCTACTTCTCCCCCCCCCCCCTCACTCACCCTCTCCTCTCTCTCCTCTCTCTCTCTCTCTCTCTCTCTCTCTCTCTCTCTCTCTCTCTCTCTCTCTCTCTCTCTCTGTCTCTCTCTCTGTCTCTCTGTCCAGCCTTGTCCCTTCCGTCCCTCATTCACCCACCTTGTTTGCCATACAGTGGAATTAAGGGTAGGGCAGAGGGAGATGGATAATGTCCACGCAGAGTGATGACGAAGAGCGAGGTTATAGCAGGAGGGCGTCGCGAGGAAGCAGGAGAGTTAAAGGGAGGGTGCTTGTCACCATGATGACAGATTGCCTGCCGTGAGGAAGGATTCTTCTCGCCCACACATGGGAGATGGGAATGAGGGTTTGGGGGGAGTGGGGTGTGGAAGGAGAGGCGTTTCCCCAACCCCCCAAGATGACAGAGGCAGATTGCCGTCTCCTGCCTATTGATCACGCTCCTTGCGACCCCAGCGCGAGGCCTCCAGTCTCCCCTGTCCGTCCTCCCTCAGATGTCAAGAAGAAAACAGACACACGCCAAAAGGAAGTTCGCGTGGACCGCATCGATCGGCCACTCGTCGGGATGGGGAAGGGAGACAAAGAGGGAATGGGGGGGGGGACCTGAGGATGTGGGTGAGGGAAAAGGGGCGTGAAGAGCGAGACGATGGTTACGGAGTTCGTCCTGGGCTCTTTTTTTTTCTTCCAACAACCTGATGTAGTCCATATTTACTCAGTGTCTGAGTGTTCAGAGAGTGTGTGAAGTTGACAGTAGACATAACGATTGTGAACGAAAAATAAAGAAGAAAATGTGAAATGTAAATAATGCACAAGAAAGAATTGGATTAAAATTAAGAAGAAAAACAAAGCGTAAGATGGAGCGGCTGACAACAATTAATTAAATAATAAACGTTAAAATAGATGACTTGAGACAGGAATTAAACGAAGGAAGGTCGAAAAGGGTGTATTCATGGCGCAGAAAAGAAAACTAGAGATTGACGAAAACGAAAATCTAGAGACTGACAAACAGACGGGCAAACAGATAGGTAGTTTGATCGTACGGTGAATGATGTATACAAACTGCTGTCGTGGAAGAGAGGCCGACAGACAAACAAGCAAGCAGACGCGGGATTACATCTGTAAACTTGATCAGATAGATCACAGCCAGCCTGGCGGACAGGCAAATAAAAGATCCCGCAAAAAAGTGTGTATGTTGTCAACAGAGTCTTGAGTAGAATTCTGCTCGGCTGAAATCTTCCAGCGGCAGGTTTCCTCGGCAGCTGCTTCTATAAAGCTTGTTCACTCCTCTCTTGAGATGCTAGGGGTAAATTCCTATTTGTGTACACCTGAGCGTGTCCATTCTTTTCTGTGTGTTTGTGATGGTGTTTGTAGTATGTTGGATTGTTCTTAGCACTCTCTTCTCTCTGAGACTTCTCGTTTGCATGCATTTCTCCCTCTTTATCTGCGTACTCGTCGACGGACTGGTCCTTAAGATTTCGTCGCTGCGAAGGACCAAGGGATACAGAATTTCTGAATCATGTTGGAATGATTGATCGAGTGGTTCGAACTCACGGCCGTACCCGAATAATCTGACCATTTGACTGCAAAAGTCTCTTGATGAGTCGGAGGAGGAGAGGAAGAGAGGAGATGTTGAAGAGGGTGAAGAAAAAGGAGAGTATGGGACGAACACAGAAGAACATGAAATGGAAGAAGAAGAAGAAGAAGGGTGGAAGTGTGGATAAATACAACATGAAGAAAAAGAAGAAAATAGGAGTTAAACACAAAAGAACATGGAAAAGTAGAAGAAAAGGAGAAGACAGACACAGGAGCAGTAAAAGACGAAGGAGAACAAAATGAGGAGGAAGAAACAAAGAGGAGGGAGGCACATCACACACACACACACACACACACACACACACACACACACACACACACACACACATCACATCACATCACATCACATCACATCACATCACATCACAAATTCACCAAATCACTCATACATCATCTCTGTCATTCGGCGTGTATTGATATTCTACAGGGGGAAAAAATACAAAAGGACGCTTCTGACGAAGAAACCAACAGATGTAGAAGAAAGTATATGATTCAAACATCAATACTTAATTGCGATGAATCTGTCGGGCCACATGAATCTCATATATATATCAATAACATATCTTATCTGGGATATTA
>CM031595.1:108052604-108060104 GCA_018398815.1 Conus ventricosus | reverse complement strand
TCTCTCTCTCTCTCGCTCTCTCTCTCTCTCTCTCTCTCTCCTCTCTCTCTCTCTCTCCTCTCTCTCTCTCTCTCTTTGTCCGCATTAGAGTTGCGTCAAGGATCAGGCTTCATGTTTATGCTGGGCCATGTTGTCTTATTCAGAGACAGACACCA
The DNA here is from genome assembly GCA_018398815.1 of Conus ventricosus. Lineage (NCBI taxonomy): Eukaryota > Metazoa > Mollusca > Gastropoda > Neogastropoda > Conidae > Conus > Conus ventricosus. The sequence continues at coordinate 108,059,949 of CM031595.1, read as the reverse complement.
GTTGTGACAGCATTTTCAAAAATGAATGTTCCTCCTTCTGTATTGGCGTCTATGATCTTCTGCTGGGGGATGTTGTATCACCTGTTTCTCCCCCAGCCTACCTATTCATCTTTTTACTAGTTTTTATGCTTTCTTCTAGTTTATATCTTTGTTTGCTTGCACGCTTGATTGTACGTTGTGTTCCTGTGACGGTAGTGCGTATCACTTTGTTGCTATCTTTTGTAGACGCTGCTGATAATGATGATGATTCGAATACTTGAAAATGAGGAGGAGGAGAAAGAGCATGATATTGCAGATCATACTACAGCACAAACGTTGTTGCTGTGTGTATGTGTGTGAGCGGAGGGGCCGAGGTAGGGGAGTGCTTGTGTGTGTGTCCGTGGACAGCGTGCAGGCGCCATAGAGCACATGCTTGGGTCTCTGCATGCTTCGTGTTGCCGCTGCGTCTTCTTTTCCGAAGGTAGGCCAATTTAACACATTCCTCCGATGACATGTGTCTTTCTTCCTGCTTGTCAAAACAGAATAAGCAGTTGTCTTCCGAACACGATCGCAGGAATATTCTAGAACGACGTCGTCTGATTCACACAGCAGCACACCCACGTCATCCGTTTGATGGAGCACGACCTTCCGAAAAGCTTGATTTCTGTGCGGATCTCGGAGTCGTCTCTGCACCTGTCGCTCTGTAAGAGTAACGGCATAACCCTTAACCATTCCCGTATAAAAAACCAGCGATAATTTTGTTTATAGCTTGCTCCAGACTTGTGTCGATGTCCGACGGGTGGATTTCTGGGCCCCTGCTGTTTCACTCCTACATGTAGATCGGAACGCAAACACCGAAGCGTATCCTGAATATACGACGTGTCATCATCATCTCGAATCGGCTTGATGTGTTCCTCCTGTGCTGTGTACTATGTTCATCCAATTCGGTGTTAGGTACGGCCAGTTCATTCGCGACACAAGTGGTACCGAGACCAGCTCCAACCTGTTCATGTCGTCCGTTCTGCTGCTCCGATCTCTCTTGATCCCGTCGCTCCTGGCTGGGGGAGGAGGGGGGGGGGGGGAGGTGCAAAGGGGTACAGGATTGTATATAATTGGCAGAATTTTTTTTTCTCTGTGTGTGCGTGCGTGCGTGTGTGTGTGTGTGTATGTGTGTGTGTGTGTGTGTGTGTGTGTGTGTGTGTGTGTGTGTGTGTGTGTGTGTGTGTGTGAGCGTGGGTGTGTATGTGCGTGCGCGCGTGTATGTGTGCGTGAAAGAGTGTGTTTGTGAGAGTGAATGCATGTGTGTACGAGTGCTCGAGTATGAATGTGTGTGTGTGTGTGTGTGTGTGTGTGTGGGCGCGCGGGTGTGTGTGCGCGTGTGTATGTCTGTGTGTGCGAGTGTGTAAGTTTGAGTATATGTGAGGGTATGGGTGTGTTTGTATTGAGATGTGTGTATTTGTGTATTTATGTAAGTGCGTGTGTTTGTGCGTGTGTGTGTGTGTATGTGAGTACGTGTGTGTGTGTGTGTGTGTGTGTGTGTGTGTGTGTGCGCGCACGTATTTTTGTGTGTTAATTATGCTTCTTTGCTTTGAATGAAAAACGTTCATATTCTGTTCATAATGTTTTCTTAAATGTCAGTACAACCTTGAGTTAATCTGACAATAAATTGGTTTCAGTCAGTCAGTGTGTGTGTGTGTGTGTGTGTGTGTGTGTGTGTGTGTGTGTGTGTGTGCGAGCGTGTGTGTGTGCGAGCGTGTGTGTGTGTGTGCTTGCGCGCGCGTGTGTGTGTGTGTGTGCGCGCGCGCGCATGTAATCTAATCTGATTTCAGTCAGTCATTGTGTTTGCTTTGCTGTCGTCACGGTCGATACATCCTTCTTTTGACAGAATGAGGCGTTTGGTGTGGGTTTTCTTCGGTTGTGGGTGTATATGTTTGTGTGTGTTTGTTTTCGTTTCGTTTTCCTTCCTTTTCCTTTTTTTTTTCTTTTTTTTTTTCCTACGAAATGAACAGGTTTTCGAATAATCTCAACTGGTTCCTACTCTAACCTTTTCCAAGATTTTTCACGTCTCACCATTCACCTGTCCTACCCATCGCCGTTCGTCTTCTCCCACAGCCTACTCTCAATTCCCAACAGACTTTTTTTTCCCGCTGTGCACAGACACCAGTTTATTGCTCCACGAACTGGAACCTTCCTCACAGACACAGACGAACAGTGCGTACACTCAGGAAGGGGGTAGTGTGACGATAATGACGCAGTGAAGTAATAGAGAACGAGCAGGGGGGGAAAAAAACAACGAAAAAACAAAGAATGGCAGAAGAAAGCAGTGACAACAGAAGAGAAAGGGAGAAAAAGAAAGAAAGAAAGATCTACCCTTCCTACAAAAAAGGGGAAAGAGAAAGAGAGAAAGACGGCTCTCCAAACAAAGAGAAACGAAGGAAGAACCGGAAGAAAGAGAGGAGTAGACAGAGAACCGAAACTCCCAGCAAAAAAAAAAAAGAGCGAAAAGAAGGAAATACACCACATCCTACGAAGCAAAAGAAAAGAAGGAAAAGTTTAGAAGAAAAAAAAATTGACCAAAAGAAAGATGCGGAAAAAAGAACTTTTTTTCAAGAAAAATAAAAGGCAACCAGGGAAGAAAAAAAAAGCTAACACTTTCAACGAAAAACAAACTCAAATGGAACGAATGAAATGAATTAATCAATTAATCAACAAATTGAACTGTGGATGAATATGAGATGCATTGGGAATCAGGGAGGACTGTCACCAAGGAATTGGCGAAGGAGAGCAATTTATAGCATCACTTGAGACAGCAAATCAGCGTTTTGTTGTGTGTTTGTTGCCATTCTCCCCACTTCTCCTTTCCCCTCTCCCCGCGCCTCCCCAGCCCCCCACTTTTACCCTCCTCGTCCTCTTACCTCTCTCTCTCTCTCTCTCTCTCTCTCTCTCTCAGATGCATATTACTCAACAAGTGAAGGCATTCAATACAGGTATGTCCATGCATAAATACAATTTCGCTTTGCATGTCTGCTTCATTTCTGCTTCACACAATCCATTCATCCCTAACTCCCTCCCTCCCTCTCTCCCCCTCTCTCTCTCTCTCTCTCTCTCTCTCTCTCTCCTCTCTCTCTCTCTCTCTATCTATCTATCTCTCTCTCAGTCTCTCTCTCTCTCTCTCCCTCTCTCTCTCTCTCTCTCTCTCTCTCTCTCTCTCTCTCTCTCTCTCGCTCGCTCGCTCGCTCGCTCGGTCTCTCTCCTTCATTCTCTCTCTCCATCTCTCTCTCAATCTCTCCAAGCAACAGACAGCACGTGCGAGAACGTGCAAAACGAGTCGTTTGTAAATGTGAATGAACCCTTTTCCTTTCTTTCGTACAATGTGAATGGATTGTCTTCAAAACTACTTGATCCTGATTTCATTTCTTTCTTATGTGAATTTGATTTTGTTTGTTTATCTGAAACTTTCATGGAGGAATGTAAACCAGATTCTTTTCCAGGTTTTAAACTTTTTCTCAAGCCAGCGGTGAAGTTCACCAAACAAGGGAGACGATCCGGCGGAATAATCTGTCTCATAAAAAATGAGTTGACTTCCTTTGTGAAAGTATTAAATGTTGATTATGTCAATACTCTTGTGTTTCTGATTGACAAACAATTGTTCGGAATTGATAAAGATGTCGTTTATGTATGTTCGTATGTTCCACCAGAAACATCACCGTTTTATGCCCATTTTAACATCGATAATGGGATAAGTGTAATTGAAGACTGCTTAGTTGATTGCTTATTAAGTAGAGATGTTTATATTGTTCTGAATGGTGATTTGAATAGCAGGACATCAAATATTTCTCAAGATTTCCGTGGGGTTATCAACCATGATATACAATACAAAAGCCAGCCTGTTAGTGTGAATCGGCGTTCTGAAGACTGTCATTTGAATAGTTTTGGTAAGTTGCTTTAAACATGTGCACTGCTATGGGATTGTGCATACTGAATGGTGTATGTAAGGGCGACCTAAATGGTTGCTATACATACCTATCTGAAACTGGAAACAGTGTAAACGATTATTTCATATTTTCAAATGACCTTCTTGCCCTTGTTTACGACATGTGTGAATTTTCTGTTCTGGAACGTATAGACTCTGACCACTTACCTATTTGTGTTCGTATTTCTTTTCCATGTCAAAATAGAATTAATATTGATAAAAATAATGATGACTTCGTAATAGAAAAATATGTCTGGAAGCAAGAATATGTACATTTATATAGAGACACTCTTAGTAGTGGTGAAATGCGCGCAAAAATAAGTATTGCAATGGATTTAATTAACACTGATGTTGATGAAGCGTTAGATGTGTTTAACGATTGTATTAAGAAAAGTGCCGATTGTATGAAAATGCAAATATTCCCCAACCGAACAAAAGCACATGATGATTGGTTCGATTTTGAATGTACGGTGAGTAAGAAAAACGTTAGACGTTTACTGAGAACTAGCCGCCGTTCAAAAGATCCTGAAGATATTAAAGAATATGTAATTGCAAGAAGGGAGTACAAAAATTTACTGAAGAAGAAGCAGAAGGAGTTTAATAAACTGTTAATAGATAAACTAGTAATGTCAATAAAAAGTCAAAAGGATTTTGGGGATAATGTCCGTAAAACTAATTTTAAAAGTAAGCAGGTAAGAAACACTATATGTGCTGACACATGGTTCCAACATTTTCAATGTTTGCTACAAACGGATACAAATGAAGTTCCATATGATGTTTCTGAGGAAGAGGTAGATAATTGTATGAACCGCCCAATTTCTAAAGAGGAAGTGTTGCTAGCTATAAGAAAACTTAAGAACCGTAAAGCAGCTGGGCCTGATGGTATCATAGGCGAATTGTTTAAGTACTCATGTGATGAAGTAGTCCCGTTTTTTCTTAAATATTTCAACAAGTTATTTGATAGTGGCACATTTCCTCGACGTTGGACAGAGTCTATCATTTTGCCTATCTTTAAAAAAGGTGACTTAAATAACCCTAATAACTATAGAGGAATTTCTCTTAGTGATATTAGCAGTAAACTATTTAACACGATTATTAACAAGCGGTTGCAAGAATGGGTAGAAGAAAACGATATCACTGGCCAGCATCAGGCTGGTTTCAAGAAAGGATATTCAACTATTGACCACATGTTTACCTTGTTAGCCCTTGTTCAAAAACAATTCTCTTACAATCGCAAATTGTATGTAGCATTTATAGATTTTGAAAAAGCATTCGATTCTATTAACAGACACTTGCTTTGGCCAATTTTGTTTAAAAATGGTATTAAAGGAAAATTGTACAAATGTATTAGAAGTATTTATAATGTAGTAAAAGCGAGAGTTCGATGTGGTGCGAAATTGACAGATTGCATTGAATGTACAGCTGGACTAAGACAGGGCGACGCTTGCAGTCCAATATTATTTTCTTTATTTATTAATGAGCTAGCAACTGAGGTGATTAGGAATGGAAGACATGGCGCTATGCTGTCTCTGGAGGCATTTGAATTATTTATTCTGTTATTAGCTGATGATATAATCTTACTATCTGAGACTGTAACAGGACTACAAACACAGTTAAACAATTTACAAAGAGCATCTGCTTCTCTTCAGTTAAAAGTTAACATGAATAAAAGTAATGTCATAGTATTTCGAAAGGGTGGTTATTTAAGTGTGAGAGAAAGATGTTTTATGATGGTAGTATAATACCTGTTGTTAATGTGTATAAGTATTTGGGAATACTTTTTTCCACCCGTCTTAGTTTTGTTCTTGCTTGTAAAGATCTCGCGAGTCGGGCAAAAAATGCGCTGATTTGTATTATGAAAAAATTGCATACACTTAATAATAACTCTTTCGTTTTGTTTATGAAATTGTTTGACTCGCAAGTTCAGCCTATGGTTCAATATGGGGCAGAATTATGGGGATTAAACAAGGCAGCTGTTCATTGTGAGACTGTGCATTGCTACGCTTTAAAGAAATTCCTCAGAGTAGAGATGAGGACACCAAATGACCTTGTCTATGGTGAAACTAACAGGTATCCTATATATATAAACTCAGCTGTGAAATGCGTACGCTACTGGTTTAAATTATTACAAATGGAACAGCAAAGAATTCCACGTAAAGCCTATAATATGTTATATGATTTAGATCTGAAAGGCAAAGTAAACTGGGTGACTCAAGTGCGAACCTGTTTGTTTGAATATGGTTTTGGGTTCGTCTGGTACAATCAGGGGGTTGGAAACGTTAACGATTTTATTCGTACATTTCGCCAACGGTTACTAGACTGTAGTTTGCAAAAATGGAATGAACATATTCAGACTAGCAGCAGATATGACATGTATAGAAATTTTTGTGATACGCCTTCTTTGAAGCCCTACCTATTATTGGATTTAAATCCACATTTGAAATATATAACAACAAGATTCAGGCTTGGAATCTCAGAGTTAATGGTACATAGCTTTAGATACAGAACTGTCAACAGAAGTTTTTTAATTTGTCCAATGTGCAAAGAAGCAGAGGAAAATGAGGTACATTTTGTTTTTTGCTGTCCAGCACTTACACATATTCGACAAAGCCATATAAAACCTAAGTATTACCGACAACCCTCTTTGTTCAAACTCAGTTTACTAATGTCCTCACAAAAGCCTCACGACGTGCGGAATTTTTCACTATTTCTGTCTAAGGCATTCAAGTTTAGAGAATTAGTAACGTCTTAGTATACTGTTCAAAAAAAGAAACGCAAAATGCCAAGCTGCCGATTTGAAACACAATTTATTGAAGCTCAGTGTGACAACACGTTTAATGTGAAAATGACAAAAACAGGTCAACAGTAGGACAGAAGTCTCCCCTGTAATGCTGTGGTAAAGAACCAGCCCCAGACCCTCAGGGAAATCGCCAGGCCGCTTCCAAAGTCAGTAACGGGTGTGACCCCCCTCTGGCTGCAATGGTAGCCTGGCATCTGCGGGGCAATGAAGCAATAATGTTCCTGATTGTCTGCTGTGGGATGGCCGCCCACTCGGCCTGCAATGCCCGGAACAGTTCATTTGGAGTCGCTGGGGCGTTGGCCCTCACTCTCAGGCGTCTGTCCAATACGTCCCAAACGTGCTCAATAGGATTCAAATCCGGGGAAAGAGAGGGCCAGGCCAGGGTGTTGATGTTGTTGGCGGTAAAGAAGGCTGTGGTCAGGCGTGCTGTGTGGGGCCTGGCGTTGTCCTGCTGGAACACGGCCCTGGGAGTGGCCATTAGAGGCAGGACGTGTGGCTGAACAATGACCTGGACGTACTGCTGGGCTGTCAGGTGACCTTCCACGCGCACCAGCTGGCTCCTGCCTGTGTTGCTGATGGCCCCCCATACCATG
>CM031595.1:108022604-108050104 GCA_018398815.1 Conus ventricosus | reverse complement strand
TGATTACTGCTCTGCAAACTGAAAATCTCGAACCTTTACTGCTAAACAAACAAGCAAACAAAACAAAACCCAAGGATGAATAGCTTCCATCGAGGGCAGAATAATGGGGTGAGAAACTATGACAAAAAATGAATAAGAAACAGACAAGCCAAGAAAACGAAAGAAAGGGTGAAAGAAAGAAAAAAACATTGGTCAGTAAAGGCAGAAAAAAGGGAAGAAAGAAGGAAAGACCAGCATTTCCAACAAAAACAAATGAATAGAAAAGAGAGAAAGATTTACACTTTCAACTTAAACGAAAATAAGAGAGACGCTTTGCCTATTTGCCTCACGTGCCACGCATATCAGGATAGCTGATTTCAAACTGGTTGAAGATGTCGAGAGGCATAGACCAGTACTGTACTAACTTTGGTTCCATGGCTCATCCATTCTGCTCCAATCAAAGCACATTCTTTTCATTCAGGCAGTGGGTAAGATAAGGATAAGAGCACATGTGAAATGGAAAGGGAAGCAGAGAGGAGCGGTGGTTGGAGCGGAGAAAACGCTGTCTGTACGTGACTTCACTTAGAGGTAAAGAGGACCATAGCTCAAAACGAGTCTGTGTGCCTTTTGCAACACACGCGTTTTACGCTGTACTTAATCCAATGTTCGTCGTCAGTATCTCTTTGCATCATACTTGCTCACTGATATATCTTTAATTTGATGCCTCCGTTTTGGAGTTCCTCACTGTTAACCGCTCTGTTAATGTTTGTTTGATCAAACTGTAAACACAAAATTGAGGTATTCGCATTATTTGATTATATACTGTGAGAACAAGTGAAGCTGTTTAATTTGCAGCTAGCATGTGGTTTCATCTGCTTTATTGACTGTGAATGGTAAACTGTTTAATTTGTTGTATTTAACAAGATATATTTGTAAATGGCCTATTTTTGTTTTGTATTACGTCAGATATTTATTGATGTGTAATCCCATGCTTGGTAGAATTTACATGAAAAAGGTTTCATCTTGATGAAATGTAAATTGATAGTTTTTGTTGTTGCAATATTTGCATAAATGTAATATCATATGACGTATCTTGTGTCCATGTATAAAGCACTAATTTAAACTGATTACAATTTCCAAGGAAAATATCAGTTTTGTACTATTGACAACCTTGCTGAAATCACCTATTTTTAGCCCTTTTCATTCATTGATGTCATGTTGCAGTGGGTGGCGGAAAAAGTTTTATCCATGTTCCTTGTTTTTGCCAAATTTGGAGTGCTTGCACTTTTAATTAGCAAGAAAAAAAATCAATCAGAAAGTTTATTACAAACACGCAAAGGCACGCACTCGCACACACACACACACACACACACACACACACACACACACACACACACACACACACACACACACACACACACACGCGCGCGCGCGCGCGCGCGCAAACACACACACACACACACACACACACACACACACACACACACACACACACACACACACACACATGCGTGCTCGCACACATGCTTAGACTACCAAAATAAGGTAGTTACGTAGATTTACTTTACATGTGGATCCAAAATGGTGGAAGAAAAAATTAAAAAGAAAAAAGGCAAAGAAAAAAACATTTCCAACCAAAAATAATGAACATCGAGAACAAAAGACCAACATCAAAAACCAAACAGGCAGTTTGCCTATCTGACCCGTGCCATGTGTATCATTCCCATATCAGGATAGCTGATCCTAGTAGTAGTAGTAGTAGTAGTAGTAGTACTTTAATTTTACGTCTTTTCACAAACTATGTGATATTCGATATTAGCTGATTCTAAACCGGCTGAGCGTTTCAAGAACCATGTGTCAAACGCTTCAGTGAATCATACACTCTATGCTAATTTAACTGCATTATTCCGTTTAAGCAGTGGACAAGACAAAGATACGAACGCATGCGTTGAAAGGGAAGGCAGTGGAAAAGGGCAGAATGGAGATGGTGGAAAGTGAAGGGAAAGCTGTTCGTATTAAGCTTTACTCTAGAGACGGCAAGGGCAAGTCTCCGTGTAATGTGAGGGTGTCAGCCTATTTGTCACGTAGGCGTTTTAGGCTGGTGCGCATTTCAAATGTTCATCACCACCTTGCGTTTATGTTGTATTCGTCGTGGTAACGATTATTGTATTTGGCGCTTCCATTTCGGATTTCCTTCAGTTGTTTACTTTCTTTTCGTTTTGTTTTGTTTTGTTTGTTTGTTTTTTAGTCCTGTTGCAAAGTAAAATATACGAAGCATTGGCATGATGTGGCAACCGTCACTATGAAAATATGTGAACTTGTTTAGTTTCATGCTTTCATGTGGCTTTGCTGCTTGATTTACCACGAGTTATAAACTCTGTTGTTTTTCAATGTTTCGTCGCATGTATGTGGCCAGTCTGTTCTGGATTTCTGAAGATGTGTGTTTACATCTGCTCTTCTGCCGCGTACGAAGTGCATTAGAGTTAGAGGTTAATAGTTGTTGCAATATTGGCATCAAGTATCATCTAAATCATTTCTTTGTCATGGTAACTGATCACAATTACCAAGAAAAAGCCTTTTATGTAACATTAGAAATTGAAACCATTACTGAAAACTTAAATAACAGATTTACGGCCTTTGCCATTTGGTGACAATTTCCAGGATATGGCTGGAATGATTTATCTTTGTTTATTGTTCAGCCTAGTTTGACAGTGCCAAAGCTCGTAATTGACGGGGGGAAATTAACGTTAAAGGTTATCACAAGTACAGATACACACACGCTCACACATACACACATACTCACACACACACACGCGCGCGCGCGCACGCACACACACACACACACACACACACACACACACACACACACACACACACACACACACACACACGATGCACGCACATGTGCGCATGCACACACACATGCAGGCACGCGCGCGCGCGTTCACGAACAGGCGAATCTGAGATTACACAGCCTCCCTCTATTACACCTGTAAGTAAAAGGGAAAAAAAGAAGAAAGATCAGACGAAATGAATGATATTAATAATCAACGAATTGGTCAATCAATAAATCTGAGATGCATTGGCAACGAGGAAGGACTTGTCACCAGTGAATACACGAAGGAGATCAGTTCATATCGACATCCCTCGAGGCTGGACAGCACAGCGTCTTGTGTGCGCTCTGCTCAATCTCCCCATCCCCCTGCCCATACCTCTGCAATCTCTCCTCTCTCTCTCTCTCTCTCTCCTCTCTCTCTCTCTCTCTCTCTCTCTCTCTCTCTCTCTCTCTCTCTCTTCAGAGAGGATTCAGAGTGGCATTACCAGCCCTGCTCCGTATTTATTTCTCAACCTCTGAATTGAGGCATTGCCTACAGGCGTGTTTATCTACACGTAATTACAGGTCACTTCTTAGCTTTGTTCCCCCCCCCCCTCTCTCTCTCTCTCTGTCTCTCACACACACACACACACACACACACACACACACACACACACACACAGAGAGAGAGAGAGAGAGAGAGAGAGAGAGCGATTCTACAGTTCCATTCCGTACTTTCTGAATGTCTTTACATGCACACGTAAACAAGAAATATAAGATACACACGACAGTAACAATCTCTCACTCTGCAGTTCAGTCCCATTCTTTCTGAACATCTGTCTGTTCATCAAGTGCGTGTTTATACATACAGACGCTTGTAAGCTTAAGCAATAAACGCAGGATACAGAGCGATAACGACAGCATCACTCGGGCGGCTTCTTTCATGTAACATCTTTGTGAAGAAGGCCATGAAGGCTAACCCCCCCCCCCCCCCCCCCCCCCCCCCCCACACACACACACACACACACACAGCAGTGCACACACACACACACACACACACACACACACACACACACACACACACACACAGCAGTGCGCACACACACACACACACACACACCACACACACACACACACACACACACAGAGCAGTGCACACGCACGCACGCACACACACACACACACACACACACACACACACACACACACACACACACACACACACACACACACTATGTAGTGTGTGTGTGTGTGTGTGTGTGTGTGTGTGTGTGTGTGTGTGTGCTTGCACACGCGTGCGTGCGTGTGCATCGGTGAGCCTTCACGGCCTTCACTGCTCTGTGTGTGTGTGTGTGTGTGTGTGTGTGTGTGTGTGTGTGTGTGTGTGTGTGCGTGCGTGCGTGCGTGCGTGCGTGTGTGCGTGCGTGCGTGCGTGCGTGCGTGCGTGCGTGTGTGTGTGTATTCTTGTTTGTTAGTTTATGGATAGCTGGTGTGTCCAACATTTGTGTTTATACGTTATCTTGTCTTCGCAAGTACAGAAGATACCATAAGGCTGAGACATTCTGAAGGTGAAATCAGGTTTTCTGCGCAGAGCTGTGGTGTGTGTGTGTGTGTTTGTCTGTCTGTCTGTCTGTCTGTCTGTCTGTCTGTCTGTCTGTGCGCGTGCGTGCGTGTGTGTGATGTATGAGGGGGAAGGGGGTGTATGCTTTCAACAGAGAGGCAGACTGACAGAGATCTGCTGCCATTTTTTTTTCTGCTTTCACCACCTACTTTGCTATATCTTTCTGTCTGTCAGCGAATCTGTCTGTTTGTCTGACGCCACCCAGCTTCCCTGCAGCCCGTCACAACAGGCCAGTAACAAGAAACAACTGCACATCACAACACCCGTCAGCGACAGTGGTCACGACGTGTTAAAACGTGTGTACGCAGATTCTTGTGACGTCATCAAAACGTGGTGACTTCAGGACCCTCTCCAACTGTGTGTGTGTGCAGATTCGCGTGAACAGCGTGAACCCCACCGTGGTGTTGACTGACATGGCACGCAAAGCGTGGAGCGACCCCAAGAAAGCGGACCCGCTTCTGGCCAGGATTCCACTGGGCAAGTTTGTGGGTAAGTCGAAGAGGATGTTGGAGATAGGTTAGGAGCTTGTGAAACCCCCGGTAAATGTCGCCTGATTTAATGCGCTGGGGTGCATGCATCGGATTGTTTCTCTAAGATTTCCATGGGGGTGGGTTAAGGGGTTCGTGTGTGTGTGTTGGGGGGGGGTAAGGGGTTCGTGTGTGTCTGTGCGTATGTGTTCATGGGTATGAATTAAGGGGTTCATGTGTGTGTGTTGGGGGTGGGTGGGGTTAAAGGGGTTCGTGTGTGTCTGTGCGTATGTATCCATGGGTATGATGAATTAAAGGGTTCATGTGTGTGGGGGGGAGGGGGTGGCGGGGGGGAGGGGTAAGTGGTTCGTGTGTCTCTGTGCGTATGTGTCCATGGGTATGAATTAAGGGGTTCATGTGGGGGGTTAAGGGGTTCGTGTGTCTGTGCGCATGTGTCCATGGGTATGAATTAAGGGTTCGTGTGTGTGGGAGGGGGGGTTAAGGGGTTCGTGTGTGTCTGTGCGTATGTGTCCATGGGTATGAATTAAGGAGTTCATTGGGGGGGGGGGGGGGGGGGGTAAGGGGTTCGTGTGTGTATGTGCGTATGTGTCCATGGGTATGAATTAAGGGGTTAATGGGGGGGGGCGGGGGAGGGTAAGGGGTTCGTGTGTGTCTGTGCGTATGTGTCCATGGGTATGAATTAAGGGGTTCATGTGTTTGTGTTGGGGGGGAGGGGCTAAGGGGTTCGTATGTGTCTGTGCGTATGTGTCCATGGGTACGAATTAAGGTGTTCATGTGTATTGGGGGGGGGGGGGGGGGGATTAAGGGTTCTTGTGTGTATGTGTCCATGGGTATGAATTAAGGGTTCATGTGTGGGGGGGGGGGGGTTGGGGGGTTAAGGGGTTCGTGTGTGTCTGTGCGTATGTGTCCATGGGTATGAATTAAGGGGGGTCGTGTGTGTGTGCGTGCGTGTGTGTCCATGGGTGTGGGTTATAGGGTTTGTGTGTGTGCGTGCTTGCGTGTGTGTGTGTGTGTGTGTGTGTGTGTGTGTGTGTGTGTACATACGTGCGTGCGTGGGTGTGGTGTGTGTGTGTGCGCGAGTGTGTGTGTTGTATAACTTCATCGTTCCAACAGATTTTTTTTCTATGTGAAATACGGACAGCATTGCCATATTACTGCGCCACCCATTCCCAAACCCCTTTTTCTATCAGCCAATATTTGTGTTACCTATCAAAACAAATGTTCCTACGGAACTGGACCAACAAGGACAACTGCCCAAGCTGTCCTGGTTCCTTTGACACGCGCTACGGAACTGGGCCAACAAGGACAACTGCCCAAGCTGTCCTGGTTCCTTTGACACGCGCTAACTGGACCAACAAGGACAACTGCCCAAGCTGTCCTGGTTCCTTTGACACGCGCTAACTGGACCAACAAGGACAACTGCCCAAGCTGTCCTGGTTCCTTTGACACGCGCTAAGTGCAAGCTGCACACCACTGAAGATCTCAAGGGAAAGACGATTTGATTTTTTTTAACTTAAAAAAAAAAAAAATTAAAGAACTGCCTCAAGCGAGAATTGAACCATGGTATTCTGTCGCTTCCAAAGCGAGTGAAATATTCCCGAAGCCACCGTGTGTGTGAGTGTGTGTGTCTGTCTGTCTGTCTGTCTGTCTGTCTGTCTGTCTGTCTGTGTGTGTGTGTGTGTGTGTGTGTGTGTGAAGTGGTGGTGTCTGGCTGTGCGCGCGCGCGCGCGTGCGTGCGTTTGTGTGGTTTCAAACTCTGTCCACTCTCCTGGAGATGTAGCAACGAAGTTCACGGAGATTTCAGCCGCCGCCGCCCATTCCTCGGTTTCCTGTCGTGTCTTTCTGGTCCGCTCTCTTCTTATGCCCACAGCCTCCAGGGCTTCGTGTGCCGCTCCCCTACCCTGTACATCTTCCTTATTGCACTGCGCAAACACGAGAGCCGAGGTGGTCGGCAATTTTCACATATCCCCTGGTGCTTCGTCTGGAAATGGGTTGTTGGTCGGTGGAAAAAAGAGAGAGAGAAACACTTTCAGCTTCCATTATTGCTTTTAAATCCTCTGTGAAAAGTTGTTCAGTCCCCATTCGTTAGACGGGAGCGAATGGCCAGAGGAGTCGGGGAAGGGGGAAGTAAGGAAGCGAGAGTGGCTAATGGATGGTGGAATGATGTGTAGGCCTGTGTGTTTGCATGCGTGCGCTAAGCTGCTTACCTATCATTACATAATAGACTGGATAAATATGAATTAAGATGCTAGGTGTGGGATACTCATCGCCTTTGGGGGCAGTGGGGGTGAATGGAAGAGGGAGAGGCATGGGGAGAGGGAAGGGAAGGGATCTTGCTTCTCTTAGGGATACTTTTTGGTTGGTTCTCTCTGTTTCTGTCTGTCTCTGTCCGTCCGTCTGTCTGTCTCTCTCTCTCTCTCTCTCTCTCCTCTCTCTCTCTCTCTCTCTCTCTCTCTCTCTCTCTTAACTTTACCAAAGGCAAAATTGACACAGGCATCAGATTTTTCGTGAAGTATGTCAAAGACAGGGCGACTCGGCGGCAAGGTTTTGGCTGTACCTGCGGCCAGTTCTATTTTTCTGATTATTCATCATTAGGTTTTCACTACCAACACTCAAACCCTTTTACTTTATGCCTGTCATATCAATGTTTGTCTGATTGGTTTTTGTTTCGTTGATTGGATTTGTTTGTGTAAATGCTTCCAGTCTAAAACGATATGTGTTTTGTTCTTTTCCCTTTTACCTCTTTGACTACGGCGCGGCCTTAAAGGTGAGTCGTCTTCACACCATGTTGGTTCTTGTACAGCTTGAAGTCTTCCCATTTCTCTTTCTGCTGTCTGTGGCCGTTCTCTACGATTTTCAATGTGGTCCGAATCCTTCAGATTGTCCATGAGTCGTGCATGCATAAAATGCTTTTGGCGCGAACGTTAACTAGTAATTTGCAGCTTGGCTTCGTCTGTCTGACGGCAGCCCGCAGCCTGGTTCCCAGGTGATTTGCTGTCTTCCCTAGAAAGTCATTATCACTGTCAGACTCCTTGAATTGAAACACCTTAGGGTCTCGTTGCAGAAGGGCGTTTGGACTGTAATTCGTCATCATCGTTGCGTGTTTCGCTTTACCAGCCCCGGCCGACGCCATGTTTTAGGTGAAGATGTTGAGTTGGCTTTAGTATGCGGTATCCGGATTGGATAAGAAACGGCCGTAGCTGTCGGTATCTTTTAAGAGGACCTCGCAAAAACTTTTTTTTTTTTTTTTTTTTTTTTTTGTTGCTGACCGTCCGCTCTGCAGAATCTTCATCCACCTCAGTACTTGTATGATTTTTCCCTTGGCTTCTGTCGATCGTGATATGGCTTATCGGGTTTCCTGGTCATGAGAAATATTTTTTAACCAATTTTGTTTGTTTTCCTTTTTTTTTTTTTTTTTTGAATAAAAAGCTTCGATTGTCTAAAGATGAGTCTGTCATCTAAATACTTGTTTAGAACTTCGTTCTCACTCAGTTTATCACTGTGTTTTTTTTTTATACTTCTTTGAAATTTATTTACCATCCTAAGAAAAGAATTAACATCTTTCCGGTTAAACCATGGATATCATTCCATATTGGAAAGTTGTTTGATTGTTTAGTGAGGATCAGGCCGTTTCAGTTAATTTTGAAAATAATGTTGACCTGCTGACAGCAACCTTGTTGACAATGATAAGGAAATGATGATGATGCTGACGTTGAAAACTATGAGAAGTACAACGACGACGATAATGATGATGACAATAATAAGAATGTTGATATGATGTTGATGACAGTGACGACGGCGATCATGATAATTACGACTGAGGGAGCCATTTGCTACATTTCTGACGTCATGTCATCTCAAATCCTCACCCTCCGATCCCCATCACAAGGAAAACGAAACAAAAAAAGTCCAGAGAAATTATGGAGCTTATATTTACCGACAGACAAAAGCAAGAAATGAGGTTTACCCTTTGGCGTCGCGTGAACCCAACAGGCTGACCAATAAAACAGCTCGCCAGCCAAGGTTGCTTCATGAAAAGCGTTCCCTTTTCCTGACCCCGAGTGTCCATTGATTCACTCGTTCATTATAGCTGTTCGAAGAAGACATATCTCCCAACTTCCTCCTCACGCTCCGAGGGTTTTTTTTTCCAGTCATGCTTTCCGAGTTCCATCCTTCTGCCACTCTTTACGCCAAGTCCCTCAGGCACCCTCTCTTAGTTTCTTTCCTCCGCTACCCTTCCCCCACCCCTCCTTTTTTTCCTTCTTCCGTGCCTTACTTCCATACCGACTCCCCCTTTGCCCATCCCTCCCAAGACTTCCCCCCTACCTTCTCTCTCCGTTCCCCTCTCCGGTTGACTAATGTGGTGGGCAGCATTCCAACGTTTTGCCAGTATCCAGACACCGACCTCAGCGTATCACCGGTGTAATGCCAAGGAGATTCGGGTATCAGCACATGTTTTTGTAGAGCGAGAAACACACACAATCGCAGAGAGAGAAAGAGAGAGAGAGAGAATGAGTGAGAGAGAGCGAGTGAAGAGAGAGACAGAGAGCGTGTGTGTGTGTGTGTGTGTGTGTGTGTGTGTGTGTGAGAGAGAGAGAGAGAGAGAGAGAGATATCACTACATAGCTAGCAGTGATTGAAGCCGAATAGATTCCCTGTGCCTCAGTGCTACCATCTGACGCCGTCATCATCGTCTGTAGTTTGGGTAAATGTCTGCTGCACTGTTCGACGAGTCGATTTTTGTCCGTTTTGAAAAGTGACAAGATGACGGCAGCATGGACAGCGACGTTGCCGAAAACAAGATGATGATGATATGATGATGGTGATGGTGATGATGATGATGGCAGTAGTGGTGGTAACTCAAGACCTGGGCGACCGTACGAGACTGACGGTAACCTGACAACCGATCTCTCTCTCTCTCTCTCTCTCTCTCTCTCTCTCTCTCTCTCTCTCTCTCTCTCTCTCTCTTCTCTCTCTCACACACACACACACACACACACACACACACACATGCACGCGCACGCACACGTACGAACGCGCGCGCACACACACACACTCTCTCTCACACTCTCTCTCTCTCACATACATGCACACGCACACAAACACACTCTCTCTCTCTCTCTCTCTCTCTCTCTCTCTCTCTCTCTCTCACGAACGCACATACATGCGCACGCACACGCACGCACGCACGTGCGCGCGCACACACACACGCTCTCTCTCTCTCTCTCTCTCTCTCTCTCTCTCTCTCTCTCTCTCTCTCTCTCTCTCTCTCTCACTCCAGTGTGATTCTAGAGAGATTCGAGATTCGTGTGTGCTCGTGTTTTTATGCAGAAAAAAAGAGATAATGGGGAGGCCGAGAGAGAGGGGAGGGGGGGAGAGAGAGAAGGAGGCGGGGGGAGAGAGGAAAGTCGGTTTTTTTGTTTTGGGGTTTGTTTGTTTTTTTTGTTTTTTTTTTTTTTTTTTGCTAGCAACCGACATCATCGTCACCATCTTTCTAGGAATACATCTGCTCACAAGAATGTATGCATAGCCGTGCCTTTTCTTTCTTTTTTTTTGGGGTGGGGTGGGTGGGGGGGGGGTGGGGGGGGTTGATCTACAACAGAAGAACCTCTCGACAAGAGACCCCGATTTTGAGCTGTTTTGGAGGCCAGAAACAGACAAAAAATTTTTTAGAAAAGCAGGAAAGGAGTCCCTGTTTCTCTTTGAAAGTAGGAAGATGATGCACAAACACCAATTTGGTGTGTGGTATTTCCCGAAGAGTCGTGTCAGACAAAAATCTCTCCCCTCTCCTCTCCCCTTCTCTCTCTCTCTCACTCTCTCTCTCTCTCTCTCTCTCTCTCAACACACACACACACAACACACACACACAACGCACACATGGGAAACGCACCACGTACGCATGCATGCGCGCACACACGCAAAACACATACACACGCGCTCCGCGCGAGCATAGATGATGGTCCGCACATTTCTTAAACTGTTTGTTTGCTCTTAAGCTGAATGTTCAACTAAACCACACCCAACTTCCTGTATGTAAGTTGGTTTTAAACAAGATGTAAGAACAGAAAAAGGGGACACCAACACACACGGTGATCCGATGAGATGGGGAGATGAACCACAATCGTTCAGGCGGTATAGTCAAGGCTGAATCGCGGGTCAGGCATCTCTCAACAGTAGGGCGGGTCTCTCTCCCCCTGGCAAATGCTTCATGGTGACTTTGCAGTGACACTCTCTTGGACCGCTGGGCGTAGTGTTGTGGCAAAGGGGTGTGTGTGGTGTTGGTGTGTGTGTGTGTGTGTGGTGTTTGTGTGTGTGTGTGTGTGTGTCACGACCGACCCCTGGAGGTCTGCCCTGACAGGATCAGTTTAGATGGAGTGAAGGGAGTGACTGACCCAAAACGCCTCGCAAGAGCCCACACAAGAAAGATTACGATACAACACCCCATTTATTCACACAACACACAAAAACGCAAATAAATATTAAAACACACGCACCATGCACAATCACAATCAAGCATTCCAACACACACAACATGCACAATCCACAATCAAGCATTTCAATATACGACATTCACAATCAAGCATTTAAACACGTATGACATATACAAAATTATAAACAAACATTTCCAGCACCCATCCCTTTCCAGTCATGTAGTCCCCCACACCCTTGCCTCCCCGAAGTCTACTGGGAGCACCCTGCCCGCACTAGGTCCAAACCGGGTCGGTTCTTGAAGAGAGTCGTTCAAGGCCGAAAACCCTTGACACACAAAAAACAGACGGTGGAGAGCGCGTCCCGGGGGGGGGGGACGTGGCGTTGTTGCTGGAGGTCCTAGACGGGGATCAGGACCGGCCAGTCAAGTCCACGGGCTTTTTCCACCAGTACGTGGCCTCAACCAGTGCGTGGTCCCAACCGGGTGCGTGAACCAACCAGTGCGCGGTACCAACCAGTGCGCGGTCCCAACCAGTCTGGCCCCAACCAGTGCGTGGCACCAACCAGTGCGCGGCACCAACCAGGGGCGCGGCACCCAACCAGTGCGTGGCCCCAACCAGTGCGTGGCACCCAACCAGTGCGTGGCCCCAACCAGTGCGTGGCACCAACCAGTCCAAGCCCCGGGGTGAAGCCCCCGGGAGGAGGGAAAAGGTAACTGGGAGGAAAGAAGAGAGGAGGGAAGGGTACTGGAACCCCGCAGACAGTACAGTCTGAACCCATGCTGTTAAATCCTAACAGCCCCCTCGCATGATGGGCGAGGGAGGTCTACTAAATACACCAACAACACCAGCTCAACACAGACCAGAGCATAACACATGCAAACCAACCAAATCAGAATGTTCGTTAAAGTCTTCTCACACAAGCAGGTAAGAACTGCATTAAGTTTACAGGCTATAAAACAAATTGAATTATCTTCATCCTTCTCTCACTCACGTTTAACATTTTCCTTTCTTAGGAACTGAACTAATTGCTTTACATCTGCCACCACATTTGCAAATAATAATAATTCAATGGCACAATTATCCCCACATTTTATATCAATATTTCAGTGCATAAACAAATCTCCAACCACACATCTAAACGACTAATCAGCGTACGCACGCTCGCGAACATAAAACTCGTTCTCCTTGCCACACACAAACAACGGTGGCCGAAGAATAAGAGGGCCGGTGAATGTGACAAGGGCGGACGAGCGAGACCAAGCAAGTAAACCCAACCCTGAATCACCAGGTTCTCTCCCATCCCCACCGACTACCGCATCACCAATGCATAAACAGGAGAAAGAATTTTGGATATAATTAGGGAATGGGCCCGGTTAAAGATTGAATTAACCAGAGAAAAGGTCTCAAACAATATTTCTTTTACAATTTTGAAAAACAAAAGAAAAATTTCGTAAAAGAGAAGAGTAAGCCGGGTAACAACAAAAAACCAAAACAAACAAAACCCCGAAACTGATGCTTACCCACTACCCGTGGGTGACCCAGAAGAGGGGGGGTCAAACGACCCCTCTCTGCCCTCCTGTCCAGTCGAGAGGACAGCAGCGCAGATGCGGAAAAAAATAAGTGATGTCTCCCCTACAGCCGACTGTAGAAATAAGGTACCGACGTACCTTCGACGAAATGGTGTAAACCAAAAACAAGCAGGCGCTCTCAAGACATCTTTTCCCCCGAGTGAAGAGAAAACCTCCAAGCGATGGCGCCAACATCCACGCAACGTCCAGAGTGAGCAACCTCAGCTAAAAAATAAGCACGGCGACAGTAAAAAAGACAGGCGAGAGGCCGATAACAGCAAGTTTCGAGAGAAAGTACCACCACCCGTTTAACCTGCAGGTGAATGCACGGCAGTGGATTAGAGAGAGAGGAAAGCAACCGACCTTGAGCTGAACTACACCAGGACGACACTCGACAACAACAACGATAATAAACAAAAGAACAATTTCCACCACCCTAGATGGGTCAATCGTCCGTAGGCCTCGGACAGACTCGTGACAAACCCCCCCCTTTTAAAACATCTTTTCTCTGAATAAAAGTGCTCCTTTTAACCTTTACGCATGTGCAAATTCACCAAAAATGGGACCCCACCCAACCCTCTGTGATCAACAAGTACAATAAATCCAATACAAACATTCCACAATAGAATCACACAGGGAAATACATAATTTCTACATTTTTCAAACAACAAGCAAACCTTCCAACAATGAAAGTAACAATCCGAAACCCTTGGGGATTCACTATCGTTAACATCACTGAAGTGAAAACTGTCACTACACCCCGATACAGAGACCAAAAGGGATAAAACCCTGGTGAGGGGGAGTGTCCCTCTGACTGATTTTCCAATGTGCTGACTACGGAGCTCGGCTGAGATAGTCAGCATCCGTATTGCTGGAATCCTTGAAATGACGAAAAGTGAACGCATGACTCTGCAGTTCCACTGCCTAACTCATGAGTCGACGACTGACTGGCCGGAATCCGGTCCAAGCACTGGAGAGGATGATGATCGCTCTCCAGTACAAACTTCCGGCCGTACTTCTTCCTGGGCACGCCTGTGCGCGTCCAAATCTGCCGGAGAGCTTCAGCAATAGTAGGGGTATCGATAGTCCTAAGCGGGGCAGCCTCTGGGTATCGAGTCGCAGAGTCTACCGCTACCAAAATGTAGCGGTGACCGCGATCGGATGGTGGATTAATGGGTCCCACCAGGTCGACACCAACCTTGCTGAATGGCTCCCCAACCAGTGGCACTGATCCTAGGGCAGACCTGTTTACTTTACGCCTTTGGCGTAATAAATCACGATTTCAAAACCTCCAATTACGCCATTACGCCTTCAAACATTAAATTCCGCCACGCGGATCGCCAAAACTACACTTTTCGAAAGCAGTCATTCTCGTCGGTTCAACAACGCGATGGCCCGTTCACTCACGTGCCGCCTGCGAAAGTTACAGTGTTCAGTTATTCCTTCATATCAGTGTAACCGAAAGCCAGCATTGCGGGCAGGCATGAGGTTGAACGTTTTAGTAAGGGAGATAACTTTCGCGGGGTTGACATCATTATCAAAGATGGCGTCAAAGCGTGCTCAGCATGAGAACAGACGACGATTCTGATTGCCGTGTTACGGAAGAAACAGTTCCTGAGAAACCAAAAAAGGCACGAGTTACTCAAAAATACCGCCAGGTATACCATGACAAGTATAACTGTCTTTTCCCATCAAGAAAAGGGCCGGATATGTGCATTGTAGCATATGCAAGTCGGACTTCATCTGTGAACATGGCAGAATGTTCGATTGTAAGAGACATGTGGGCACGGCTTCTCACAAGCAGTTCATTGAAGCAGCTGGAAAGCAGAAATCTATCGCGAATTTCATGATCCAGAGCAAGCATGATGATTCTGGCTCTCTCTCTCTCTTTTTTTTTTCTCTCTTTTTTCATGCTTGGCAGTGGGGGTGGAGGCACTGGCAGAGTGACTGATTGTGTATTTGTGTGAGAACATTTGCTTCCAGGATTTGTACACAAGGGGACTTTCTGAAAAGACTTCAGATGTGTGTGTGTGTTTTTTTTAAATTTTAAATACATTATTTATTTGGTATCCTCCAACTTGGCAGACATCCTTTGACCAAGTAAAGTGGTTCCAATGGCAGTTGGTGAGTTTTAATTTGTTTTTGTTATATTTTGAGTTGAATTTTCATGGTCATAAGGATGAAATTTAACCTTAGAATGTGCACCAGAATGTGCACCAGATTGCACCATTTTGCTTCCCCCAAAAAATTTTCCGGGGGGGCATGCCCCCGGACCCCCCTAGCTATCTCGGCGCTTTGCGCCTTCGATTACACTTTTCCCCCATAAGATTACACTTTTCAGTATTTGGGATTACACTTGGGTAGCCAAGGGGGTAAACAGGTCTGCTAGGGGAACACGCCTCAAGCGACCCTTAGGCGTTGTCCGTTGGCAGACATCGCAACTGCGGCAGTACTGCCTAACCTGAGAGTTCATCCCTGGCCAGAAGAAGTCCTGTCTAACTCGCTCGAGAGTCCGCTTTGAGCCCATATGACCCGCCATAGGTGAATCATGGGCCTGCCGGAGAACAGATTCTCTTAAGCTTTGGGGGACTACTAGCTGCTTGGCCACACGATCTGCCTGAGTGAAAACCCTAAAGAGGATCCCCTTGTGGAGCTTGAAGCTCACCTTGGCGTGTCGGGCAGACTGAGCGGGACGATCCACCAGTTGTCGCAGGCGTTGGACATCCAAGTCCCTGGCCTGAAGGCGGACCATGGTAGCAGGGTCGACCCTGGCCAGAACCTCGTCAGAGATCGGCTGTAGAACGGGACGCAATTCCTGCTCTTGCTTCTTAGCTTTGGCGCGTGTGGTAACTCCCACACACGCCTGTACGGGCAGATCCGTAGACACGGACTGACTGCGTCCGTCCGCAAAGGTGATAGTATTCCCTATGAGAAGGGAATACAGAGGTCGCTCCACCGCGATGGCCCATACCTCGCCACAGAAGTAGGGGGTGGAGATAGAAATGAGTACAGAAGGACGGGTGGAGGTAAAACCAACCTCCAACCCGCACACATCGTAACTGGCGCCCCGCCGGGCCTCAGGGGAAACCAAATCCTTATCCACAAAGATCGTTGATGCTCCCGAATCCCTGATGGTGTCGACCAAGGAGGAACCAACAACAGAGAGAAACACTGGGCACTCTGTACCACTAGAAGCTGGGATGGACCCCACGTTAGCCGAGGCACGAGGACGCGGGGAAGGACTAGCCCCATGACTACCGGCGGCTTTAGGGCAATCTCTCCTAATGTGGCCGGGACGACCACAAAGAAAATACAACCGGGGTGCTGAAATCCCCGATGAACTGCCTGCCTTGTTCAACCCGCTAGCAGTCGTCGGCGCCTTACTGCCACTAAATCCTGTGGGGGTCTTCCTGTCCGTGTCTGAGCGATGCCCATACGCTCTACGGGCTTCAGCAAACACCTCAGCAGTATGAATCGCCGCCGCGAAATCCTGAGGTGCTGTCTCGCCTATACGGATCCTCAACTCTGGGGGACACAGTGTTGGTGAGCTGTTCAATGAGAATCAGATCCTCCAGCTCCAGCTTAGCCAACTGACGCCAGTACCCTAGCGTTTTGCGCTGCCTGTCTCCAAACTGCACGAAGGTCTCGTCGTTATCTTCTTCATGGACTGAACTTCCTCCTGTACGTCTCTGGGGTAAGGTGGGAAACGCTTACGCAGAGCCAACTGCATGTCTGCATAAGACGCGCCTTCATTTAGAGTGAGCACACACTCCCTTGCAGCACCAGATAATCCAGAAAAAAGGTGCATGGCCTTTTGTTCCTCAGACAATTGGTATGAACTAGCCACTTTGTCAAAATGCTCTAAGAACATATCAATGTCCTCACTAGGTCTGAACTCTGGAAGCTTTAACTTTGGGCCTCTAACTCTATCACTTGCCTGTCGATCAACCCCCTGATTTACAGGTGCGGGAGACCGCGAAGAAGTCGTTCCATCTCCTCCCTACGCAGAGCCTCCATCCTGTCTAGTTCTTCCCTACGGAGGGCTTCCTGCCTGTAAGCTCTTCCTTACGCAGGGCTTCCTGTCTAACAGCCTCTTCTCTGCGCAGAATAGCCTCTTCCCTACGCAGAATTTCCTGTCTGTCAGTCTCCTCTCTGCGCAGAGCCTCCATCCTATCTAGCTCTTCCCGACGGAGGGTTGCCTTTCCCTACGAAGGGCTTCCTGCCTAGCAGCCTCTTCACTACGCTGTGTTGCCTCTTCCTACGAAGGGCTTCTGCCTAGCAGCCTCTTCCCTACGCAGAGCTTCCTGCCTAGCAGCCTCTTCACTACGCTGCCGCTCCAAAAACATAAGGACGGAGGCGATGTCCTGCGCAGGATTCACCACTCCCGACACGGGAGGATGACCCGTTTGACCCGTCCCCTGGGTCTCGACTTTCCATGAGGAAAGTTCTTCTGGGGCATGCTCCTTACGAGGGGAAGCATGGAGAGGAGAAGGTTTCGGTCTCTGCGACCCAACAGAAGCCCACAGTTGCTTCGCTATACTCTGGCGCTTCCGAGCGGAAGTGCCAGTCGGGGTCTCAGCAGGAAGATCCCCCAGCGAAGAAGCAACGAAAGTACTCGCGGGGACTATCGGCTACAGCACTGGAATAAGTATAAGTCACCGTAGTCGAAGTACTGGTACTAATAGTAGGGACTACATTTTGAATACCCTTCTTCTTTGACGCACGCGTCGCCATACCACCAGCACCGGACGTTGCCATGACAACAATATCCTACGGTTCTCAAATACAGGGGAAAGACAATTCCACTAGAAAGAAACAAATATTTTAGGGATGTGTGTGTGTGTGTGTGCGGATGAGTTCCGGCTGCTCCCACTCTGGCAACACCGCGCTCCACAGCACGAGCAACAGTGCGGTGGGGCTCACCGAAAAAAAAAAAAAAAAAATGTCCGGCTGCTCCCACTCTGGCAACACGCGCTCCACAGCACGAGCAACAGTGCGGTGGGGCTCACCGGAAAAAAAACAAAATGGCAGCCGGAATCCGGAGAGAGGAAAAAGTGACACTAACGTCCGATACACCCACCTGTACTCAATAACCACCCGGTAAAAAAAACTGGTTAACTACAAAACAGGAATGACAGACTGAGTGCAACAGAAAGGAAAGTCTTACGGCCGTATCTGCGTGAGGCACCCGGCGGAAGGAGGTCTGGACGCGGTCGATTCATCCTGTCTCACCTCGACTCCCCAGTCACACCAGATGTTCCTTCAGGCCCCCAAAAGACTCCTACACGCTAGAGTCACCCAGCCAACCACCCACAAACAAACACGACAAACTAACTAAACGTATACAAAACAGACAGAAACTGGACAGGTACTCCGCGAAACGAGAGAGACAGTCAGAGCCCTTCACATCCCGGACGAGCCCCCACAATTGTCACGACCGACCCCTGGAGGTCTCCCCTGACAGGATCAGTTTAAGATGGGAGTGAAGGGAGTGACTGACCTCACACGCCTCGCAAGAGCCCACACAAGAAAGATTACGATACAACACCCCATTTATTCACATCAACACACACAATCGCAAATAAATATTTCAACACACGCACCATGCACAATCACAATCAAGCATTCCAACACACACAACATGCACAATCACAATCAAGCATTTCAATATACGACATACACAATCACAATCAAGCATTTCAACACATATGACATATACATAATTATAAACAAACATTTCCAGCACCCATCCCTTTCCATGTCATGTAGTGCCCCCACACCCTTGCCTCCCCGAAGTCTACTGGGAGCACCCTGTCGCACTAGGTGCTCCAAACCGGGTCGGTTCTGAAGAGAGTCGTTCAAGGCCGACACCCTTGACACACACAAACAGACGGTGGAGCGCGTCCCGGGGGGGGGACGTGGCGTTGTTGCTGGAGGTCCTAGACGGGGATCAGGACCGGCCAGTCAAGTCCACGGGCTTTTCCACCAGTACGTGGCCTCAACCAGTGCGTGGTCCCAACCATGCGTGACACCAACCAGTGCGCGGTACCAACCAGTGCGTGGCCCCAACCAGTGCGTGGCACCAACCAGTGCGCGGCACCAACCAGTGCGCGGTCCAACCAGTGCGTGGCACCAACCATGCGTGCCCCAACCAGTGCGTGGCACCAACCAGTGCGTGGCCCCAACCAGTGCGTGGCACCAACCAGTCCAAGCTCCGGGTGAAGCCCCCGGGAGGAGGGAAAAAGGTAACTGGGAGGAAAGAAGAGAGGAGGGAAGGGTACTGGAACCCCGCAGTCAGGACAGTCTGACCCATGCTGTTAAATCCTAACAGCCACTCGCATGATGGCGAGGGGAGGTCTACTAAATACACCAACAACACCAGCTCAACACAGACCTGAGCATAACACAGCAAACCAACCAAATCAGGAATGTTCGTTAAAGTCTTCTCACACGAAGCAGGTAAGAGACTGCATTAAGTTAACAGGCTATAAAACAAATATGAATTATCTTCATCCTTCTCTCACTCACGTTTAACATTTTCCTTTCTTAGAACTGAACTAATTGCTTTACATCTGCCACCACATTTGCAAATAATAATAATTCAATGGCACAATTATCCCACATTTTATATCAATATTTCAATGCATAAACAAATCTCCAACCACACATCTAAACGACTAATCATGCGTACGCACGCTCGCGAACATAAAACTCGTTCTCCTTGCACACACAAACAGACGGTGGCCGAAGAATAAGAGTCCGGTGAATGTGACAGGGGCGGACGAGCGAGACCAAGCAAGTACCAACCCTGAATCACCAGGTTCTCTCCATCCCCCCGACTACCGCATCACCAGATGCATAAACAGGAGAAAGAATTTTGGATATAATTTAGAATGGCCAGTTTAAAGATTGAATTAACCAGAGAAAAGGTCTCAAACAATATTTCTTTTACAATTTTGAAAAACAAAAGAAATTGCGCAAAAGAGAAGAATAAGCCGGCTAACAACAAAAAACCAAAACAAACAAACCACGAAACTGATGCTTACCAGCTACCCGTGGGTGACCCAGAAGAGGCGGGTCAAACGACTCTCTCTGCCCTCTGTCCAGTCGAGAGGACAGCAGCGCAGATGCGGAAAAAAGATGAAGTGATGTCTCTCCCCTACAGGCCGACTGTAGGAAATGAAGGTACCGACTGTACCTTCGACGAAATGGTGTAGAACCAAAAACAGAGCAGGCGCTCTCAGAGACATCTTCCGCTCGAGTGAAGAGAAAACCTGCCTAAGCGATGGCGGCCAACATGCCACGCTACGTCACAGAGTGAGCATACCTCAAGCTAAAAGAAATGAAGCACGTGCGACAGGTAAAAAGACAGGCGAGAGGCCGATAGACAGCAAGTTCGAGAGAAAGGTATCAGCCACCCTGAACCTGCAGGATGAATTGCACGGGCAGTGGAATTAGAGAGAGAGAGAGAGAAAGCAAACCGAACTTGAGCTGAACTACACCAAGGGACGGACACGCGACAACAACAACGATAATAAACAAATGAACAATTCCACCACCCTAGATGGGCCAATCGTCGTAGGCCTCGTGACAAACTCGTGACAGTGTGTGTGTGTGTGTGCCTGTCAATCTGTGTGTGTGTGTGTCTGTGTGTATCCATGTGTGTGAGAGAGAGACAGAGAGAGAGAGAGAAATGCCAGTTAGAGGATGTGAAGATGAGAGTAGAATGGTTGAGAAAATAAGAAATAAAGAATTGCGATTTCAGAAGGGAAATGGCCATATCAGATCCTTCCAACGGCGAGGAAGTTTACAGTCTTTTGCAAATCGGTCTTCTTACATGCATTTAGATAGACAGGTAGATACATAGGTAGGTCAACAGAGAGAGGGAGATGGCGGGGAATTTTTTTGTTTTTGTTTAACCGCGTCCCTCTGACTCAGCTTCCTCCGCAAGTTATGATCCGCTTCATCTTCGATGTCGGCGAGATCAGTGCGGTCTTCTAGGGACAGAGCTCAGAAAGGGCATCATTTCAAGTGATGCACCTCTCTTTTGCTTTCCCGGTACGCCATAAATAGTAAGGTCCACTGATTGGTAGGGATTCTTGTGGGAAATCACACCCACAGAGGTTACAAAAGCTGAGAGCATAAAAAAGAAAGACTCGATTGATGCGTGCAGTGTGTGAAGAAAAAGAGAGGCAGGCGGAAGCATATCAGTGGAGCTGCGTTGTAAATCTTCCGAAGCGCTGGTCGAGAAACCTGGTTACAGTAAAATATCGAGTCCGCTGTTAGATGTTGCGAATTAGAATCTCCCTAACGCTCAGCATAAAGATTTTTTTTTCAACGAAGTCATGTAAGAAGTCCATGACTATGGAACTGTTCAAAAACCAGCACAAAGTTGGATTCGAAGAAGAAGAAAAAAAAAGGAAAAAAGAATCAATTGCTATTAACGGTGACTCGTCCACAAACATGGACACAGTTACAGTTGCACTAACTGTCGTTCTGATCGTCAGTGTAATGTTAGTTCCACTGCCCCCACACACCTAGAATCGTTTTCTATGTCTGCGATTATAATGTTTAGTGGATGTGGATATTAAACACTTATATCGTCTAACAGAAGTACGCAAAAGCAGCACGAGGTTTACAAGGAAAAGCCCGTAATGACAGGAAACTTATAAACAATACGAGTCATTAGGCTATTAAGGAAGAAACACACGAATCGATAGCATCCAATTACGATTCATTACAATGCAATTGTAACGATTTTAGATTGCAGATGAAGAATAGAGCCAAGAAGGGATCAAGCCTGTCTCTCTCAGGAGAATAGCCTCACTCGGCTGTAAATCTTTTGCTGTAATTTATGCCGTGTAATTTATGCCTTGTTGGCAACATAATAATTAAGCTTCTGAACAACCCCAAACACTACTGCCAACCGGTCCTCTCTCTGTCTCCCTCCCCCGCCCCTCTCTCTCTCCCTCTCTCTCTCTCGCTCGCTCGCTCTCTCTCTCTCACCCACCGCTCATAAGATAAACAGTCTCTCTCTCTCTCTCTCTCTCTTTCTCTCTCTCTCTCTCTCTCACTCTCTCTCTCTCTCTCTCTCTTTCTCTCTCTCTCTCTCACCCACCGCACATAAGATAAACATACAAATTGGATCAAATCAGTCTAAATCAGATCAGATCAAATCAAGTCGTGGTGGCTACCCAGAACCTCGACATTCTACAGCAAGTTTGAACAGTCGAGTGTAATGCGGATCTTTGACGTGAAACTAAGTTAGGGCTCTTTTTCTGTCTTATCTCTTTTTCCAAGGCAAAAACGAATGCATTCAAACTTGATGGAGACAAAGGCTGTCTCTCTGCCATCGGGAGAAGCTTGTGCCTACGTGAACATCAAGCTGGTTGGGAGTTCAGGATGACAGGCTTGTCATTTTTCATGAGAGAGAGAGGAGGAGGGAGAGGACAGGAGGTTCCCAGATAGTTTCACTTCAGAAGGTTCAGAAAAGAAAGAAGCTGACTTCAAATTAACTGATAGACTAGCAATGCCTTTTACGTGAACGTAATCTCGTCCCTTTTCTTTTTCTGTAAGCGTAATAATGTTCCTGACAAATGAATTTGATTTCTGGTTGTTTGTAAGTGAGCATACATCAGAACATTTTGGAGAGAGGACAAAGTAATGCCGATAGATCGGAGTTCAAAATTCCACATACTTCATTTAGGCGAAAGTTTGCAAACTTGGGACGCCTCAGCAGAAACGCTAACCATCGTATTCTGGAGACGCTCTGGGAGAATATGAAAAACGATTGAACGAAGAGTGAAATGGAATATTTAGTATACACAAATCCAAACATAACCCATCCAGGGTAAGAGATTGACAGAACATCAGACAGAAAATTTGATTACTTTTGTATTTAACGTAAGTCAGATTGCACCGAACATTTGGAACTGTAATTCGAAAATGTGTTCAATATTATCCCCAGTTACACAGTTGAATCGCCGCTGATACTAAAGCATGCCTAACACAGTCTAATACAATATACGCAAGCATACTTGATATTGCATCTTCATGACAAACAAAAACAACATTAAGAGGCAGTTTAAAAAAAACTCAGTTTGAAGTACTGCTGCTTACTCGAACGTCTTGATTTTTTCTTACATCTCTGATAATTATGTTGATTGTGCCACAGGAAACACTGTATTGAATACAAGATGGGTATTCCAGCCTTGGTGTCGTTTCCTCATCCGCAAACGTTTGAATGTAGATGACATGGTTTCGGTTTCATTGCAACAGAGGTGCGACGACAATCATTCCAATGGCACTGAAGAAATATACGGGTCGTTCACAAACACCGGAACCTCAAGCGTGTGACAGGTTCTCAAAATACATTTTAAAAAATTTGGAATTCGCTTTTTCAGAATTACATCATAGTAATGTCATTTCAGAATCCCAGCGTTGAGCAAGTGTTTAAGGCATCCGATTGCAGACTGATATTTAACAGAATTTACTCAATAACATATTGTGGAGGGACTCTGAGGCATTGCATACCCCCCCCCCCCCCCTCCCCGCCCCATTTTTGCCTACTACACTCACACTCACCTCTCATCCTCTTCTTCACAGCACATTTTTTGCCACATTTCTAACGGGTACATGCAAAAAATACCAATCCCACCTCCACCCGTCTAGATCACTAAAAGAAACTCGACCTACGTGGCTCCTCCTGGTTGAAGTGATCCACCAATGTTAAATGTGTACTTTGGGGGCCAGGCTGCATCCAGGTCATCACTCCTAATGCCCTTCTGCTGTCAGAATTATACCATTGTTCCTGGTGATGCCGGATTCAAACCTGCACCATCTTGATAGGTTGGCGTCTCAGTGCGGCTTTTTTTTCTTTTTCTTTTTTTTTTTAATGGATGTCACTACCGGATACGTGTTCTAAATTGGGATATTTAAGCCTTTTGAAATTCGCTTTTGTCCTCCTCGACCAGATCCAGCTGGATCTTTTTTTCAGCTGCCTCTGCCATCGCCTTTAGGCTTCTGGCCCTCTTTTGACCAGAAATCGCAAGCTGTTTCATGAGATCACAGGCTGATGAACCTTCACTCCTCTCCCCTCCCTGGTTCACCCTCTGTGAGGAGGGCTTAGGTTAAAACCAAATTCCCTTAACTGCGTACTTCTCAGTCTTGTAGATGTAACGCTTGCTCCATTCCGCTTTCGTATGGTACAGTGAGTTCGATCAGAATCATTTCTTTTGATGAACCTGAGTGGAATACAATGTCTGGTTTCCTGCCACTCTTATTCATAGTCTCTGGATGGTTTTCCCAGTCTTGAAGGACTTTTGAGCGCCCGCAATCATCCATTCTATCCAGTAAACCCTGCTTCTGCCTTTTCATGTTACAGCTTTTCCAGACCTTTGTGGCCTCTGGCTGTGTAGAACATCATCGCTGGAGCATCTGGTGGCGTACCGTTTCCTCTGGCAGAAATAACCTCATGTGCGACCCCCCTAAGCGCTTGGCTGTGTCTCCGTGTGTACCTTCCCTGGGATAGCGCTACTTTTCATGAGCTCAGGATATATTCCACTATCTATTGTCCTGAAAGAGCGGACACACAGGGTCATCTGATTTTCCCCATTTCACCAGATTAATCTTTGAACTCGAGGGATGCTAGTCATGTACAGATCTAAGGATGAAGCAGATCTTTAGGGGTGCATTGCGTCATATTTCGTTCCAGCAGGGGCTTCTTTGGAGTGAGATTCCACATGTAGTCCATTGCTGGTTTTTCTGGATTGCCTTCTGGATCCTCTTGCATTCTCTGTCTACAAGTTCTTTCCTTCCTTGATTTCCCTTGTACCTTTGACCATGGCTTTATTTCTCTGACCCTGGTCCCTGTCTGTTGCATTGTGTGTGTCCTGGTACTTCCCGGGTCCTGAGGTTTTGCCTTTGCCCCGCCCACTGCCTCTTGAACTTCTCATTTCCTGCCTGCCTTAAGCTTGGGTTGGATTGATCATTGTACTCCTCGATGTTGGATTTCTAGGGTAGCTTCAGTTTTACTTGGTGGCAATAGAACGCAACGACAAGACCAGGTTGGATATCAAGCTCTTTCCTAGTGTCTTTGATCATTTTGGCCTCCATTGATTCCACCTTGCTGGTGCTAATATCGCATGTCCGTAGAGGCCAGAGAAGCTTCGCGATTCCCATTAACTGCAAACACCAGACATTGAATTTACTAGGAAAGCCACACTGGCATATCATCTGCAGGCTTTCTGTTTGCTTGGTTTCCTTCCGTCTCTTTCAAAGAGTCATTATACCACCTTCAGAATCTCTTAACTGGTTCTTCTGTCACTGTTGGAAATGGCCTTGTTCGCTACAGTAGACATAACTGTGGCAGCTACCTTTCTCTCCAAATGGGGCCAGTTTGAGCTTCAGCGTAGTCTGTCCTAAGAGCGCATTTGATTTGTTGACTTTCTTTCTTCTAATTTCTCCCATTCTTCCTTGTACTGGTGGGTAGCAAGTTTAGTTTCTGGCACTTGGCACGGAGATCCTGTACAAACTCCTCGTCTGAATGATTAGCATGGATGTCCATGGTGCTGCGGCTTGAATCCAGGCCTTGGTTTTCCGATGTTTAATCTGCTAGGCCAGTGCACTGATTTTCATTCGTCAGAATCTTCACACGGCCGTTATCATTTTGTGCATCTTCGTGCCACGCACAGTAAAGAATTTCCTTCAACAGGCACGTGGAATTCCACATTTTCATTACTCGCAGACCGTTTGGGATTTCCAGTCTTGAGTGCTATGGCGCCGATGAGTTCATCATTCTCTCCCCTTTGTGGTGAATTCTGGGGTCTTCTCTCGTTTGTCATGATGCTGGCAAGTTGGAGGATGGCAAGGTGGTGAGACCCGGCACAGAGCCTGTAAAGCTGGTCTTTCCCAGTGTCATTCGGTCTTTCCCAGACACCCTCCAGACTGTTCTCGGAAGTCAGTGGTCTAGCCATGTCTCAGTAGGAAGAAATCTGAGTTAAACCTTGCCATCAGAGACGAAATCCCCGCAAACAATAAGATGTATCATTATTCGCTCAAGACAACAGGATTCGCCAGTTTCTGTAAACTTCCTCGCGATTGGTACCAGAAAAAACCGCAGTTCATCTGATGTGTGTGTCTGTGTGCGTGCGTTTGTGTGTGTGTCTGTGTGTGTCTGTTTGTGAGTGTGCTAGTTGATTGCAACTAACCCGGAGGACTGCGAACACATCTGTTTCAGACTTGGCAGTAAATTTTGGCCGGATCGTAACCAGAGTTCGACCCATACTATTTTATTGGGAAAAAAAGACAAACTCTGTAGTGGTCTACATAAAAAGGAGGTGAATTGGGAACAGTTCAGCCGTTGTCCGATTACTCCGAGGAACTAAGACAGATAGGCGCAATCCGTTCTACTTGGGCGGGTATCAGTGACGTCCAGGTTGGCGAAATTTACGTCGTTATCACAGTGGTGTGGTCCTGTTGCCTGCTGTTAACTCGCTGAGGCTGCCCCTGTGTGTGTGTGTGTGTGTGTGTGTGCTTGCTCCTTTGCATGTGTTGTCTGCTCTTCAGTTTTCACGTCTTCTCACGACTGACTAGAAGTTTGTGTCATAAAGGAGCTAGGCATCAATACATGCGGATCAGTTGATATATGCATCACATCTACCAGGGTATGACACCATAGTACATAAAGGTTGCAGCTAGATAAATACATGTAATAGAAGGTCTCTCCGAAGAGCAAAGATCTCTTCTAAGGTTGAGCCAGTTGTGTGCATGCAGTACACAGACTGGAGACAGACGACAACAAACAATCCTTTTTTTTTTTTAATTGGCATGAACCATATTTTGCATCGTTGATTATGTCATATCTATAGAAACTTTGTTTGACCCTTTTTTTTGTAATGCAATTTGAAAACCTTTTCAATAAATCCCATCGGTTTTAGTCGTGTTAATATTGGGCTGGGGGGTGGGGGGGGGGGGTTGTGATAGCATGACATTAAAACAAATGCGCCGCATTGGCTTGCTATTGAGTGCACGTGATCTTCAGTATTTTCAACTTGGGTCAGAGTCAGGAGCAAACTTTCTCGGCGAGACGCCTCGCTTCCCTCCCTCTCCTCCAACTCCACTGCTCCACCCTCCCAGTTTCTTTCTTTACCTACCCCTACTCAACAGTAAAGTTTTTGCTACAGTTGTGGAGATAGACAAACAGAAGGGGACTGGTGGGATGCAATGGAAGGGATGACAGCAGAGGAGGTGGGGTGTATGGGTGAATGTGCTAGTGTGTAAAAAAAAAAAAATTATCAAGGGTCTGCAGTTTGGATCAGTTCAGTGCCGCAGATCATCCTCAAAATTGAATGTTTGTGCATGGATCACGTTCCATCTTTTGACACAGTTTTGGTTACAATAGGTTCTGTAATTTTTAACATGACTTTGCTAGCGGCAGTGAAGAAAAGAAAAAAAAAAGATCAGACATGGGGGGAAAAGGGTATCATGGAAGAGATTTTATCTGACGTTTGAACTGTTTGATCAGACATGGGTGGAAAAGGGTATCATGGAAGAGATTTTATCTGACGCTTGAACTGTTTGTTAACCCAGTGCATGGCAA
>CM031595.1:108016565-108021604 GCA_018398815.1 Conus ventricosus | reverse complement strand
TAGGCAGTGTTTGTCATTTCTTAAACAATGCAGTCTGTGCAACAATCTAAGTCTGATTTAATCCAAGTCCGATTTTCTTCAGTGTACACACCAACATGTGTCAGCAACGTGCATCTTGGCAGGGCATAGAATATGAATACACACACACACACACACTAAAAAAAAAAACGGTGGCAGGGGAGGAATGGCAATGTATTGGTGAAATCAGACTCAATTACATGTCTCCTCCACTAGCTTGATTCAATGATCAGTACCATAGTACCCACAAAAATATGTCTCCTACCAAAGTTTCACAGACCTGGTGGACCAATCTTCTGTAGTACACACAGAAATATGTGTCCTTCCACTGTTTAACTCATTGAGATCCTGTATCAGTTTTCCATAGCACACATAAAAATGTATCTCCTGCCACTGTTTCAAACATAAAGATCCCACAGAACACATAAAAACATATCTCCTACCACTGTTTCAAACACAGAGATCATATAGAACACATAAAAATGTATCTCCTAGCACTCCTTCACATAGTGAACTCCTGGGCCAGTCCACCATAGTACATATAAGATGTGTCCACTACCACTGTTTCATTTAGTGAACTTTGTGGTCACTCTTTCATAGTACGCATACCATGTGTCTCCAACCGCTGCTTCACACTGTGAACTCTGGGTCAGTGTTCTGTAGTACATCTGCAAATGTGTCTCCAACCACAACTTCATACTGTGAACTTCTTCTCAGTTTTCCATCACCATGCAAAGAAAGATGAGTCTGCAGCAGCAGCTCCACTTAGCTTATATGCAAAACTTTTAATCATGGTACAAATGTTTTTGACTATATCTGTTACAAGCAGACATCCTACAAAGGATCTGGTACAAGCAGACATCCTACAAAGGATTCACAATGATTCAAAGTCCAATGGTCAAAGAACAGGTCAAAAATGCAAAGTTTTTTTCATCATAGTATAAACGTTTTTGACAATACCTATACCAAGCAGACATCTTACATATGATTTACAATCATTCAAAGTCATATGGTCAAAGAACAAGTAGAAAAAAAAAAAAAAAAGAAAGAAAAAAACTGCGATTTATCAAATGACAAACACATTACCTGAACATAATTCTCATCTGACAACATCAGATTATATCAAATGTACATTTCATTTCCACATCAAATATCAGACATGTTTCAGGCTTTCATGAACTATTACACTACATGCACTCACACATCATGGGACTTTCGACTCTGTTGTCAGCAAACTCCACTTAAAAATGTACGTGAGTATACTCTGCCACAAACTGAAGGGATTGAAGCTTTCACGGTAGCTGAACTTGGGCTTAACCAAATTTTCAGGTTTAGCAGAAAATGCTGTTTGGACCAGTCAGTCCCTTCGTGTTCATGACAATATGGGCTTATCTGTCTGGGGGTTATAGTATGCTGGCCTATAATACTTAACTAAACATTTTTCACACTGTGTTTTCCGTTAGATCCAAATGACTGATGAGAGAATCAGCACATCAACTGTGTTGCCATCTGATGAGAGAATCAGCACATCAACTGTGTTGCCATCTGATGAGAGAATCAGCACATCAACTGTGTTGCCATCTGACGAGAGAATCAGCACATCAACTGTGTTGCCATTTACTCTTTTCACAATTGAAAATAACACAGCACCATGCTTTACATTTGCCAGCAATGATGACACTTTGTATCCATTCATGTAATGTGATTGAATAAAGAGCTTAGTTGTCTACTTATCTGCCCACATATCCACCAATCATATATTTACTGTTACTGGATTTTTAAGCATTTCCAGATCACAGCTTTTGTCCTGACAAACTCTGGACTTCACTGACCACACACATCACGCATAATACCATGCACATGTTAATACGCAATGAACAGTGTAGTTTGTTCAGCTTGACTGGTCTACCGGAACGAGGATAGCTGGATGACTGGAATATTTTTCCAAAATTCTGATGATCTGAAATCAACCAAGCAGACACATTTTCTTTCTCATTTTGTATCTATTTTGCTAAATTTTGTTTGAGTCAATGAAAAGTAGATTAATAGAATACACTCTCAAAACTTATGCTGATCTGAATTAAACAAAAAGACATTTTCATTTTGGTGTGTATGTGTGTGTACATATGTGTGTGTGTGTGTGTGTGTGTGTGTGTGTGTAGAAACAATGGACAAAAAACACATACAAAAAGAAAAATAGAACTGTATCAAAAGGAGAGAATGCAGGTGCTGGCAGAGTCCAAAGTAAGAGAGAGATAAAGAGAGGGAGAGTGAAAGACAGAATCAAAGAACATCACTTATTCATATGTGAAGGAAGATTTATTACCATCATGTTTAAAAAGTTTAATGTTTGATTTGCTTACAAACATTTTGTTCAAGTTTCTTTGAATGGTTAGCAATTCTGCCCGTTTTCGCTTCACTTTCAGTAGCTTTTTTCTTACTGCCAGCTGCACAGTACGCTGAATGCAGCATGTTGGGAACTGACATTTACAGTAAAGCAAAGGGATGTTACTTTATTCTTCCACAAGTCCTTTACTCGAGACAAGTCTTGCCACTTGTTTCACATGATCATGTGAGAGACAAAAGGACTAATACCCACCTCAGCACAGTAGCAACAGTCTTGCCCATGTGTATTATCTGATGTGTCATTTCAAAATTTCACACCAAATATGCAGTCTGAAGCCCTGGTTATTTGTTTCTTCTTTCCGGTTTTTAAAGCAAACATTTTTTGGTGGTTTTTCATCCTCGTTTCCAATTGAAAGCAAAAGTGGTTGAGTTTTTCGTTTATCTTTTTATTTTTTCCAAGTGTAAAATTAAACTGGTTTGTTTCTTCTAGTCTCAGTTTTAAAGCTAAGGTGCTTTGTTTCTTCTTGTTTACAGGTTCAAAGGCGAGTGGTTTGTTTCTTCTTGTTTCCGTTTTAAAGCTTAAGTTTGTTGTTTTTGTTTGCTTTTGGTTTGGGATGTTTTTGTTTTGTTTTTTGTTGATTTGGTTTGGTTTGGGTGTTTTTTTGGGGGGAGGAGTCATATTCTGATCTATGTCAAATTAGTGCAAGCTTTGACCAACTGCTTGCTCTGCTGACCTGAATTTCATGGCTAACACAGTACCAAAACATTCAGGTACTCACCTGTCTGCAGGGCAGTCAGCTCTTTTCCATCCCTTCAGTGCTGAACTGATGCCTATCCCCCGATTTCTATGGCCAGCAGTTCACAAGCAAGACACATCACTCTGTCTAGCCTTTCAAATGTTTCCAATTTTCAAAGCTGATTTATGCCTCCCCTTTGTTCCTTTGATTAGTAACGCTATCACTAGTAGAGCTAAAGTTTCAGTGATTCATTCTTTTTGTTTCCAACAGGGTTCACACAAACTTCCAAACAAAAAATTCAAGGACTTTTAATGTCAAATTTAAGGACTGTAATATTGAAAATATAAGCCTATATGCATACTTTGGCAGCATCATTCAGTCACTTCAGCAGAACCCAATAGACACAGATGACAGGGAAGTTGACTCAGCAGATTTAAACTGAACTTGAATTTTGTTCTGTATATTAATTAACTGTTTGCATAATTTTGTTATTTTCTAACAAAGGCACACACTGCTGCTCCATCAAAATGTTAACTTTCAGGCATTTTGAGGTGTTTGTAAGCACTAAAATCCCAATCTGAATGACATTTTTGTCTGTGAAAAGATGTCCTCCAAATTCAAGGCCTTTAAAGGATTTTTCATAGACCTGTGTGTGAACCTTGTCCAATGTTAAAACTAAAGTTGTTTAGCTCTTCTTTTTTTCCAGTTTTAAAGTTCAAATATTTTATACCATAGTTTTTAAAGCTTTAAGTAATTCTTCTTGTTTCCAGTTTTAATGGTATAAAGTGATTTATCTATTCTTGTTTCCAGTTTTAAAGCTACAGTGATATGTTTCTTCCTGTTTGTTTCCAGGTTTAAAACTAACTGATTTTTTTTCCATTTTGAAAGCTAATACAGTTTGTTTCTTCTTCTTTCTTCCTGTTTGTTTCCAGGTTTAAAACTAATGTTGTTTTTTTCAATTTTGAAAGCTGGCATTGTTTGTTTCTTCTTATTCCTAGTTTTAAGCTTGTGTGGTTTGTTTCTTCATGCTACCACTTTTCATGCTAAAGCGGTTTGTTTGTCTTTGTTTATAGTTGTTTCTCAATGAACCCTAATTATTATAAAACCCACTGATTATCCTTCTCAGTCTGTGCCCATGCAGTCTTTGGGCAAAATAGTATCTCTCCTCAAACTGGGTTTCCAGCCCCCTAAATTCTTCCTTGCGCTGAACCCTAAGCGATCTGAAGCGATCAAAGCTAAGTGAATTTTCGTTGTTTTATTCGTTTATTTATCACCCGACGAAGACCTAAGAGGTCGAAACGCGTTGTGTTTTGTCTTGTGACTCGTTTGTCCACGTTCTCTGGGCGGTTTGCTAACATTTATTTAAGATTTGTTTAGATTTCCGCCTGCAGTTGTCTTGCTTTGCAACTAGATGTAATCTGGAAGTTCATCACATTGCATGTAATTTGGAAGTCCATCACATAACATGTAATTTGGAAGTCCATCACATTCCATGTAATTTGGAAGTTCATCACATTGCAGGTAATTTGGAAGTCCATCATATTGCATGTAATTTGGAAGTCCATCACATTCCATGTAATTTGGAAGTCCATCATATTGCATGTAATTTGGAAGTCCATCATATTGCATATAATTTGGAAGTCCATCACACTACATGTAATTTGGAAGTCCATCACACTACATGTAATTTGGAAGTTCATCACATTCCATGTAATTTGGAAGTCCATCATATTGCATGTAATTTGGAAGTCCATCATATTGCATGTAATTTGAAAGTCCATCACATTCCATGTAATTTGGAAGTCCATCATATTGCATGTAATTTGGAAGTCAATCATATTGCATGTAATTTGGAAGTCCATCACATAACATGTAATTTGGAAGTTCATCACATTGCATGTAATTTGGAAGTCCATTATATTGCATGTAATTTGGAAG
>CM031595.1:107961565-108011565 GCA_018398815.1 Conus ventricosus | reverse complement strand
CCTCCCTCCCCCCCCCCCCCCTTCCCTTTCTCCGCCCTCCCTCCAAATCTATCTTCTTTTTTTGTGTGTCCAGGTGGTGGAAAATGTGATGGTAATATTTAAGTGAATTTGCTGAGGTAGAAGTCAGGCCTCGCACACCAAGACTATCTTTGCACCATACGTGCATATTTTGTTTCCCTTTTACAGATGAGACGATGACAAACAAACTCCATCGTTAATTCTTTGCAGTATTTTACACCCCACTTGGTGCTGATTTCAGACACTGTCGGTATCACCGGCCACTGCAACCTCCACTTGTTCCTTTTATTGGTGAAACTGACAACAGCCACCATGGTATGGTAAGGTAATGTTGCTTATAGCCCAGCCGACTGCAGAAGGCTATATCAGGGCTGTCACCGCATTGAAGTGTAACAGCCACCGAGACTCCTTACTCCATGAGAAACATGTTGTTCTTTTTTCTCTATCATCAAAGACTCAGAACTTCAAACAAATGGACTGCTGCTATTTATAACAAGCGGCACTTTGTTTCACAGACTTCACAATCACAACACACTATTCGACTTCTGATGAAGAACTGTTTCCCCATTTACAAAAGAAAGTTCACCAGCATATTTTCCACTCCCCCCCCCCCCCCCCCCCCCCCCCCCCCCCCCCCCCCCCCTCTCTCTTATGGCTCTGTTTTGTTTTGTTTTTTAATCACTGAACTTCTGTTTCTAGCAAATACAAAAGACAGCTTTCGATCAAAAACAGAAAGGAATTGCAACCTTGTATGTTCTTCCACAACCCAACATTTACACAAATTTTCTAAATAGCCTAACAATCTTTTATAAAAATGGACACTGAAATTCATGACAACTTCTGAGACATCGGAACACGAAAATTATCATCCTCTCAGCTTAACCCTCCTCATCAACTCACATCGAAACGAGTCTAACAATAGCATCAGCTCATCACTTCGCAGTTATGCAAGTTAGAAATAAATAGGGACTACCATTCTCAAATGGTAGACCCTCGGCCCTTCGTAACAACCTCCACCTTAGCCTCTTGTGAGGGACTATGACATGGTATATCCCCAATCCAAGCTGTTTATTTGCCTCCCTCGACTAGTTGCCACCTTAGGCTTTGAAAAGTAAACATTTTACACATATCCTTACCATCTGCAGTCACCAGGACTCAATGCTGCCATAGAGTCTATTACCTTAACATAGCACAAGGAACTGCACAGGTAGAGGCCCCAATGCTCTCTAAATATCCCCCCATGACCTCTCCCCTTCTTCGCTACCCCTCCTCTCTCTCTTTCTCTCTCTCTCTCTCTCTCTCTCTCTCTCTCTCTCTCTCTCTCTGTGCTGTACTAATGTCTTCATACTAAAGCTGACATTCATCACATTTCTTTTAGTTGCAAAGATAAAATTTTTACTGTCACCAATTTTGAGCAAGTAACCCCAAAAATGATGCATATAAATTTCTGTGTATGTGTGTGAATACAAAAATAAAATCTGCATTTTTTTGTTTTCTTTCTTTCTTTCTGCGTATGCAGGCTGATGCTCCTGCGACACTGCCTGTATAGACAGGCAGTGGAGTTTTGTGTGTATGACCGTTTTTTTATCCCGCCATTAAGGCAGCCATACTCCATCTTCAGGGAAGGTGCATGCTATGTGTAACGTGCCATCCATACCAACGGCCAAACTGGCCTTCTCTTTCGAAAGTTGGTGATGGGATTTTACGTGTGTGCAAGATGTTGTGCGTGCGTTCACACACGGAACCTCGGTTTATAGTCTCATTCAAAGGACTGTATGGGGAATGGAGTCAGAACCAATGTTAACTCTGAGGGAAAAATCCCCCTGTGCCGAAATTCGAACCCACAACCCCAGGATCACGAGTCCGGCGCTCTACCAACTGAGCTATTCCGGCCCCAATTTTTTGGTTTTGTTTCGTTTAATTTTGCTGTCCCATCTTCTATGCCACCTCAATGGCAGTGCACCCACGCCAATCATTCCAACACCATGTCCACACCCAAAGTGCAGCCTGGCATGCCACAGCCTCGACAATTCACAGGGAGCAGTCAATGTCAGTTCGTCAAGAGGCAACCCACTGGAGGACACGCTGCTGCCGAGTCACTCCGGTGGTGTTCAGTGGAGTCTGTTCTGATCCAACATATGCAGGACACCACCTACTAAACCCCATACAGACAACAATAACTGGCTTATTCGTGGAGCTGGCATGAGTGAGCTCTCCCTCCGAAGGGCGCTACCATATCTGTCCAATGACAGCCCCCATGGACTCGCCAGTACCAGTGACCCTGATGGAATCAAACCAAGGCCACAGACAAGGCCCCCTTGAGAGCAGGGCATGAAGGGCTACAGAGTTTGAGACTTTTTTTATGCTGATTGACAAGAATGAGTGATGCTACAGATTTCCATTCCTGCACTCAATGCTTACTTTCATGATATAGGCCTCAACCAGGCCCGAAAAATCCACACACCTGCAGTGTCGGTCAGGAACTTTGAGCAACACTCTCAGAGATGCATCCATTTAAGTGGTTGAAACTCCACTGTGTGGCCCCAGTTTTCCCAATTGAGCCATAGCAAGCTCAACTCTGGGTAGGAGCAGGGCAAGGTAGAAAAATCCCACATGGCTCTGATGGGAATCAATCTCGTGACCTCCCAGCCGGGAGGCCACAACACTTACCACTTGGCCATGACAGCTGGTGTAAACTCTGCATGTTTGTCTGAATGCATGTGTATGTGTACATGGTAGTCAGCCCACTCACTCTTTTCCACAGGGGTGTTTCCAAACCCGTAGTATTTCCCTCCAGAATTGGGTCTCGCAGGACCTATCCCACCTGAAAATAGCCAGAAAAAGTCAAGGGACTGCTTGACAACAGAACGTCCACCTGAAAATAGCATGAAAAGGTCTAGGGACTACTTGACAACAGCACGTCCACCTGAAAATAGCAGGAAAACGTCTA
This sequence comes from Conus ventricosus, assembly GCA_018398815.1. Classification (NCBI taxonomy): domain Eukaryota; kingdom Metazoa; phylum Mollusca; class Gastropoda; order Neogastropoda; family Conidae; genus Conus; species Conus ventricosus. Next base: position 108,008,597 of record CM031595.1, on the reverse strand, counting down.
GGGACTGCATGACAACAGAACGTCCACCTGAAAATAGCATGAAAAGGTCTAGGGACTACTTGACAACAGCACGTCCACCTGAAAATAGCAGGAAAACGTCTAGGGACTGCATGACAACAGAACGTCCACCTGAAAACAGCATGAAAAGGTCTAGGGACTACTTGACAACAGAATATTCACCTGAAAATAGCAGGAAAAGGTCTAGGGACTACTTGACAACAGAACGTCCACCTGAAAATAGCAGGAAAAGGTCTAGGGACTACTTGACAACAGCACGTCCACCTGAAAATAACAGGAAAACATCTAGGGACTGCATGACAACAAAACATCCACCTGAAAATGGCATGAAAAGTCGAGGGACAGCTTGACAACAGAATGTCCACCAGAAAATAGCAGGAAAAAGTCTCGGGACTGCTTGACAACAGAACGTCCATCTGAAAATAGGAAACTCTAAGGACTGCCTGACAACAGAATGTCTTGAGGTTAATGATTGGGGAAGGGGGGACTCGGTCATATCCAGGTCATGACTCTTAGATTCTTCTGCTGTCAGATTTTTTTGTTTTCCTGGTGCTGCTGGGATTTGAACCTGCAACTGCTGGATGGGTGGGCATCTTAAGGTATTGCCTTTTAGACGGATGTCTTACAAACATCGCTGTGGAACATCTGTTTTAAGTTGGGAAATTAACCCATATGAAGTTCACTTCTGTTCCTCCTAAACAAGAACTAACTGGAACTCTTTTCATGTGCCTCTGCTGCTACTTCTAGGGTTCTGTTAGGTTTTTTGTTTTGTTTTTTACCAAAAATCACCAGCTGCCACAAGAGATCATAGGCTAATGAGCCAACAAACCTTTAGCTCCAATCTCTATGGAGAGGACTTAGGCTCAAAAGCCAAATTCCCTCAAGCTGCTGGTTACACTGGCATATTTCTCAGTCTTGTAGATGTGAACTTGCTCCATTCTGCTTTCATGTTGGCACACTGAACCAAAATTGTCTAGATGAACCTGAGTGGAGTACGTAATCCAGTCTCATGCCACTCTTCCTGATGATCACTGGATGGTTTTCCCATTCTGGAAGGTCTACTGTACCCTTCCAGATAACACTCTGTCCAGTAAAGCCTGCTTCCATGCTCTTGACCTTGCAGCTGTTCCAGACTATGATTTGTGGCTTCCTGCCCTGTAGGACACTGATGCTGGGGCTTACGGAGACCTTGTGTTTCCTCTGGGAGTGCTAACCACAAGTGCAGTCTCCTTCAACACAAAAATATCTTCACCAAGTAAAGCAAACATTACACAAAAAGGGACCAGTACATGCACCCCCACACACATGCACATTAAAGCTCTACATATATGGTAACTAACAAATCCACTTATTGGAACAGCCTATTTTCACTTAGATCCTTTTTAAAGTTTGAATTACAATTCATTTGCTGATGCCTTACTGCTTGCTTGAATGTTTGCAAGTCATAAACAAATAAAATCTAAGCAAGTTTAAATTCACATGTTTTTAATGGCAACTGTTCCAGGACAGAGAATACCTAGACAGATGTCACAAGAGAATGTGAGCGATTCACAATGCACTTTGCTAAGGGTATGCTAGTCCAACAGTACTCTAATATGCACTTTGCTAAGGGTATGCTAGTCCAACAGTACTCTAATACCAGTGCAAGAACTAGACAAGGCAAAACAGAAATGAACACACACAAAAAGGTGTAAACATACAATACGAAACACTTATGTAACTTTTAAAGAAATGTGACTTCAAATTTTACGATAGACAAAAAGTGCACTAAACAATACACCCTGACAGCAGTCAGCATGAGAATGACAATATATGAAAGATGACAGGGAAGAGAGCACAGGTCGAAAACAGATAGCAGAAATGAGGAGGGAGAAAGACAGAGAGAAAAGTGGGTGGATGGGAGGAGAGCAAGATGTGACCTGGATCACAACAAAAAAGGATGTATCTGTATCTGTGCATGTTTGTATGCGAAGGGGAAACCATGATGGGAGGGGGGAGGCAGGGAAGAGAGGGTAGAAGGTGAATAGAAGAGAAGATAGCATGGAACAATGTGTCAGAAAGTCATAATAAACAATCAATGTAATAATTAACCCTTTAACCACAGGTACTGCAAAGTGAAATGCATATATGGAAAGAAAGGGGGTCAGTTATCTATAGCGGCCAACCAAGCTCTGATCACAGGGTAAGCTGCATTACTCTTGCACCAAAGAGTGAGGGGGGGAAAACAGAACTCCAGGAAAACAGAAGAGCCATTGTTCTGTGTGCCTTCCCACGAAAACTATATGCCCCATGCTGTAAAATGCCATAGTACATCATTATTTACCCTTTCTTTTTTTTATACCTTAGAGGGAACTTTGCAGCTGTCTGTTAATCATCTGCATCAGCAATTTTGGATCTGCCATCGATATTCGTTCCCGAGATCGTTTTCACTTGAACAGTTTGTATCTTCATGACGACAGCTGGAGTGCATTTTCTTAAAGGACCTGAATTCAAATGTGTATGCAGCCTCATCACATGAAAGACGACTGACCTCACATTCTCAATCAGAATGGGTAAGTTTCAAAATCATTCACAGTATATGTATCACTATTATTTCTTACTGCATTAGCTTGGAATGACACATATTCATGTTTTCAGTTTCTACTATGAATAGTATCACTCTTCCTCTCTTTAATATATCTTTCATCTTGATATTGCTATGATTTTCTTTTTTTTTCAGTGACTCAAAAGAGTTAATTGCAATACAGTTATTTTCACTGCTTTAGTAACACACACAGACTGAGGTCATGTTATGTTTTGTCACAAGCAATACCAACCCATCGTTCGTTCTGGACGTAGCTGTTGAGATACTTCAGTGTCTGAAATATTCAACTCCGATAGAATGCTGCTGAGTTCCTGCAAACACCAAACGTACTGTCATTGTTTTGTTTAGAAAAACAGGGAGTCAAATTTGTTTTTTCTATCTGTTGTCACACAGAACTTTGCATGAAATAACTTGGGTAGGTGATAAAACTACACAATGGAACATATCAACAGACTTTAGTCCTCTGAAATCTCAAAACCAGTTGAGTAGCATCTAAAAGAGTAAGGAAAAATTGTAAAGAATTCATCTTCTTTGACATCTATCTTAGAACCTGCTTCAAAAACTTACATTTGTTGTCTATATCATCATTCACTATGACTTATTTTTATCATTTTTCAAAAGCATTTTACGTCCTACATGACAAGGATCCTTTGAGTGTTGTAGGGACATTCTATCTGACATTATTAGAATCATTTCTAAATATCAAATCTTGCCAAAATCAGACGAATTTGCATAAATCATGACAACAGTGACACAGATACCTTAGTCAAATCTTTTCTTTCTTTTTTTCTAAAAACAAATCCAGATCAATGTCCATTAGGGAAGGCAATGTTCTCCTCAGACATATGCACACAAAGACCCACCATTCTTCTCCAGAAAAAGATACTGAAGAAGTCTGTGAAGTTTATCTTAATTTCTATATACAATATACCTCACAGGCAATGGTAGAAGCACCACTATTCTTGCAAATAATGAAAAAGCAACTCACAATCACATCATTTTCTCAAATGCATTTAAACTGATATCCAAATTTGTCATTCTCATGTTACTTAACTGAATTATGCTCCAAATTCTAAGCAATATGCATGCTGAACCCGTTGGGTCTAAAGAACTGCATGGAGCAGTAATATTACTCCCATTATCACTACACAACAGCACAGATTAGAATCAGTACTCCAGTTACCACTCCTTCACACAAAATAATCACAACGGTTGTCTTATGGCCATGCAGTCTCAGTGCTCTCATTGATCTTAATGTATACATAAATGTACAAGTAACTCTGGTCACACTGCAGAAAACCTACCTTGGCAGTTTGACGAACAGCTTGGTATGGAACATTGCCACGTAAAGGGTCAGGTGGTCCACCATATTCTATGTGGAAAAAATATGCATAAACAGATAATCTGAGCACACACACACACACACTATGCACACACACACATGCACATGCATGGACACATGTGTTATGTCACAAAAAGTTTAACCTAAAAGTCATGTAACATATAGGATGAACTCAAACTTACAAGTTGCCTGATAAAATCTTGTGATATATCTCCCATTCAATTTGCCATAACGAGGCAGAGGTTAAGCTCACATGTCATGAACCGAAAGGTCATTGATTTGAGTCCATCACAAACATATATTTGTGGGATTCAAGGGCCTCAGCTGACAGTCCTACCCATGACTGCTGAGAACAGTAAGGGCTCAAGGGGAAGACGCAGAACTACACAGTCCAGTGTCATCCACTCAATGGATCGCATTGCTCAAATTCCCTGCAAGTGTCTGTAGTTCTGAGGTGTGAATGGAGCTGGAACATACTTTCCATTTCAGACCAGAATAAAACTCTACACCAGCATGCGAATTTGTATCAATTATATGCATGGCTTGCCTTCAGCCTGAATGGTGTTGCAACACTGTGTTGGAGGCATTGTCTGTATTTAGTGAAGTACTGCCACAGGTCTTGATCGCTGATTCCGTGACTGTGCATGCAAAGCATTTCCACTATCACTGGGCACGAGAACCAAAGTCTGTATTAAATTTCACAATACTGATGATTTCATGAGCTTTACAAGAATTTATGTGCCAGGTAGATCCTCAAAAAAATGTAAAAGCAATACCAAAAAATCTATAGTTATTTCAATTTGTTTTTAATTCATCAACATATCACCATTCCAAACAGCTACAGGAAACCTTGCACATCATTCAAAATACTTACTAGTTGCATCTTGAATACATCCAGACTTTCTGTGTAGCCCTTTTCTGAAGTTTTGGTCTCCTTCCTCAACTAAATGCTTCATTAACTTCAAAGTCTGCAACCAAACACACACACAAGATACAGATAAACACAAAAAATCAGGTATAACATAATCATCTTATCACTTCAGTAAAAATACTAAGCTCACTGAACATTAAACCCTGCAGAAGCATCTCTATCTTTTCATTTTCCTTTTTTTATTCTACAAAACAAACTTTGATGATTAATATGAGTATGAACAGAACATGGAGGAGCCTTTCACAAGATGAACACAGAAGTGTTCTTAATGCATGTTCACAATTTTTTTTCTGCACTATTTCCAATCCTCAAACCTTAACTATTACTGACAAAAAAATGAACCAGATCTATAAAACTGAGAATCAGAAATCATAAGCGCATACATCCCTAAACGATTACTGGCATGCTGTCGGGGAAGAAGAGTACATCATCCTCATTATTCCATTGATCACAGCTATATACACCATCCTATTTTTTCCCCACAGTATGTTCGACTTTGTTAGATCATCATTTCTCATCTTTGAGAGCTCTGTGAGGCTGAGGCCATTCATTTTTCAACAAATCTATCTGTGTATGCCAATTAGCAAATGCAATTATTTTCCATAAACTGACGAACTAATTCTGATAAGAACACAACATGACATGGTATGGGGAAATGCGCTGAAATTTACCAATAAATCACTTAGACCATGACACCTTAAACATTTTTATAAAGTGTTAATGCTACATTGTAACATTTCTAGACTTAATAAGCAACTAAACCACAGTCTCCACAAAAAATAAATGTTTGATCCATCTGGCAATATCATTTAATTTCTATGATTACTTTCTGATTTGTTTTTTGTTATTTGGGTGTGTTCTTAAAGAACTGGGAGTACTTTAGAATGGGAACACAAAGAAATGCTGTCTGTTTGTGTGTGTGTCTGTCTGTCTGTCTGTCTGTCTGTGTGTCCGTGGTCAAAATGTGTTCCACTCGCTCCAGACAAAACTACTGGGCCGATCTTTCTGAAAATTTGTAGGTATGTTCACTATGGGTCAAGGATGATGCCCGATGTTTTAGTTTACCGTTACAGCCGTTACTAACGGCTGTAATGGCCTGTAACACTTTTTCTTCTCCATGGAATATCTCAGAAAGTACTTGGCTGATCTTTGTGAAAATTAGCAGGTATGTTCATTATGGGTCACGAATGATGCCCGATGTTTTAATTTACCCCGTTACAGCCGTTACTAACGGCTGTAACAGCCTGTGACGGTTTTTCTTCTTTATAGAATATCTCAAAATGTACATGGCCGGTCTTTCTGAAAATTTGTAGGTATGTTCATTATGGGTCACGGGTGATGCCCGATGTTTTAGTTTACTGTTACAGCCGTTACTAACGGCTGTAACAGCGTGTAACGGTTTTAATTCTTTATGGAATATCTCAGAAAGTACTTGGCCGACCTTTATGAAAATTAGCAGGTATGTTCATTATGGGTCACGGATGATGCCTGATGTTTTAGTTTGCCCGTTATAGTCGTTACTAACGGTTGTAACGTCGTGTAACGATTTTTCTTCTTTACGGAATATCTCAGAAAGTACTTGGCCGATTTATAAGCGGTTTGGATGATCTTGTGACAAATCGGAGCCTCTGTCCATATGTAAGTGATGTAATGCTGAAAATGGATTAAACAACCGTTAAAAACCGTTAGTCTGCCGTTATTTCTTATATATAGGTGGATTTTAATGAAATTTTGTATATAGAAAGGTTATCACACACAAATGGCATTTCTGTATAGTGTTTCAAAATTTGACCGTTAAAAACCGTTATTCTTGACATATTGTCCAATTTGGATGAAATTTGATATGTACACAGGCTTTAGCCCAGTGAGGACTAAAATTCCGGTTTCAAAACTGTATATCGGTTATATAAGCGTTAAACCGTTATTTTGCCGTTATTTTTTATATATTGGTGGGTTTTAATGAAATTTTGTTTATAGAACGGTTATCACACACAAATGGCACTTCCATGTAGTGTTTCAAAATCTGACCGTTAAAAACCGTTATTCTTGACATATTGTTCAATTTGGATGAAATTTGGTATGTACAGGCTTTAGCCCAGTGAGTACTAAAATACCGGTTTCAAAAGTGTACATCGGTTATATAACCGTTAAACCATTATTTTGCTGGTTTTTTATATATTGGTGGGTTTTAATGAAATTTTGTATATAGAAAGGTCATCACACACAAATGGCACTTCCATGTAGTGTTTCAAAATCTGACCGTTAAAAACCGTTATTCTTGACATATTGTCCGATTTTGATGAAATTTGGTATGTACACAGGCTTTAGCCCAGTGAGGACTAAAATACCAGTTTCAAAAGGGTACATCGGTTAAATAACCGTTAAAACCGTTATTTTGCCTTTATTTCTTATCTCACAAAGCACTTGGCCGATTTATAAGCGGTTTGGAAAACTGGGAGTACGTTTATATGCTTCGCATCTTGTTTATTGTTAACATAATGTACCTTATACTTGACATGACATGAATTTTTGCTCAGCCTTTTCACCATAAACTCCAGCAGAAATTCGCAGTGTGCAGGCGACTGAAAGTGAGATCTGAAATCAGACAAAAACAGAACAAGACAATGCATGTGTCTACTCTCAAGCTTTGGCAAACGTGTCGAACATGAACAATTTCAATTTGGGTATCAATCATCCATCAGTGATGCCAGTACATCTAAAATGACCAATCATCATGATGTCCAACAAACCATTCATCTCACCAGTTCATTTTCAGGGGCTGAATACATCACACACACACACACACACACACACACACACACACACACACACACACACACACACACAATCTCACATGATACAAACACACTCTCTCTGTAACACACATGCACAAGCACGCATGCGCACACACACACACACATACACATGCACGACGCACACTTGCACGCACATATGCACATGGGGGCATGTGGCATACATGAATCACAAGCACATTTCTATTACAGGCTCACTTTTTAAAATACTCTCTCTCTCTCTCTCTCTCCCTCCCTCCCTCTCTCTTACTTACACACACACACACACACACACACACACACACACACACACATATATATATGCACACAGGGTGGCAAGCATACATGAATGCACAAGCACTCGCTTTTTGTCACACCCTGACTTGTAATAGTATTCGTAAAATACACATTTAGAATGTTTAGAATCCACTCTTTTTTTATGTATTTCTTCCTTCTTTTTTTTTCTCCTTCGACACTTCAAGTTTTCCTCATACTTAATTCCTTTGTCACTTCTTATTAAGCACTGGTATAGTTAATATGTGTACCTTGGTGTATCAGTAGTTAAGATTTGAAGTGTTTTCCCTACACTCTAGAGAAGTCTGTTTATATACCCAGCACATTCGCACTTACACACTGGTGAGTTGATTTTAACGTGGTGACAGCCCTGATGTGGCCCTCTGCGGTCGGCTGGGCTATAAGCAACATTATCTTATCTTATCTCGCACTCACACACACACACTCTACCTTACCTGGTCAGTCCAGACTCTGGCTTGGGGGTTTCGTCAGGATTCTTACCTCTTCACTGGCATGAACTAGCAAGTAAGGTCTGTCACAGTTACTGTCTGTCTGTCAGTGTCCGGGCCCAGCAGTGATACTGTCAAAGCCGTCCTAGCCGTTGTAACCGTCTACGGCTGTACTGTCGCAGTGCTAGCGCTAAACTGTCTCCTGTTAACTGGAGGCCTAGCACTGGTCTGTCATTAGTGTAACTGTCAGCACGACGAACCTTCTTCACTAACTACAAGTTAGTCCTAGCCGGTCCACTCCCTTCAGGCCCGAGTGTCAAACTCCCTAGCTAACTACAAGTTAGCTACTCCGCTCTCTTCAAGGCCTAGCGTAGTACTACCAGAGTTCGTCTGCTTGTTTATGTGTCTGTCAGTGAACATTTCTCACACGAGGAGCACTTCCGTTGAGCTTGCCTATGTGCGCGGAAACCATGCGTCACTACAGAATGAGATTAAATTAATTTTTCATAATGATTTTGATCTGACTTCTGTATGGTACACACAGATCTACTCATGAATATGTATGTGTGCGCACGAGCTTGAGCGTGCACGTGCACACGAGTGTGTGTGTGTGTGTGTGGGGGGGGGGGGGGGGGGGGGGGGGGGGGAACACATGTGTATATATGTCTGTGTTGATTCTAATGTAAAATGTTGGGAAATATACCATTCACTGCAAGAAGGAACTGAGTAACATCACTGTGTACTACCTGTAATTTCTTGGTACAAATATCCTGGTATGGGTGACTCATCATCTGAAGTGCCTTTCATCAGCATTCCAACCTGAAAATTATCAAGTAAAACAATTATTTCTTTGGGTCCTTAATCTACATTATGTAAATAAAACTTTCAACTGACAGTGCATGCCTCTCAAAGTACACATCATGTCTTCTTTAGAACTTTCCTAATGATAAAAGCTACTTTTCAAATCATTACATGTTCTCATTAATTACTCACTATACTATACTGTTCAGTAAATCAATATTTTTAAAAAGTACTTCAAAACAAACATTTTAAGCATCAAGATAAGTCTGTGATAACTGTGATTTAATATGTTTGCATTACATTGCATTTTTTCTGTCATTGGGCTAACTCTGAAGCCAATAAATATCCTAACTCGCGCAGTGTTGAGATCATCTGTCATTTAGTGAACAACAACACACAACATCCATTCATTCATAATTTCAGTGTTCATGGTTAGCTCAATCTTTTTGCACTAAACACCTATTCTGACCAGATCTATAATATGGTAGGTTCTAGATTTCCCCGAAATGGGTGCCTTTCTTCAACTGTTGTCTAATATCTCTCATGAGATGGCTCTTAAATAATTGGTTCTCTTTTTCTCTCTTCCTAGTCATAGCTTTTTTGTAAATCATACAATTGTTTCAGTCTGTGCCTGGTGACATGATACTATTTCAAATTATGTGTGATCTATACCTCGATGAGTCAATATCAAACCTTTCTGAACAGAAGTCACTTGCCAGCTTTAAAAGTATCAGTATTTTTCACCACTTTTATCTTTTTTGGCACCTTAATCCACAGTCCAACGGTCATAGCAGATAGATTAAATAAATAGCAATATTTAAAAAATGAGCAGCAGGTTTGATTTTTAACATCATCAGACAAAGAAAAAGCAGAGTTGTTGAACCATTTCTTCCAAAGTGTGTTTACAACAGAAGGAGATGGTGGACTGCCTGATCCCCCCCAGTATGACTATGGAAGTGAACTCGCTGACTTTGACATTACTGTTGAAAAAGTGAAAAAGCTGCTGAAGAACCTCAAGACTGGCAAGACTCCAGGACCAGATGGTATTAACCCATTGCTGTTGTCCGAGGCTGCTGAAACACTGGTGCTCCCGGTAACGCTACTGTTGTTGTTGTTGTTGTCGTACCCTGGCTAAAAGACTCCAGGGATCATCCAAACAGCCAAAGCATTTGAACACTATGGCACAAATGCATCAGCTGGGGATGAGAACATTACGTGTGTGACCGTTTTTGATTACCCCGCCACATGGGCAGCCACACTCCGACTTCGGGGGATTTGGGAGACTGATAATGTTATGCTAGGAGCTTGTCACGACTGAAGACAATCCCCACATAACTATGCAGAGCATAACAACATTTTGATGTAGCCTTGGTGTTCTGGCCTATGTCAATTGGTCTGACACAGCCTTAAGCCAAGGCGTCCGCTACTGTTTAGGAAGTCTCTTGAGGAATCGAAGCTACCGCAGGACTGGAAAACAGCGATAGTGACACCAGTTTTCAAGAAAGGGAGCAAACTTCTAGCTAACAATTACAGGCCAGTGAGTCTCACTTGCACTCTCTGTAAGGTCATGGAAACTCTGGTGAGGGAGCGGGTGATTAAGCATCTCCAAGCCAACGACCTAATATGCAGAGAACAACATGGCTTCGTCCAGGGGCGTTCATGTGCTACCAGCTTTTGGATGTTCTGGATACGTAGACGAAAGTGCTTGACAGTGGAGGTTCCATCGATGTGATCTACATGGATTATCAGAAAGCGACAGTGTACCTCACTGCCGACTAGTCAGCAAGGTTAAAGCCCATGGAGTGTCAGGGAATGTCTTGCAGTGGATTGAGGCTTTCTTGGGCGAGGGAAAACAGAGGGTGATCGTGAATGAAGCATCATCACAGCAAGCTGATGTGACAAGCGGAATCCCACAGGGGAGTGTGTTGGGTCCACTGCTGTTTGTGATGTACATCAATGACTTCCCCAGCCGAGTGGAGAGCAGTGTAAGGTTGTTTGCCGATGATACAAAGATTTTCACGAGAAGTGATCAGGAAGCAGCTATGCACATACTTCAGGATGACCTGGACAGACTCCAGCAGTGGTCGAGAGACTGGTTACTCAGATTTCATCCTGAGAAGTGCAGCGTATTGAAGTTGGGGAACGGGAAGTCAGAGGCAGTCTATTACATGAGAGGGAAGACCAACCAAGGAGAAGATTACAACTTGGCCCTTGCTGAAAGTGATGTAGAGAAGGACCTAGGTGTCCTGGTCGACAACAAGCTTGACTTCAAGGCGCATGTCACAAGCATCACAGCAAAGGCGAACAAGGTTGTTAGCATCATACAACGCTCATTTGACTTTCTTACTGAGGACCTGTTTACCCAGCTCTTCAAGTCGCTGGTCCGACCACTGGTGGAATATGGGCACACTGTATGGAATCCACACTCAAAGACCGACCCCCTGCAAAGACACTGAGGATGTGCAACGCCGTGCTACTAAGCTAATGGGTTCACTGAAAGAGAAGTCATATCCAGAATGACTCGCCACTCTGAAGCTTCCCAGTCTTGAGCACCGAAGAAAACGTGGTGACATGATTGACACATATACGTTCATGGTGTCTACAAGACAGATCAGCCACAGTTCACACTTGCAGTAAGCAGAGAGAGAAGAGCAAACAGTCTTAAGTTGAATAAATCACACTGCAGGCTCAATGTACATAGTTCCTACTTCTCAGAGCGAGTCATCAACACCTGGAACAGCTTGCCGGACAGTGTTGTCACTGCACCTACCATGTCAGCTTTCAAGAGCAGGTTGGATGACCACTGGACAAATCTGCCACAATCTATGATCCAGATTGCTACCACTAGCCACGCATGCCAAATTAAGCATTCTGGATTACCTCCTGGAAAGACGAACTGGCCTACCCAGGTCTCAAGCGTCTCAACGATCAAGTATCAAGTAAGTTTTTTTTTTTTTTAATGCATTCGAACATCCGTTCTTTTGAACTCGCGTCAGTGTGCTGGTCATTATGTTCTTCTTCTTCTTCCTAAAATACTGGTTCACTCAAAAACGAGTAGGTCACCAGCGTTATCTTATTATACCATTTATCCAGAGGTGGTTGATCGGGTTATAACATCTATAAATACTTTGTCATCCTTCATCGCGAATATAACATAAATGTAATCGTAAAAAACAAAAGTGTGAACAACTTCCTACTAAAGTAGACCTGATCCTTGATTAAGTTCATGTTGGGAACTGCCATCGTAATTGTTTACCAAGGGAAGTAAGTCTAAAATTTTGTATCGTGGGATGTTTAGGATGGCACGGCTCTGTGTGTGTGTGTGTGGGGGGGGGGGGGGGGGGGGGGTAGTGGTGGTGGTTGTGGTTTTTTTTTTGTTTTTTTTTTGTTCTGTGTTCTGAAGTAACCAAAACGTGGCCCAAAAAAAACCAAAACTGCGTGATGGTGGGAACTGTCCGAAAATTCGCAAAATCATATATGTGTGTGGAGAGAGAGAGAGAGATTGTCTTCTTCTTCTTCTTCTTCCTAAAAACACCGGTTCACTCAAAAACGAGTAGGTCACTGTAGAATGTGTTTGTGGGTGGGAGACTTGCAGACATGAAGAGTGGAGGCAAAGACTTGACGAGCTGATTAAAGCCGTTGCTTGTTTATTCCTCCATCTTCTCGTAACCCCCTATCCTAGCGCCCCCTCTATTATCTATCTCTTTAGTTATCTCCCTTTACGTAGTCTGCTACGGTAATACCACAACTCCCCCTTTTGAGTGGGTGGACAATTCTTTCATCTATGGTATATAAATTGTATTAATATTAACAATTTGTTTTTAACTAAACAATAAAAACAAAACCCTTGTTCTATTATTTCTTTCTCCCATGTCCTTCATAAAAGACTTAGAAGCATTAAATTCAATGTGCATAGGCAAATAGTAGCATTAGATAATAGAAAAAAAAAACCATTGCATGCAAAACAACTCAAAACAACTCTTTAAAAGGCAGCTTCATTCTGATATTGTTCTCCAAACAGAAGGTTGATTTCAAAACTGGTGTTCCTTCCACAGAATGAAGGGAATTCCACCTAAATTAACTAAATGAAACTGGCTCTCAACTACACTGAGCCTTAACTATGTGCAACTGCACTGAACTAAAGCATAGCTCCAACTACACTGAGCTAAGCATGAAACTTAAAAGGCCATGAATTGCATAAGCTCTCAACTACACTGAGCTTAGCATTGTATAATAAAGCTCTAGCTACACAGAGCTTGTAAAAAAAAGAAAATTTACATATTATCCTTTTTATGTAAACACAACTGCTTTTGGTGTTGTAGTTTGTTGACACCGTGAAGGTGAAGATTTGATTGATCCTTCTACAAATTCAGTTTTTCTGGCTTTTTGACAGCCCTGCCACTTTTTGTGTGAAAAGCAACAGGTGATGAGACTGGTGTAGGCTTCTGCCTCTTGAGAGGAGATTTCTTTGCTGGAGTGTCCGTCTTCGATGATGTTGGACCGTTCACTATCTGTCGAGGTTGTGGTGATGGTGGCGGTTCTCGCGTCACTTCTGCTGTTGGTGGAGGTGAAACCACTGGAATCAGGTGACGTTGATTGCGACGTACGTTCCCTTGAGCGGTGTTGATCACATATGATCTGGGGTTATGGTGTGGGGTTGAAACAGTTCCAAATCTGTCCAGATCTCTAATGTACACCTTCTGGGAGGATGCTAGTGGAGTCGCCTGTTTGGTGTTGTGACGTTTGTCGTAGTTCCGTTTTTGTTTCTCCTTTTGCATTGTTTCTCTGGCTTTCACGTTTGGGATGTTTGGTGTTTTGGGGGTGAGGGAGGAAGGGAGTTACCACAGTCACCAGCGCGCATGTTAAAAAGTAAAATAAAATACCATAAAACAGTGCGACTCAGACTGTTGGCCCCTGGAGCAAATTTAGCAACAAGGGGTCGCACTCGATATTCAAGAAGATAAAAGCAATGGCCAAATTCAGGCCCAGGTAATAGTAAAATATCAGGGAAGTAAAAATAGAAAATCGTCAATATGCAGATCTCAGAACTGTCGAATCAATTTGTTTTTTGAATGAGATTGCATTTGTGGCAATCTTGATGGCACCCGGCAGTGAGTTCCACAGCCGTACAGAACTGTGTGTGTGTGTGTGTGTGCGCGCGCGCGCGCATGTGTGTGTGTGTGTCACACATCAAGGACTTAACATATGAAGACAGACTGAAACATTTGAATTTGTTTTCACTAAGCTACCGACGAAGAAGAGGGGACCTGATTCAGATGTACAGACTTATCAAGGGAAAGGACAATATTGACATAAATGAATTAGTGACCTTTAATAAAGGAAACAGAACACGTGGACACACCACCCTTTAAGTTAAAAAAATTAAATGGAATAAAAGATTGCAGAAAGTATCATTTCTCTAGAAGAGTCTTTCAAGACGGGAATAGGCTTAGCGATGATATAGTCCTGAGTACCAGCTTGGATGATTTCAAAGACAAAATAGACAAAAAATTTTCAAGCACACATTGGTGCACAAAATAGACCACATTTGCCAACGACTGGAAGCAAGTGAGGGAGCCCATAATAAGCCGCGAGGCTTAGGGCCCATACCTGATACCTGTGAAGCCCAAGAAAGCTAATTGATGCACTTTGGACAAAGGAGAGGGATCTTTTTTTTTTAATCTATTCTTTTTTTTCTGTATTTTGTTAATAATTTAAACCAACACAAAGATCCGGGATATACATTAAAGTATCAACTTACGTGTGAACTTTATCAGCTGGTTTTCGAAAATGTGTTTGCAGGGTTTTCTACGGTTACACAATGTATCGCAAGGCCAGTATTTTTTTTTTTTTACGCGTACAGGCGTGCATATACACCCACACACACATTGACGCATGTGAGCGCGCGCGCACACACACGCATACACACACACGCGCGCGCTCGCGCGCACTCACACACACACGCATGCGCGTGCGCACACACACATACACACACGCACACACTTTGTGTCAATTTTGAACGTATTGTCTTTATTCTAAAAAAAATACCGGTGTAAAGACAGAATCGAAAGAAGAAATCGCGCGAGAAGATTGCATCGTCGGTGACGAAGATGTCAGTTCTTGAGAAGTCTAGTGACGTTTGGCGACGCATTTATTCACAGTATGAAAATGTATTGAGGGTAAAAGCGGAAACCATGACGAACAAGAAAAAAAGGCAGGAACTTCTTACGCTGGACAAATGGTTTGTCGATTGGGCTCTCCGACTTGTCTGCTAATCTACTTTCGGTTGCCTTAACATCAAGTAGTAGTAGTAGTAGTAGTGTAGGGACGTAATCAATACATAGGCCGTTAAGCCTTTCAATGTCCCCTCGTGTTATTTTACTTTTATGACAGGGTTGAAAATGCATGCAATATAAATTTTCCTTCTTATTCATCAAAGCTTCTAAACTGTACTTTAAATTTCAAGTCTTCATCCAGCAAATTCTTAAAAACATTAGTATTTTTAGCAAATTTAAGTGCAGTTGTCAAACTGTTCCAGTTAGTAATAACTCTGTTACTGAACTTGAATCTCCCCATGTTAGTATGAAACTGCTTAACAAAAATTTTGCCTTCCGAATTTCTTGTTCTATCTGTTTTAACAGCCTCAAAAAAGTAGTCCCACTGTATGTCCGTTTGCTGGTGAAATATTTTGAACACTTCAATCAAATCCCCTCTAATACGTCTACCTTTTAAAGAGTGCAAATTTAAGTAATTTAATCTATCTGTATAAGACATGTTTGTACATTCTTGCAAGATTTTAGTAGCTCTTCTCTGTACTCTTTCAATTGCTATTGACTGTCTTTTCAAGTGTGGGTACCAAATTATATTGCCATATTCAAGATGCGGTCTAACCATAGCTTTATATAACTTTAAAAACGTTTCTTTATTTAGGTAAATAAAAGTTCTTTTTATTAATCCAATCATTTGGTTTGCTTTATTTATACATTTTTGAATGTGAATATCAAAGAGTAAATCTTTATCAAAGATTACCCCAGATCCTTTTCTTCCTCACATTTCTGTACCAGCCTATTTCCACCATCTATTTTCATGTTGTATTCATGTTCAGGATTGTTTTTGCCAACATGCAAAACTTTACATTTTTCAACATTAAAATATAGATTCCACTTGTCTGACCAGTTTTGGAGGCAATTTAAATTTTCTTGCAGACTATTATAGTTATCTGATTTGTCATATATTTTTGTATCATCAGCAAAAATTTTACAAAAACTATTTACCTCATCTGGAAGGTCATTTATAAAAATAGTAAACAGTACAGGTCCTAAAATGCTCCCTTGGGGAATACCACTCATAACATCTTTCTCTGTCGACATACAGTTACCCACTCTTACTCTTTGTTTTCTATTTGACAAAAAGTCTCTAATCCAGTTTAGCAACTTACCTACTATACCGTATGCTTCCATTTTTTTCAATAATCTCTCATGCGGAACCGTATCAAAAGCTTTACGGAAATCAAGGTAAATTATATCAACAGAGTACTTATTCTCTAGCATGTTAACTAAATCTTCCATAACTTCAAGTAGTTGTGATATGCAAGACCTTTTTTACGAAAGCCATGCTGGCATACTGCAAACAAATTATTATCAGTGAAGTGAGATACTATGACATCTCTTATAATGGATTCTAGCACTTTGCATGCAATGCAGGTTAAGCTTACCGGACGATAGTTGCCTGGCTCAGATTTTGACCCTTTTTTAAAAATAGCAGTAACTTCTGCCGATTTCCAGTCGAGGGGTAATTTTCCTGTCTCTAATGATTTATTATAAATCTTACTGAGCGGTACAGCTAACTCCTTACTTAATTCTTTTAGAACTTTAGATTATTTCTGTCACGGCACTTTAAATTCGCGAAGGCTCGAAACCATGCAGTTATTAGCGTAGCTGTTCCAGACTTAAAGAAAGTCTAGGCATCTAGTAATACATTGAAACTTGGTGCCGGAGTAGCTCAGTTGGTAGAGCATCGGACTCGTAGGCCTAATCTTAGGATTGCTGATTCGCATCTCCGCGGGCCGTTTCGGTTCAGGGGGAATTTTTCCCTCGGAGTTAACATTGGTTCCTCTCCTCTTCCTAAAACACCGGTTCACTCAAAAACGAGTAGGTCACCCATACATTCCCTCGAATGAGACTATAACCGAGGTTCTGTATGTGAACGCCCGCACAACATTTTGCACACACGTAAAATCCCATCACCAACTTTCGGAAGAGAAGGCGAATTTGGCCGCTGGTATGAATGACACGTTACACACAGCGTGTACCTTCCCCGAAGTTGGTGTATGGCTGCCTTAATGGCGGGATAAAAAAAACAAAAACGGTCATACACACGCAAGTGTCAGAATAATCAACTTGATGATTGTGGACACTTTACGGAAAGAAGAAGGAGAAGTACATCACTTCAACATGTCTTTACTACAGTAATGTTTTGGTTGAAAAGCTGATGATATTCTTCTGATAATGACCATCGATCATAAATTCAATCATTACTGTCATGCTTGGGATGCACAGCGTTAAGAAAAAGAGAGAACATAGTTTGTTGTTGGACAGCACGGAGGTGTGGTGGGGGTTGGGGTATGGCAGAAGGGGGGGTTTGAAGGAGTGGATAGTATCAGAGGGAGAGGACATATGGGCTGGGGGGGGGGGGGGGGGTAAAGGCCTTGAGGGCATGTTCAGACCTCCACCTAATGAAGTGCAGACACAGCAATGGTCTCCAACACACCACCAGGCTTCGCTGGCCCAACTCAGCAGCAAGGCTTGGCAGGGGTGGGGAGAGTTAGGTGTTCTGAAGTAACCAAAACGTGGCCAAAAAAAACCCAAAACTGCGTGATGGTGGGAACTGTCCGAAAATTCGCAAAATCATATATGTGTGTGGAGAGAGAGAGAGAGATTGTGTGTGTGTGTGTGTGTGCACCTACCATGTCAGCTTTCAAGAGCGTGAGTTAGGCGAGGCTTAATGTATTGCATATGTTTTGCCATTGTAACCAGTGTATCTGGAATTGAAGGTATAATTAAAAGGAATTACTTGATCTATGCCCTTCAAACAGAAGTCTATGGAGAAATGAAACTAGATATTCTTAGAGACTGCAATTTGTTGATTACACAGTCTACTTTGCAATTCATTCAGGATGTAATGCCAGCACCAGGACAAACCATGGCTGTTGTAAAGGTTGAAGCATGTAATCCAGTCTTCTTGTGTTTGTTTGCAGTAAGAGGGCCTTCCAAATCAGTTTTCAGAAGTTTTTTTTCAGATCTTCATTGATTGGTACACTGTACAGAAGAAGAAAAGGGAATAAAAACTGGTTCTCATAAAGCATATAGATGTAACTACCCACTTCTGGCAAGATTCTGGCATATTGCTTTGGCAGAGAATTCCAGGTTGAGAAAACTTGACACAAAATCTCTAGCATTTCAAACACACATCCCGGCACACTGCTTTTAGTATTTTGCATATACATGTGATAAGCAAAAAGACTTTACAGGAAGTTGCCAAGCTGATCCACAGATTTTATTAGAAGCTGTTGAATTGTTACTGACGATTTAAATCTTGCCCTTTTTTTATCACTTTATTTATTCTTATATACTAGTAGTATGTTTGTGTGTCTTTTCCATGGGCAATTGACTATGTCAGTGGGAAAAACTGAATTGAAATCAGTTCATGCGAGTTATTATTTGTTACCATTTATTGATTTTGTTTATTTGAATGTGATATGAGTTATTATTTGAGACCTGTTACTGATTCTTGCTTACTTAAATTGGGCTAAATCTATTACCAGGGGTAATGGTGAGCTGATTTGTTTTTATATGCAGTTGTAAAAATGAAATTTGCTTATAAACTGAATTGACTTATCTTCTAAATTTGTAATGTTCAGGTACCAGCAAGAGCTGCCTGCAGTTATTATTGGGAGAAGTGAAAGGTACATCAAACATGAAGAACTGGCAAAAGTGATGCAGTGGAAATTACTGGTGAGGATCCCATACTCTTATGATAGAAAGATGGCAGTGTACGCCCCTTACCTAAATATTCTAACACATATAATGATGTATACTTGTACGAGACTTTTAAGATTAGCATTGAACATTTCAGTTAGTTTAGTATGTGATTGTAATGCCTTACAATTGTACATGTGTGAATATCAGAGATTGGTTTGCTGTGGCTTATACACTCGGCCATATATGCAAGTATAGTAACTTTGAATGATGCAGATTTGTAAGAAGACAACATTCTTCTTATTGGAAAACTAACTGTGCTGGTCCATACTGGCTTGTGAACATTTTTGTTGTCACTTTCCACAAGCACATGTTGGCTCTGTAAGCATGTTCTTTTGGTTTTTGCATATCATGTTTCAGGTTGCAGGGCTGTGGGTCTTGCAGTGTTCATGGAGATGATTCATTCTGATAGTCATTTAGCTTAGAGTTGTGTCCACAAATCTGATCTGATTGTAGCAAAGTATTGTAAATTGTGTTGACAAGTTCGTGTCACAACAGTTACACTGTGATTTTTTTCCCCCATTGGTTTTGTGTGTGTGTGTGTTACCATGTGCAGTGCCTTCTCACTGACTCACTTCTGTCCTTTGCCCCTTCACCTCTCCCTCCCTCACATACATACAAGAAGGATATACAGACATGTATTCATGCACACTCACACACACAGACATACATACACACATGTACACTGTGGGAAAATGCCCAACTGGGCAACATCCTCATGTTGAATTTGAGAGAGAATGTGGATCCACTGTGAGCAGGGATTTCCATCCCTTTTCCACTAGATCTCATGTAGGTGGTCTTAGTGTTAGTCGTTTGGATGAGCTTGTTGACCAAGGTCTCAAATGCTGCATGCACTTACATAAAAGAATCCTTTGCCGCAGAAGACTTGTCCTTGCTTTGGAGATGACTCTTAAAAATCTGTTTTGAAAGATAAACAAAAATTTACACAGATGTTCTTGTTTCATTGTTGTTAGTGGGTTATGTTGATAGTATTTTGCATGAACACAGAACTTTGGTGCAGTGTGACCACCAGACTAACTGAATTTGATTGTTGAGGAGAGATACTTGCATGCCAGCCACACATATCAATGATCATAGAACAAGCACTAGAGTGCTTGTGTGGTGCATTTCCTTTAAGCATAGACCTTGACTGTACTTCTGTTTTTAAAATGTGCTTAGTTTAAAACAACAAGAAAAAAGAAAAATAAACAAGAGTTTTTTATTGGTTTTACAGGTTCATTATCATGTATACTTGTTGCTTGTGATATAGTTCTAATGGTATGGTTGTGATAAATGTCTTAAAAGTGACAACTGTATTTGTTCTGCCTTATCTTCCACAGCAGCTTTCTTCCCTTGCTCCCCTTAACAAGATGTTGGAGGTTTGAGCTTTTTCCCAAGCTTGGCACGTTCTTTATTGTTGTAGAAAGGAAAATGAGAAAGAAAGTAAACTTGATCAATATCCAGTATTTCAGGTCAGTTGATTTTTGCCTAGCTGCATTGATAGATAAATGACGTTTTCGTCTTGAAATTTTCACAATCAACTGTTGGAATGAATTTCTATGGAAGAAAATAAAAATCGGGTATGAATGCGCACCCACCTATGTGACTACTATGTCTTAATAAGGGAGCCAATATTCTGAATGATGATAACTTTAAACACCTGCCATTTGTGAGCAGAGAGGGAAATTTCGGCCTCGTCTTCAGCAGTTGGTGGAAGAAAACAGTGCAGAGAGTGTTGAAACGGCCAGCAAGAAAGCCTTTAAGGTTTTGCCCAACCTGCGTTCAGGCATAGAACCTTTGGTTGTGCTGAAAGGCGTTGGACCAGCAACAGCATCAGGTCAGTCTGCTTTCTTTTAAAACAAGTGTTGTAGAAATATAGATTGTTATTCATGCCATATAGACTATTTTGGGTTGAATAGGCATAACAGTGGATTTGAAGTTGACTTGAGAAACACGGGTCTCTCTTCCAAAAGTAGGCTCACAAAAGCGTGCAGCTCTGGTCACTTTACAACTTGTGAAGAATGAGTTTTCCGTTGATTCTGAGAGTCACTTTAACTGCCGTACAAAACACAAAACCACAATGACAACAAAAACAAAAACCTGGAGGCCGTTTGCAGATTGCAGTTTATACCTTTCATATTTGTCTCATGTGCATGCACACATATGCATGTATGCCCATGAAAATGTTGATGTCTTTATTTGCTTGTTCACTTCCTAGATTCAGAATTTTGTACAATTTCCATTTTTTTTTAGAGGATGTGGTATCTGGAAAAACAGTGTGAGAGAACTTAATGCAGGGGAATATCCCTGTCGGGGTTTTTTTTTTTCATTTCAGAGGAATACTTTTATTGTTCTTTATCATCAGTCATGGTTTGGGGCTAATGTTTGGAAATACAGTGATAAAACAGTTTTAATTTTAAAGCCATTGCCTCCCAAAATCTGGATCTACTCAGTACTGCCTTTTTCTCCAGTTTTCATCAGTCTGTTCTGTATTAGGCAAAACAAAAAATGTCTTCTTTACCATCTGGTTTGCACACATCCATGCATTGTTATCGAGGACTCATAATCTTTATTTATATATAAAGGATGTTGATCTGTACTCGCCTATATATTTTCTCGAGTATCTGTTTCTGTATGATGTAATTTTGTGAATGTGGGATTGTTTCTAATGAAGTATGGGTGTACTCTCACCTACATCATTTAAAAGGCCTCAACTTCATTTTGTTTATTTCTTTACATTTTAAATAAACCACTTATATTCAGACAGAATGTGGGCACATGGATGTTGGTAACTCATAGTGTCAGCCAGGAAGAACGATAAATGTGCAAGTTCCGATGATTTGAACACATCTGGGTGCAGAGTCACACACACAGCATTCAGAAGGTTAAGACCAATATTCTCTCAGCTTGAAAGGAGGCGACATCAGATTCAGTATTGTGGAGAAAGGGATGTGAAAGTACATATTTCCTTCATGTTTTGGTTTGCATGACTTTGACCCGTTTCTGGTCTTGGCCAAGGCAGTTCAATCTCTGGTTATTGTTGCCAGCTTGCAGTACTCGAGTGCCATGTTGCTGCTGCTGGTTTCCTAACGGCTGACCCAGTCCTCTCCCTTTGTGTCACTCAAGAGCTCTTTGTTGAGAAAACGCCACAGCCTGAGCTTGTGTGAAAGATCAGTGGAGTAGTGGCACAGCCGAACTAAGCAATCAGAATGCATAGCTGTTTGTTTTTTTCAGTTGTTCACAAAGGCAGTTGTAGCTATCACAGTGCATGTGGGTATGCCAGAAGCTGAATGACAGTGCCAGCACCAGTCTAATGGAAGAAAATCTCTAGAGGATTTTTTTTTTTTTTTTTTGCATTACTAACAAATGTTCAAAAAGGACAACAGGCGCAAGTGTTCAGGTGTAAGTTGTTCAGAGTGGGTATTAGTGCAGTGTGTACATGTGCATATGTTTTATTTTTATTGATTTGCCACTTGGGTGATTGATTGGTTGCCATTTTGCGTTACAGTTAGCCTGGGAAAATCTTCATGCAGAAGCTTTTGCTCCAACGTAAATCATGACGATTCTTTGAGACAGAGCTAACTTTGCAGTCTGGTTTTATAGGTTACATGTACAGGCACTGTACTGATTCCAGTTCTGAAGGTTTACAGAGAGGACATACAGTTTTCTGGCGTTTTGATTTTGTTGAATTTTCACCTCCTTTTCATTACTTACTTCTTCCTTACAGTGTTCGTTTATTACTTCAGCTACAAAGGTGGCGATACTTGCAATTGTTGGCTCTTTCTTATTTATCATTCTCGTGCTCTATAGCTATAAAAAGATCTTGTTCAGATAAAAGGATAGAAAAAAACTGGTCATGATTTCCCAAGCAGAAAACAGCATCCCATTTTTGCGTCAGGACAGTCTAGTCTTTTCCTCAGAAGCATCACAAGTGAAAGGAGAGAACATAATCATAAGTACTGTTCGGGGGCGTCGGCCATGTCATGTAGTGTGCGGTTTCTTTCAACGCTTCCCACAGGCATGGGAATTGACTGAAAGGGAAAACTCTGAAATGTAGGGGGGTCCGGGGGCATGCCCCCCCGGAAAATTTTTTTTTCAAGATCAAAATCTGTGCAATCTGGGCTATACTTGAAGTACATCTCACCTGGCAAACGTTGATTACTTTCCAGAGACGCACACTTATCCAGATGCTTCTTTGAGCGGAGATGGTCAGTCAGTGTTGAAACACCACGACTGGCGTAAGATACGTCTTTGTTGCAGACAATACACCGTGCAGCTCCACTGATATTTATCTTGCGAAAGCGCGTCCCAAGGCGCTCCTTCTTTACTACATCTCCGATTTCCACCTCCACAACTACCATTTCCATTTATTTGGGCACTCCCATTTCCATTTATTTGGGCACTTGTCTTCGAACGGATCGCCGAAGTTTACCACACGACCAAGGCACGCCATGTTGAAAACTCGCCTGTTCAAAGTTTGCGCATGCGCAGAAAGTCACGACATTCACAAATTGGGGCTGCCCGCGAGAGTTAATAGCTGCTGTTGCTGGTGATTCGGGTAACTGAGGCAGGCGTTCGCAGCACGCAAACACAGTACACTCGCGTTCCGCAATAGTCTCAATCGTCCATACCCAAACTTCCGCGAGAACGAGAACAGAGAACGAGATAATGCTCGCGTTAGTATAACTTGGTCTAGGCCAGCCGAGACTAGTTCAGCAACAGCTAAAACCGGTGCTTTATATTTTTTGTACCCCCGATTTTTTTTTTCGCGGACGCAATTTCGTTTTCGCGGAAAGCAATATTTACTGCCGCGGAAATCAGCGTTCTCGCTGACAATTCCCATGGCTGTTCCCACCTGCTGCTTTTGTCTTTGATTTATCTGAATTTTTTTTCCCCTAAATCGGAGAGCATGTTTCAATAACGTAGAGTTATTTTTCCCCATTTCTCTTTAATAAATTCGTTGGTTTTGCCTGTACGGGTTCTTGTAGCAAATATTCATTTTTTGTAAAAAGACCGCTCACTTGCTCTTTATTTTACTCTAGTTGGTACCATACTGAGTGGCACAGAGGAACTTGCATATTTCCGTCCATAGACAGGAAAAGTTTCACCCATACATATGCAAATTCGTCCCCACTGTTGTGAATGGAACAGATCACAATTGACAGTTTTCTTGCCGACAGTCCTTGTGATACATTGTCATATGTGTATGAGAACGAGTACCAAGGCTCCAAAGTGAAAATGATGATGAAAGAAAGGCTTACTCTCCAGATATTCCATGTGAATAACTTGAAACACTATGAACAGTAATACACATCTAGACACCAACACCACCAGTGCAATGTATAATCTGACACTTCTCGCTACCAAGTCAGCATTCCAGAGAAACGCCAGTGTGTCTAACCCTGATCATTATCAGCATCCACTCGATTGGGTTCAGCTCTTCCTGTGTTGAAAACAACAGTGTAAGAATCCCCATAATTTGCCAACTCTGAAAAATGCAAGTCTTCATACACAGCGCTGGACCACTGGTCGGGGACACACGAATGCATATGGCCAACTACACTTGACCAGAGGTCAAATGTCAGTCGGGGACACACGAATACATATGGCCAACTACACTTGACCAGAGGTCAAATGTCAGTCTCCATTCAAATCCAACATTTTGGGTGCATAGATAATGGGCACACAGAGTATTTTGAACTCGTTTCCTTCTATCATGTGCCACTTTGAGTATGTGAATTTTGAATGATTTTGTGACTTTATTCTCAGTCCGCCCCCCCCCCCTTCTGACACAATGAGCCATTGAAGTAATGTTTTCAAAAAGGTAAATTATGGATCAGGCATGAAAGTGACCAGCAGTAAAAAAAGGCTGAAAAATCGGCGTGGGTCTGGGGGCCACCGTAGGCACCCCCCCCCCCCCCCCCCCAGTGGGGCCCAGGGGCAACGCCCCAGCGGGGGTAGCCCCCTGAAGCTGAAGCTTTTTTATGAAATAAAAGGCCTAAAACTGCAAATAAACCCCTATTTCAGCGCTGTTAAGAAGGGCAAATAAGCCACATTTTCATGTTTTCAGTAATGAAAATAATACTTCAAAAGATCATATAATATACTTTTATATGTGCATACTAACTCATTCACTCGCACTATTTTGTGTTATTTTATTTTTACTTTTTAACATGCGCGCTGGTGACCTACTCGTTTTTGAGTGAACCAGTATTTTAGGAAGAAGAAGAAAACAATGAGGCAGCCTTCATCACAACATTGATTCAGTCGGTCAATCTTTCCACATGGAACACAAAATGCAGTGCCTTTTTCGTCTAATTTGCGAAACACATCACCAACTCGAACATCGTCCACTTCCTGGTCTAGCCAGTCCCACCTCAAATCGTTTCTCATCCCTTGTTTTTGGCGTGAAATCGCCACGCGCTTGACAAACTTCGGCAATTTAACGATGTCCGACAGGCGCGAAAAGACCGGATGTTGATTGACGGCGGAAGTGACCGGTTGACTCTTTTGAGAATAACAAATTGTCCAAATGGGAATAGCATCGAACGAAAGTTTATTTCAGGATTTTTTTTTTTTTTTTTTTTTTTTTGGCGGCACATTTTTTTGGGGGGCAGCGCAGATGAAAAAAATGGGCGGAAAATCCGCCTTAGGCAGACGAATTTCATGCCTAATGGATGAAATTAAGTGGACAATGTAAGCAAATAACTGAAAGTGTAAATATTAGTCATATACGTTTACGTACACGTTAATTCAGTCACAATGAAAATTTTGTATGTTATTGAAAGGTTTAAGTGTCTGATCTCTCTTTTGATGTCTTTGGTGTTACTTGTCCTGTTGCCTCTTCTGAGCCAATTTCCATGCCATAAGCTGCTGGCATTTTTTTGTGGGGGTGGGGCCGGTTATTAAATGGACACGTTTTTCCTGTACAGTTAAACCATCAATGTCATCAGCACAGCAAAGCATGAGGTAGTGATACTCTTTGCCTTCAGAGCCCACTGTTCCAGTATTTTTTTAGTCTTCTAATGCGTCAGTCATGAGTCTTTCCAGAAAGATGTTGAGGCGAGTAGGAGAGTGAAATGCTGTCCAATACATGTACCAGCATTGGTGCAGAAACTTTCGCGAAGCCTGCTGGTGTAGAGGATTGTGCTGGTTGCTTTTTCATGATGTCTTTCCGAGAGGTATGCACCATTAGCTCTTCCAAACATGGCTCTGAGAGTACTGCATTGGCATCTTTCAAGATGTCTTTCTGAGAAAGAACGTCGCTGGTAGTTCTTTCATTACGTCATTCCCAGATGACTGCACAGATAACTCTTTCATTAGTAATTCCAAGAAGGCTGTGCA
The DNA here is from genome assembly GCA_018398815.1 of Conus ventricosus. Lineage (NCBI taxonomy): Eukaryota > Metazoa > Mollusca > Gastropoda > Neogastropoda > Conidae > Conus > Conus ventricosus. The sequence goes on along the minus strand of CM031595.1, from coordinate 107,982,005 downwards.
GATAGCTCTTTCATAAAAGTTGCTCCAAGACCCTGACAAGATTCATACCGATGTTCTTCCTCATGGTTTCCTTTAAAGCTGCATCGCAGTCCCTGTCAAACGTTTTTTAAAGTCAGAAAAACATGGAGTAGATCTTGCTGGTTTTGTAAGCATTTATCACAATGGAGGTTGATCATGGACCTAGTCTGTGGTCTGTGTCACACTCCCCAAGAAAGGTAACCTGCTGCTCAGGGGTGGGACTCTCCATAAAAGAAAAAAGAGGAAACAGTCTAGGGGGGTTGTTGGCCTGCACTTGGTTTTTTCCCCCACTATTAGATTGTTTGTCTATGTATTTGTCTGACTTTATTCAAGTTTAAAAGGCTGTGCCAGTCTTGAATAAAAGTTACTCTGTGTCAGGTTTTCTTATAGGAGCAAACGTTACCCCACTTGTTTACCTTTTTTCTTTTTTTTTTTAACACAAAAAGCTATAAAAATCAACTAGGCCTATACTAATACTTACTATCTTTCACAACTTGGACCAAGTGTAGATGAGAGGAGTTCCTTTTCAACCTAATGGCACACAAAATTAATGCAAGATGTCCAGCTCCCAAGTGTGGAGCTAGACATCTTGCATTAATTTTGTCCGCTGATCCAGAGCTGTCTTGTGCTTGTTGCTTTTAATGTGATCCACCAAAGCAACTTTTCCGCGTGAACTGTAATTTATTTGCACTCGGCAAAGATTGCAGTAAGCAAGGCCACAGGCATTAAATTTGGCTAATAACTGGCCTATCACTTCATCATCATCCACCTTACTCTCCAACCAGTCCCACTTTCACTTGTTCTTGAAAGAACTGTCGCAGGAAACATTTTCTCCGCGTGAAACGACGTCTCTTCGACATGTCGCCATTTTGAAGATCGCAAAACCGGAAGGAGAAAGTTCTTCTTCTTCTCTTCTTCCAGATGGGGATGTTTTACCTGCCCCGTGCCCACAGTCTTCACGTAGACTATTCTGGCACACAGGTTGCATGCATTGTGTATTTTCGTGTAGCCGGTACTCACCCGTCTTAGGACATGAGCATCAGGATCTTTAGAGTCCGTGTATGATCTTAGTGCATGTGACACAGACTAGACCTCGGTTTATAGTCCCATCCGAACGACTATATGGGGAATGGAGTCAGGACCAATGTTAACTCCGAGGGAAAAATCCCCCTATACCGAAATTCGAACCCGCAACCCCAGGATCACGAGTCCGGCGCTCTACCAACTGAGCTATCCGGCCCCCAAGGATACCAAGTTAACTGCGAATCGAAGCCGTTTAAGAATGTCGAACAGTTTGTGGATAAATGACACCCGATGTTTTTGAAGACATGAATGAGAATCACAGATCGCTTCCGCGGAACTGACACGCTGTTACGCAGAACGAACAAGGATCTACCCGCGGAAATCCGCGGAAAAGTCCCACCCCTGGCTGCTGCATCAGAATAACTGAACAATCAGCCACTCCAAAAGTAATGCAAAAAAAAGTCGACAGAACCAACCGAGACTGGAAGCAGAAAAGGGTTGCTGCTGAGGAACAAGCAGGTTGGTGTCTTGAGCTGGAAGAAGCTTCACCAAGCTAATTTTCAACTTCCATGTCCATGGGAAATTAAATTAAGAAAGTAAAAAGAAATTTCAACTTGCCAATCCATGGGAAATTCAGAATAAAAGAAAAACCAATGAGAATGAACAGAACAGCATTTGTAGTGCCTAATCAGGCATAGGAACTGGAAAATTCAAAATCAGCTGAAAGTAGGGGGGTCCGGGGGTATGTTCCCCTGGAAAAACATTGAAATTTATGGTAAAATCTGTGCATTCTGTGCACATAATTCCTTTAATTTTAAACAGCAAAAATGTGTATTTTCTGGACTAAAAACAGTGATTACAAAAGTATTCATTCTTTCTTCATGTTCATTCTCTCTGTAATAGACTGTCATACCCTGTTATTAAACAAAAAAAAATTCATAAATGTATACACTACATGTTTAAAAAAGATAAAGCACCAGGAAAAAAAAAAATTATATATGTTTTTTTGTTTTGTTTTTGCTGCAGGTTGCAATTGAACACTTCATTTCACAATACTTTCCCGTAATTTCCATCTGTCTTTTGTCAAAATTACCTGGTAAGTGTTGGTTGTTTGCAAGAGTAGCACTCTTCCCCAGAGGGGCTGGGCCGCTATTGTGCGGGTCCGCTATTGCGCGACCTAAGAACATATCATCTATAAGAAGCGGAATACCCATACCCTATTTCTGTTACACTGTTCCGAGACTGGTTGAATGACAGTCACCGCGCAATAGCGGCCCCACGCAATAGCGGGCCGACTCCCCAGATGGACCGTCAGCGCTACCAATCCACGACTTCCATACTGGACATGCTTGTTGCAAGTGACGCATCGTGCCTCGCCTGGCAAGTCCACTTTACGGAATCGTGTGCCGACACGTTCTTTCCTTAACTCTCCTTTCCATTGTACTTCGTGCACAACTGCCACCCACTCCCACCTCCAGGTGTTCGCACACGAAGAGTCGTCGAATTTATTGCCTTGTTCAACGATACGCGTCGCCATTGTTCTCTCTTCTCGAGCGGAAGCGGAAAGCAGAGTAAGCTGAACACACAATGTTCCAGTCGCCTCCGGCATGCGCGAGACAGTGCACAAGGGTCCCCCCCCCCCCCCCCCCCCCCCCCCCCCCCCCCCCCCCCCCCCCCGTGCGAAAAACGTACCAGGTGGATTTTTTTTTTCCCGCGGACATTTTTTCTTCTTCAGCGGACAGATTTTTTTTCCAGCTGAAATCCGCGGCCAATTCCCATGCCTGCTAATGTTCTCGAATAGATTAGTTCGAAGTGCCTTACAATGAACGTGTTCACTAAAAAAAAAAACATGCACACATTTCTCAATACCTATGGGAGTACCAACACCATGCATGTATGCATGCATACTACGCAAGTGGCAAGTTGCTTATTTTTGTGGTTGCTGATCTTTTTTTTTGTATCAACCACACCGAGATAATGTGTACTCGTTACTTCCTTCAGTATTGCATGCTGGAGATTGGAAGGCTGTATCAGATTCAAATAAAATCCAAATGAACAGTATCTCTGAGGAGGAGGCATATCAGGTAGCTTCATTTTTTTATTTTTTTTTGGTAACGCTTTTTTTTCTTCTTCTCAATGCCCTTTATTTATATGTATTGGCTGGTGGGTAGAAATAGGACGCATCGATTTGAAATTTGACATGTTACTATGAGTTTTTGCCAACAGGTCATTTTGGTGTATATGCACTGATAAACAGTATCAGAGAGGTCGTTTATTTAAAAGGAAAAATCTGTTTCTTCCTGTGTCCTCCTTAACCAGCTGTGCTTGCTGCCGGGGCACCAGACATTGTCCCCTTCATGGCCGATGAAAGCATGTTGGCACTACCTGGTCTGCAGCCATTGAGCTACACATGTCCTGCTTTCCTTGATTTTGCAAAGCAAGTGGCAGGAATTGCCAAGTCATTGCAGAAGCAAGGTAAATCACTTTTCTTTTTTTTTTTTTTTGGTGTTGTTGAGAATACTTGTATATAAACAACATGCTGAACAACCATGTTGTTTAGTTGGTATGTGCTATGGCTTATCAGGAAGAACAAACGACAATGGTAATGCTCTTTCACCACAGCACACACCTCCCCACATATACTTTTTTTTTCTTTTTCTTTTTTAGTAGTATTCAACATATATGGAGTGCACATGTCTTCATCTTAGCCCATTTTGTTTAAAAATATTCCAGGTTGCAACATGACAGGTTAGCTCATAAAGGACACGCTGTAGTATGTGTGTGGTCTTAGGCTAATATACGCAAACCAATAAAAGTTTGCCGAGTTCGTACAGGACCTAGAAACCTTGGAAAGTCCTGGCACAGCTTTACATTTCCGTCCTTATTGAGACACTTAGTGAAAGGGCAAACAAACAAGGCTTTACACATTTGTAATCCAATATTTTTGTTGCTGTAGTCTGAGCAGAGGCATGTATCAAACTTGTGTACTACTTAACTATGGAAAATTAACTTCCCAGAAAGTGATGACGTCATTTTTGCACAATATTGTGTTTGTTGTCATTGTTCTAATATTGCCTGACCACTTGCGTACAAGCTTTCATGCGGCATCAATGTTATCTACAAGAAAATAAACCCAGTCAAGTTTGGTATTAAAAGAATTGTTGGGAATTCGCCAATTCAGTCATCTCAATAGTGCAGATATATTACATTTTTCATGACAATAACTAATTATCAAACCTACAGCCCCATTTGTAATGGCCGCTCAACCTTGCCGAACGCATTGCTGCCAGACCAGCTATGCACAGATGACATTCAGTTGGCCGAATACAGTGCGGTTAGCTGGCAGGTGGGGAGCGGCCTGCAGAAAACATTCCTTTCCCTAACCTGCATTCACAGCTTGGTCTCTGCAGCTGTAAACTCCCCTGCGACTCAAAACTAAGTAACTTGCTCTGAACAGCCGTGCTGGAAAATTGGCAACTCCCGAACTCCTGGAATTTTCTAAACCTGCTGACAATATTCTTATTCTCAAGCCAGCAAATTTTTAAAATTGTTATCCTAAAAAAAAATTAATGTTCAGTGGAAGAGAATAATTTCAAAGAAAACTTCAAATTTGTTGACCATGCCAACATCACGAGTACCGCAGACAATTCCGGTCTGCCGCTTGATTTATATTTCATGTAACATTTTACTTGTTTGATTTCTGCATGTGAACTTTTGTCGTTTTCCTTTCAATTTAAAATATTCAGACTGGTTTAACATTAGCATACTTCTCACTGTCATTTCCCATGTTAGATGCATTACTTTCAGTCCTTAGATTTACCACCATGGCCCTGGAATAGTCCTTGAATTTTTCTTAAGGAGAGGAACTCTTGAGTTTGCCTTGTGGTGCTGCCAGATAGTTTTGATAAAAACAACTAAATGTTGCAACACCATTCCTTAGTCCCTCTTCCTGCCATAATCCAAAAACAAAACAAACAAAAAAGAGTTAAACCATACAATCCTATACATGTTGCGTTTGTTTCAGACAAAGATTTTGGATGGACTTCACACAAGGTCGAGCTAGTTCTATGGACAGTGGAAATGGCAAAGAAAGTTAAGAAGGATGACATTCTGTGTTTGCTGAAGTCCGATTCCACAGGTGCCAGTGGCAACAAGATGTCGTCCCCATCTGAAAAACGAAAACCGCAGTCAGACAACAATCCAGCCTCAAAGAAGAAAACCAAAGTGTAATTGTGACAAGTTGATTCCAGATGTTGCTGAGATTATTTAGAGAAAGATCTGGCAAATTATATGGAATGGTAACTAAATAAGTCGAGTGTGTGCGATTTTGATTATCGGTATGATTGAGACAACCTCCAGTGAGTTGTACGGTATTTTGAAATCAAAATGTCCAATGCATCAAATACAACACTGGCTCTTCTGCGTATACTCTGCTTGCAGGTTCTGTTCTTTGAGAAATATGGGATTCATGCAAATCTGTTAATCTTCTAGTATTCTACCAATGCACTTTTCAACAAAAAAGTTGGTTTTAATAAAGGATGTGATCAAAATGCAGAGGAATACCTGCCAATCTTGTAGCAATTACATCAGCATACTTTGCCCATGCCCTGTCACTATTTCCATTAATATATCCGATCTTGTAGTCACTGCTATTGTTCATACAAATTGACATGCATGCAATTTCACACTGAATGAGTTGTCGCTCTTTGGTTTGAAGCACACCAAGACGCTATGCTAACACTGTCTTGAGGTTGTTGGGTTGTTTTTTCTTTCAAGTATCTTATCTTTGCCAAAATGGTACAAAATTCAATGGATAAACAGGTTTAATAAACTCTGTCATTCATCAACACTGCTCTGGAATCATGAGAAATGTGGTAATACAGCGATGGAAATCTTAAGCGCTGCTCAAAATGCCTGAGGGATTTTTTTTTTCTTCCCTGAAACAAAAAGCAGTGTATGTAGAGAGCTGACTGTGTTCATTTTATTCTAATAATTTATCAACTGTACTTGAACAAAATGCTTTATCAACTGTACTTGAACAAAACGCTAACAGGCTTTTTTTTTTTTTTTTTTTTTTTATTGCAAGCTGTTTATAGAGGACATCAGCGCTGTGAACAGGCAGCCTTTCAATAATGTCACTATTGACCCGAAGTCCCTCTCGCTTGCTTGTGTTGCAGCTGCGCTGTGCATTCAAGCCCAAGAGTCGCTGCCACCTCCCCACTCGTTTGCCGAGCTGGTGGTGGTAGTAGCAGGAGCAGCAGCAGCAGCAGCTGCTGGCTGGGCAGACCAGTCCTCTGTGGTAGGCATGGACCAATCTTCAGTGGTAGGAGCTGGGGCTTGCACAGCGGGTGTGGCACCAAAAGGCTGCACAGCAGGAGCAACAGGCTCACTGGCCCAGTCTCCGACCTCCTGCACCACATCGCCAGTCCACTGCTCTGGGGCAGGGGCCACCTCCTCCTTCTGAACAATAGCACGCTCCTGGGCCTCTTTTTCTTCTTTCTCCACCTGAAACACAAAAGAAGGAGCAATCAGACTGAGCTATGCCCTTGGAACTTGCTACCATACAACGCCACGTGACTTTTTATGTTTACACATAAAAACCTTTTTGATCCCGATGCATTTCATATGAAGATGTACTAATCACCCTTTTTGTAACATATACCTGCAAAAACTACGTAGTGCTGAAAAACAAAACATCTCGGCGACAGGGAGTTATCTTCATTCATTGCATTGCTAATTTCTTTCAAACAGCACAACTTGCCACATGTCATGTGTCAAAAGGTTTACTAGTACTTTTTACTTGTCCTTGGATTCAAGATGTTCACACGGTATGGTGGTGGCTTATCCCCATCTTGCAATGAATACCTAAAAGCTGTTGTTTTTTCTTGCATTTTACAGAGAAGAACTTGGAACACCTTATTTCATATAAAGGGTATAGTCTTCATGTATGCATGCCATGTTCAGACTGCATGCGGGGAGAAAAAAAAACACAGTATCTCATGAAGTTACACAATCTTGCCTGTTTAAGCCACTTTTCTTTCTGCGTACGCAGGCTGATACTCCTGCGGACACTCCCTGTATAGCCAGGCAGTGGAGTTTTGTGTGTATGACCCTTTTTTATCCCGCCATTAAGGCAGCCATACTCCATCTTCGGGGAAGCTGCATGCTATGTGTCACGTGTCATCCATACCAACGGCCAAACTGGCCTTCTCTTCCGAAAGTTGGTGATGGGATTTTACGTGTGTGCAAGATGTTATGCGTGTGTTACACACGGAACCTCGGTTTATAGTCTCATTCGAAGGACTATATGGGGAATGGAGTCAGAACCAATGTTAACTCCGAGGGAAAAATCCCCCTATACCGAAATTTGAACCCGCAACCCCAGGATCACGAGTCCGGCGCTCTACCAACTGAGCTATTCCGGCCCCCGGTTTAAGCCACTCATTCCCGCAAACGTTAGATTTACACTTACCTCTTCTGGATCTCTATAGAAATACAGATCCACCATGACATCCCATGGGTGGTCACGACTGATGGTTCCACGCAGACGCAGAACCTCGCGTGCCAGCATCCACCACATTGTTCCAATAGCCATCTGACCCTGGGGGGGAAAAAATCCAGTTCAAAACCACTTCATATCAAATTTATTCTTCCCTTGCCAATTTAAAATGGGGGAGGAAAAAAAAAAAAGATTTATACTCAGTTGAAGAATGGTAACTATCTTCCCTAGTCACTTCCATTTCACCTTCGCTAAAGGCTGTGGATAATACATGACCCACAGTCATGATTTTCATTTGATACCCGGGTCAGCTTTTAAGCTACCTCCACAAAATGTCATGACTTTATCAATAAAGCATGGCCCCGCATCTGTGCGAAAAATGTTTTTGTCAACAAAGGAATACACACAAAAAAAATAAACACATACATATACACACACACAGAGCAAGGCATCATTCCCTAGAAAAAGTATGGGGCTTTGGAGATACATGACGAAACTAAAGTCCTTTCAACTTCATCACATATACATTTGAATTTTGTTCATTTATAAATCTTTGCTCTCCTTTCAATCTCACGATGACTCCAATGCTACCTTTCCCTCATTTAACCGACATTCTTATGACATTTACCTTAAAAGAAAAATTTCATTTAAAAAAAAAGGGGGGGGGGGGGGGGGGGGGGGCGGCAAGAGAAATACAAAATAGATAATACACAATTTCATTTTCCATCTGTACCAAATAACAAACTAAACTGATGGTCACTGCACGGACAGAACTATATACCAGACATGAAAAATTCAAATGATGTTGATTCTCGAGTCGTTACCACATACATCATATGCACTGAACCAAGCGCATGCAAGATCATTTGTGTGCACAGATAAGTAGTTGATCAAAGACAGTTGAACACTGTAAATATAAAAGTGGATCAGTAGATCAATGGTTGTAAAGCATTTTGAATACAACCGACAATTATGTAAATTACTACTTAACTGCTTCCATAATGCAGTGTTTCAGTTCTAAAATTTAAAACAATAATACGTTAAGACAGCCCCTCTATGTATTAGATAAAGAGTCAGCTGTTTATATAACACGTCATGTGTAACAAAGCCTACCACAAACGCCATCATTTACTCTGATGTCCAGAAGAAGAAGAAGAAAAAAAGAAACTGAAGCCTCCAGTATAGGTTGTGAGGAGCATTTCTGTTTAGATATTTCTGACAAAATGGCTAAAAACAACTGAGTGTGATGTTGCGACAAATATGACATTTTTCTATGATTTTTTTTTTCAAGTACAAATTATCATTTCCTCCCCTTCAACTGGCAAGATTTGCTATGCTTCTCTGTAGTGTATTTGTTTGAATTGTATTCTTTATTTCAAAATTGCGATTGAAGTATCCATCCAAAGTAAAATAAATTCTTCACATGAAATAAAATCACCAAGAACAGAATCACCCCAGATACTAAAAGGGTTATATAACCTTTACATCAATCCTTGGAATTCATCAATTTGCACACTAAATACATACATCTGTCAGACCTCTTACAATAAACTGCATAAGGAAATTTACAGAAAAAAGACCATCATGCAGTGCCTACAAACATGTATGTAACTGTAAACAAATGTACCTTGTTGTTGCAAGGAATGGCGATGTCCACATGGCTGAGTGGAGAATCAGTGTTGCAGAAAGCAATGACGGGGATATTGACATAGGAAGCTTCAGTCACTGGCTGATGATCAATGCGTGGGTCGGTCACCACCAACAGGCGAGGCTCACGGTAAGCAGCCTGCAGCAGGATAGGATAGGATAATGTTGCTTATAGCCCAGCCGACCGCAAAGGGCCACATCAGGGCTGTCACCACGTTAAAATCAACTCACCAGTCATTTAAAAAAAAAAAAAAAAAAAAAAACTTTCACACATCTCATTAAATGACATCGTTTAGAAACGCACCAGAAATTGCATTAAAAATCTTTCTTCCGTAAAATCTTAAATCAGATGAAAAATGTTAATCTCTCTCAAAAACTCAAGGATCACATCAGGCGGGACATCCCTGAACAGGATCTTCATGGACTCCGCTGTAAAATGTTTGTGTCTCACATCGTGCAAGTCCCAACACTCTAAAAGAACATGTTTCATTGTGAGTGGCGCATGACATGGAATGCACCACGGAGCTTCTTCACTCTTTAAAAGATAATGGGTAAAATACGAATGGCCGGTGTGCAGCCGGCATAGAACCGTTTCCTCTTTACGACCACCCGACGTAGATGGGAGGAAGTCCTTAAGTTTTAAACGGATCTGAAAGAGTTTGTTATTCGTCTGTGTGTTCCAATCCTCCTGCCAGAGGTCTCTCACATAATCGTTAATTTTGGGTTTCACATCTGAGCAGGGGATATAAACGTTGGACAGTTTCTCTCTTGTGGCGTTCTTGGCTAAACGATCAACCATTTCGTTCCCGCCGATGCCAACATGACCAGGAACCCAAGCAAGAGTAATGTTGTAACCGTCCGCCTTCAACTTGCTAAAAAGTTCAAAAAAAAGTAAAAGTTCTGGATGCTGAAGGTTGCGGCCAGCTATGGCCTCCAAAGCTGACAGCGAATCCGACAGAACCAGAAAGTCCCTCTTTGAAGAATGGGAGATTATCTTCAAAGCCAGTACCAGCCTGCAGCACACCACATATGTCGGCATCAGTTTATGGCCAAGAATGTTTGAATCTTCCCCCACCACTTACAACATTGTCTCTCCAAAGTATCAGTTTATGGTCAAGATTTTTTTCATCTTTCTCTCACCCCTACAACTGTCAGCATCAGTTTATGGCCAAGATCGTTTGAATCTTTCCCCCCATGTCTACAACATTGTCTCTCTAAAGATTCTGCATGACAACCACAATAATGTTTGGGTTTCTCTCTAAAAGTTTCTGTTCTACAACACTATCCACAATGTTGATTACCTCTTGTGTTTTGCCACAATATAGCTCACACATACATGCGTACCATAACAGAGACACATAATGCTCTGTTGTCCATGCACTACACTGTACTATACATTTATCTCTTGCAGTAGCTTAGTACTTGACCTATAATTAGCAAAACGGTAAATGTCAGATACATCTGACCAGGACAGAAAAGAAATGTTTGACAATATTGCTTTCTAAACAGCAAGCTTTTTTCTTCTCTCACACCTCCCCCCTCCCCAAATAAGCATACTCTGATGACGACTTGTCCTCTACATGGTTTACCTACACCATCAAGGTCACATAATGACTATGGCAAGGTCTGGAATATGTAGAGGTCACTTCCACCTGACAGAGCCACAGGGTCTAGCGATTTTTTTCCAACTGTGTGGAACAGGTTTACACTTCATCACTGCACGAAGCACTCAGCTCCCATATCGCCACACAGCTGGATCAAAGTACAGGTAAATATCCTGAGATGTCAAAAAGGCTCCAAGGAGTAAAGTTAAATGACAATTCATGCTCCTCATAAATGATAAAAAGTACAGCACATGGACTGATCAAAACTGGCCGAACAAAGCTTAAAGCTAACGACAAGAACAACACAAGGCATCGGAGGTTATGCAAGAACTGCTATCTCTTCACATAAGATAAGATAAGATAATGTTGCTTATAGCCCAGCCGACCGCAAAGGGCCACATCAGGGCTGTCACCACGTTAATCTCTTCACATGCCTATGTGATTACTTCAATGACATGTCACATGGACTGATCAAAAACTGGCCGAACAAAGCTTAAGCTAACAACAAGAACAACAAAAGGCATGGGAGGTTATACAAGAACTGCTATCTCCTCACATGCCTATGTGATTACTTTAATGACATGTCACATGGACTGATCAAAAACTGGCCGAACAAAGCTTAAGCTAACGACAAGAACAACAAAAGGCATGGGAGGTTATGCAAGGACTGCTATCTCTTCACATGCCTATGTGATTACTTCAATGACAAGGCAAAGGCTTTTTTTCTTCTTACAGTTGGAAAAATCCAGAGGCATTATTATTTCTTTTTTCTTTCTACCTTTCGATACTATCTAAATGCACTCATGATTTAGTGAACAAGTCATTACGAAGAATGATTAGGTCTGGCAGCCAATGAAGTATAATTTCATATCATGGTAAGCAGCCTGCAGCACACACGTCGGCATCAGTTTATGGTCAAAAAAATTTTTTCGTCTTCTCCCACCTCCTACAACCATTGGCATCAGTTTATGGCCAAGAATGTTTGAATCTTCCCCACCTCTTACAACACTGTCTCTCCAAAGATTCTGCATGACAACCACAATAACAGTTCATGGTTTGGGTTTCTCTCTAAAAGTTTCTGTTCTACAACACTATCCACAGTGTTGATTACCTCTTGTGTTTTGCCACAATATAGTTCACACATACATGCGTACCGTAACTGAAGACACATAATGCTTCCTTGTCCAATGCACTACACTGTACTATACATTTATCTCTTGCAGTAGCTTAGTACTCAACCTATAATTAGCAAAACGGGAAAAGTCAGATACATCTGACCAGGACAGAAAAGAAGTGTTTGACAATATTGCTTTCTAAACGGCAAGCTTTTTTCTTCTCTCCCCCCCTTCCCAAATATGCTCACTCTGATAATGACTTGTCCTCTACATGGTTTACCTACACCATCAAGGTCACATAATGACTATGGCAAGGTCTGGAATATGTAGAGGTCACTTCCACCTGATAGAGCCACAGGGTCTAGCGATTATTTTCCAACTGTGTGGAACAGGTTTACACTTCATCACTGCACGAAGCACTCAGCTCCCATATCGCCACACAGCTGGATCAAAGTACAGGTAAATATCCTGAGATGTCAATAAGGCTCCAAGGAGGAAAGGTAAATAACAATTCATGCTCCTCATAAATGATAAAAAGTACAGCACATGGACTGACCAAAAACTGGCCGAACAAAGCTTAAGCTAAAACTGGCCGAACAAAGCTTAAGCTAACAACAAGAACAACAAAAGGCATGGGAGGTTATACAAGAACTGCTATCTCCTCACATGCCTATGTGATTACTTTAATGACATGTCACATGGACTGATCAAAAACTGGCCGAACAAAGCTTAAGCTAACGACAAGAACAACAAAAGGCATGGGAGGTTAACATGCAAGGACTGCTATCTCTTCACATGCCTATGTGATTACTTCAATGACAAGGCAAAGCAAAGGCTTTTTTTCTTCTTACAGTTGGAAAAATCCAGAGGCATTACCATTTCTTTTTTCTTTCTACCTTTCGATACTATCTAAATGCACTCATGATTTAGTGAACAAATCATTATGAAGAATGATTAGGTCTGGCAGCCAATGAAGTATAATTTCATATCATGGTGAGCAGCCTGCAGCACACACGTCGGCATCAGTTTATGGTCAAAACATTTTTTTCGTCTTCTCCCACCTCCTACAACCATTGGCATCAGTTTATGGCCAAGAATGTTTGGATCTTCCCCCACCTCTTACAACACTGTCTCTCCAAAGATTCTGCATGACAACCACAATAACAGTTCATGGTTTGGGTTTCTCTCTAAAAGTTTCTGTTCTACAACATATCCAGTGTTGATTACCTCTTGTGTTTTGCCACAATATAGTTCACACATACATGCGTACCGTAACTGAAGACACATACTGCTCCCTTGTCCAATGCACTACACTGTACTATACATTTATCTCTTGCAGTAGCTTAGTACTCAACCTATAATTAGCAAAACGGGAAAAGTCAGATACATCTGACCAGGACAGAAAAGAAGTGTTTAACAATATTGCTTTCTAAACGGCAAGCTTTTTTCTTCTCTCCCCCCTTCCCAATATGCTCACTCTGATAATGACTTGTCCTCTACATGGTTTACCTACACCATCAAGGTCACATAATGACTATGGCAAGGTCTGGAATATGTAGAGGTCACTTCCACCTGATAGAGCCACAGGGTCTAGCGATTATTTTCCAACTGTGTGGAACAGGTTTACACTTCATCACTGCACGAAGCACTCAGCTCCCATATCGCCACACAGCTGGATCAAAGTACAGGTAAATATCCTGAGATGTCAATAAGGCTCCAAGGAGGAAAGTTAAATGACAATTCATGCTCCTCATAAATGATAAAAAGTACAGCACATGGACTGACCAAAAACTGGCCGAACAAAGCTTAAGCTAAAACTGGCCGAACAAAGCTTAAGCTAACAACAAGAACAACAAAAGGCATGGGAGGTTATACAAGAACTGCTATCTCCTCACATGCCTATGTGATTACTTTAATGCAGGGATGAGAACAGATTTTAAAAAAGCAGAGGAGATTTTTGTGTTGGGGGTCTGGGGGCAGAGCCCCCAGTGGGGTCAAGGGGCAACGCCCCTGCGGGGGTCAGGGGGCAGCGCACCCTGAAGCTGAAGCATTTTTAATATATAAACAAGAAAAATCCACATTTAAAACCATCAAAATATGTTTCTAGCCCTTATCTAAATTGAACTAAATTTATCTACATTCTGTTATTAAAATCACATTTCACACAAGGCATTACTATTAAAACTAAACTATATTTCAGTTTTTCACAAAAGGCACATAAATACAAAAACAATTTGGCCTTACCTGCTAGTAGTAGTAGAAGTAGGCCTTTTTTCTTTTCTGCTTCAGTGTGTCCTTGGTAGAATATCACACTCTATGCTGGCATTTGTCTTTCGATACTTCTTTATTTACAGTTCTCAAGAGGTTGATCTGTAGTGTAGGCCTCATACGATCTGTGAAACACCTACACAACTGAATGAAGTCTTTCAATTGAATCTTAGTCCAAAATTACACCTCTCATTGAACTCTTTTTTTTTATACTAACTAATGCTATTCTTAGTCAAAATCAACACTAATTTAACACCAGCAATCGTAATGAAGCCACGACTTCCGAAGCTGATTTTCTTGTTGCAAGCAACACATAACGCCTGCTCTTCACTGCTTTTGCATATGCTATCTCCAACTCTACTCCCACACACCTCTTCCTCGAGCCAGTTTTCTTTCCAACGGTTGGGATATTTTTTCCTTTTTTTTTGCGATTTCGTTCGACGCCATGACTCACAAATGACACTCGGTCGATCGGCGCTGTAAGCGGATGTGCAGTGGTTGGCCGAGTCAACCGAGTAAAAACCAGCCCATTTGGGAATCTCGCCGGAGGCGTCTCGCCGAGATTGGGAGCAAAAAAATCGCGATAGGGCCTAGCTTTTTTTTTTTTTTCGGCGGAGATTTTTTCGAACGGCGGAGATTTTTTTAAAAGACGGCGGAACGGCGGAGAACGGCGGAGCTGTTCTCATCCCTGTTAATGACATGTCACATGGACTGATCAAAAACTGGCCGAACAAAGCTTAAGCTAACGACAAGAACAACAAAAGACATGGGAGGTTATGCAAAGACTGCTATCTCTTCACATGCCTATGTGATTACTTCAATGACAAGGCAAAGCAAAGGCATTTTTTCTTCTTACAGTTGGAAAAATGCACAGGCATTACCATTTTTTGTTCTTTCTACCTTTCGATACTATCTAAATGCACTCATGATTTAGTGAACAAGTCATTATGAAGAATGATTAGGTCTGGCAGCCAATGAAGTATAATTTCATATCATGGTGAGCAGCCTGCAGCACACACGTCGGCATCAGTTTATGGTCAAAACATTTTTTTCGTCTTCTCCCACCTCCTACAACCATTGGCATCAGTTTATGGCCAAGAATGTTTGAATCTTCCCCCACCTCTTACAACACTGTCTCTCCAAAGATTCTGCATGACAACCACAATAACAGTTCATGGTTTGGGTTTCTCTCTAAAAGTTTCTGTTCTACAACACTATCCACAGTGTTGATTACCTCTTGTGTTTTGCCACAATATAGTTCACACATACATGCGTACCGTAACTGAAGACACATAATGCTCCCTTGTCCAATGCACTACACTGTACTATACATTTATCTCTTGCAGTAGCTTAGTACTCAACCTATAATTAGCAAAACGGGAAAAGTCAGATACATCTGACCAGGACAGAAAAGAAGTGTTTAACAATATTGCTTTCTAAACGGCAAGCTTTTTTCTTCTCTCCCCCCTTCCCAAATATGCTCACTCTGATAATGACTTGTCCTCTACATGGTTTACCTACACCATCAAGGTCACATAATGACTATGGCAAGGTCTGGAATATGTAGAGGTCACTTCCACCTGATAGAGCCACAGGGTCTAGCGATTATTTTCCAACTGTGTGGAACAGGTTTACACTTCATCACTGCACGAAGCACTCAGCTCCCGTATCGCCACACAGCTGGATCAAAGTACAGGTAAATATCCTGAGATGTCAATAAGGCTCCAAGGAGGAAAGGTAAATGACAATTCATGCTCCTCATAAATGATAAAAAGTACAGCACATGGACTGACCAAAAACTGGCCGAACAAAGCTTAAGCTAAAACTGGCCGAACAAAGCTTAAGCTAACAACAAGAACAACAAAAGGCATGGGGTTATACAAGAACTCCTATCTCCTCACATGCCTATGTGATTACTTTAATGACATGTCACATGGACTGATCAAAAACTGGCCGAACAAAGCTTAAGCTAACGACAAGAACAACAAAAGACATGGGAGGTTATGCAAAGACTGCTATCTCTTCACATGCCTATGTGATTACTTCAACGACAAGGCAAAGCAAAGGCATTTTTTCTTCTTACAGTTGGAAAAATGCACAGGCATTACCATTTTTTGTTCTTTCTACCTTTCGATACTATCTAAATGCACTCATGATTTAGTGAACAAGTCATTATGAAGAATGATTAGGTCTGGCAGCCAATGAAGTATAATTTCATATCATGGTGAGCAGCCTGCAGCACACACGTCGGCATCAGTTTATCGTCAAAACATTTTTTTTCGTCTTCTCCCACCTCCTACAACCATTGGCATCAGTTTATGGCCAAGAATGTTTGAATCTTCCCCCACCTCTTACAACACTGTCTCTCCAAAGATTCTGCATGACAACCACAATAACAGTTCATGGTTTGGGTTTCTCTCTAAAAGTTTCTGTTCTACAACACTATCCACAGTGTTGATTACCTCTTGTGTTTTGCCACAATATAGTTCACACATACATGCGTACCGTAACTGAAGACACATCGGGGCCGGAATAGCTCAGTTGGTAGAGCGCCGGACTCGTGATCCTGGGGTTGCGGGTTCGAATTTCGGTATAGGGGGATTTTTCCCTCGGAGTTAACATTGGTTCTGACTCCATTCCCCATATAGTCCTTCGAATGAGACTATAAACCGAGGTTCCGTGTGTGAACGCACGCATAACATCTTGCACACACGTAAAATCCCATCACCAACTTTCGGAAGAGAAGGCCAGTTTGGCCGTTGGTATGGATGACACGTGACATAGCATGCAGCTTCCCCGAAGATGGAGTATGGCTGCCTTAATGGCGGGATAAAAAAGGGTCATACACACAAAACTCCACTGCCTGGCTATACAGGGACTGTCCGCAGGAGTATCAGCCTGCGTACGCAGAAAGAAAGAAAAAGACTGAAGACACATAATGCTCCCTTGTCCAATGCACTACACTGTACTATACATTTATCTCTTGCAGTAGCTTAGTACTCAACCTATAATTAGCAAAACGGGAAAAGTCAGATACATCTGACCAGGACAGAAAAGAAGTGTTTAACAATATTGCTTTCTAAACGGCAAGCTTTTTTTTTCTCTCCCCCCTTCCCAAATATGCTCTCTGATAATGACTTGTCCTCTACATGGTTTACCTACACCATCAAGGTCACATAATGACTATGGCAAGGTCTGGAATATGTAGAGGTCACTTCCACCTGATAGAGCCACAGGGTCTAGCGATTATTTTCCAACTGTGTGGAACAGGTTTACACTTCATCACTGCACGAAGCACTCAGCTCCCATATCGCCACACAGCTGGATCAAAGTACAGGTAAATATCCTGAGATGTCAATAAGGCTCCAAGGAGGAAAGGTAAATGACAATTCATGCTCCTCATAAATGATAAAAAGTACAACACATGGACTGACCAAAAACAGGCCGAACAAAGCTTAAGCTAAAACTGGCCGAACAAAGCTTAAGCTAACAACAAGAACAACAAAAGGCATGGGAGGTTATACAAGAACTGCTATCTCCTCACATGCCTATGTGATTACTTTAATGACATGTCACATGGACTGATCAAAAACTGGCCGAACAAAGCTTAAGCTAACGACAAGAACAACAAAAGACATGGGAAGTTATGCAAAGACTGCTATCTCTTCACATGCCTATGTGATTACTTCAATGACAAGGCAAAGCAAAGGCATTTTTTCTTCTTACAGTTGGAAAAATGCACAGGCATTACCATTTTTTGTTCTTTCTACCTTTCGATACTATCTAAATGCACTCATGATTTAGTGAACAAGTCATTATGAAGAATGATTAGGTCTGGCAGCCAATGAAGTATAATTTCTTATCATGGTAAGCAGCCTGCAGCACACATGTCGGCATCAGTTTATGGTCAAGATTTTTTTTTCGTCTTTTCCCACCTCCTACAACCATTGGCATCAGTTTATGGCCAAGAATGTTTGAATCTTCCCCCACCTCTTACAGCATTGTCTCCCCAAAGATTCTGCATGACAACCACAATAACATTTCATGGTTTGGGTTTCTCTCTAAAAGTTTCTGTTCTACAACACTATCCAGTGTTGATTACCTCTTGTGTTTTGCCACAATATAGTTCACACACACATGCGTACCGTAACAGAAGACACATAATGCTCCGCTGTCCAATGCACTACACTGTACTATACATTTATCTCTTGCAGTAGCTTAGTACTCAACCTATAATTAGCAAAACGGGAAAAGTCAGATACATCTGACCAGGACAGAAAAGAAATGTTTGACAATATTGCTTTCTAAACAGCAAGCTTTTTTCTTCTCTCCCCCCTCCCCCCTCCCCAAATACGCTCACTCTGATAATGACTTGTCCTCTACATGGTTTACCTACACCACCAAGGTCACATAATGACTATGGCAAGGTCTGGAATATGTAGAGGTCACTTCCACCTGATAGAGCCACACAGTCTAGCGATTATTTTCCAACTGTGTGGAACAGGTTTACACTTCATCACTGCACGAAGCACTCAGCTCCCATATCGCCACACAGCTGGATCAAAGTACAGGTAAATATCCTGAGATGTCAATAAGGCTCCAAGGAGTAAGTTAAATCACAATTCATGCTCCTCATAAATGATAAAAAGTACAGCGCATGGATTGGTCAAAAACAGGCCGAACAAAGCTTAAGCTAACAACAAGAACAACCAAAGGCATGGGAGGTTATTGTGCGAGAACTGCTATCTCTTCATATGCTTATGTGATTACTTCAATGACAAGGCAAAGGCTTTTTTTCTTCTTACAGTTAGAAAAATGCACAGGCATTAACATTTTTTTTTTTCTTTCTACCTTTCGATACTATCTAAATGCACTCATGATTTAGTGAACATTTCATTATAAAGAATGATTATGTCCGGCAGCCAATGAAATATAATTCTATATCATGGTAAGCAGCCTGCAGCACACATGTCGGTATCAGTTTATGGTCAAGATTTTTTTCATCTTTCTCTCGCCCCCTACTTCTGTCAGCATCAGTTTATGGCCAAGATCGTTTGAATCTTTCCCCATGTCTACAACAAACACTGTCTCTCAAAAGATTCTGTATGGCATCCACAACATTTCATGGTTTGGGTTTCTCCAAGTTTCTGTTCTACAACCTAATCAACAATAATGCCAATTACCACTTGTGTTTTGCCACAATACAGTTCACACATACATGTGTACTTTTATTTACAAATATTATTTATACAATTCTCCAATGTCCAATGCACTACACTGTATTATATATTTAAATCTAGTAGCATGGTACATGACCTGATTATTGCAGCAAAACGGGAAATGTGAGATACATCTGACCAGGATAGAAAAAAAAATGTTTGACAATATAGCTTTCTAAACAACAAGGGTTTTTTCCTTCTCTCCCCCCTCCCCAAATAAGCATACTCTGATATTGACTTGTCTTCTACATGGTTTACCTACACCATCAAGGTCACATAATGACTATGGCAAGGTCTGGAATATGTCGAGGTCACTTCCACCTGATAGAGCCACAGGGTCTAGTGACTGTTTTCCAACTGTGTGGAACAGGTTTACACTTCATCACTGCACGAAGCACTCGGCTCCCATATCGCCACACAGCTGGATCCAAGTACAGGCAAATATCCTGAGATGTCAATAAGGCTCCGTGGAGGAAAGTTAAATGGTGATCCATGCTCCTCATAAATGATTTTAAAAAACACAGCACATGGACTGATCAAAGCTGGCCGAACAAAACAAAGCTAACAACAACAAAAGGCATGGGAAGTTACTATGCAAGAACTGCCATCCCTTCACAATATGCGATTTCTTCAACAAGGCAAAGGCATTCTGCTGCTGCTTCTCATTGTGGGAAAGGCGCATGTGTTACCAAACATCTTTCTTATAAATCTTTTAATACCATCTAAATGCACTCGTGATTTAGTGAACAAGTCATTATGAAGAATATGTCTGGCAAACCATGAACTATTTTATCACCATATAAGACAAGCCAGAGAAAAGTGACACTAAAATATATATCTATATATATACACACACAATATATATCTATATACACACACACACACACACACTATTCTACATCTTTTGTCCATATTTGAAATGAGAGCACAGCAAAGCTTTTTAAGAATACAGACAATCAATATTGGCTCTCTTTTCATGAGTAAAGTACATAATCTAACCTGGATTTGGTTAGTGAAGGTACCAGGGGTGAATCGTCCAGCAATGGG